>RCUC01149050.1:0-57702 GCA_003697995.1 Taxidea taxus jeffersonii | reverse complement strand
CTTCTGTCTGTGTCCGATTATCTCGTATTACACTTATTTCAGCATCAACTGAAGAGCACCTACGAAAGGTTTGCTTGCATTTTCTCAAATGTGGCATGTAGGTCATTCAGTATCACTATGGAAAAGATGAATGCAGATGGCACTGGCAGACAACCTGGGAGTGGCTTCTGAAGCCCTTTGGAGGGAATGTAGGGAAAGCTCTGGATAAGAAAGATGGGCTCTGAGTGATAAGAGACTTGACATGTTCAAACTCCTCTACTTTAAGAGGAAATGAAATGTCCAAAGCCAAGTCACCTTTGAAATCCGAGTAATCTGGGTTTAGTCTCTGCTCTGCCACCCAAGAGCTTGTGGATTTGTAGGACACACATCCTGCATAAAGACATCAGTCGGTGGTGGTAGATGTGGATTTGTAGGACACACATCCCGCATAAGACATCAGTCGGTGGTGGTAGATGTGGATTTGTAGGACACACATCCCGCATAAAGACATCAGTCAATGGTGGTAGATGTGGATTTGTAGGACACACATCCCGCATAAGACATCAGTCAATGGTGGTAGATGTGGATTTGTAGGACACACATCCTGCATAAGACATCAGTCAATGGTAGTAGATGTGGATTTGTAGGACACACATCCCGCATAAGACATCAGTCGGTGGTGGTAGATGTGGATTTGTAGGACACACATCCTGCATAAGACATCAGTCAATGGTGGTAGATGTGGATTTGTAGGACACACATCCCGCATAAGACATCGGTTGGTGGTGGTAGATGTGGATTTTTAGGACACACATCCCGCATAAAGACATCAGTCGGTGGTGGTAGATGTGGATTTGTAGGACACACATCCCGCATAAAGACACCAGTCAGTGGTGGTAGATGTGGATTTGTAGGACACACATCCCGCATAAAGACATCAGTCAGTAGTGGTAGATGTGAATTTGTAGGACACACATCCATCATAAAGACATTAGTCGATGGTGGTAGATGTTTTCGTTGTTGATGTCAGATGCTAACACTATCATTATCTTCTCTTCAATAATACGCTGTGTCACCTTGTGACTTAATCTTTTGAAACTTCCTACTTCTTTATTGGAGGATTATGTCCCCCACCTAAAGGGTCAAGTTAATGAGAATTGAAATAGGAAGCCAGTAGGTGACATTCAGTGACTGGCTGACCCTAGACTCAGCTGTGCTGTTGCTCATTATCAATTCTTGACTCTGGCCTCTGTATGCCAGCCTTTTATCCCCAGACTCCTTGATGTGCATATGTAAATAGACACATGTTGTTCAGCCACAACCTGTGGAAACATTGTGATAAGGACAGCCTTGATGAAATAAGAATCCAAAGAATCCATTGAATGATGCTGGAAAAATCTTACTGTGCTTTAGAATTCTTTTGGGGTTTGGTAAATAGAAGCTAGGATGGGAAATACAAAAGAGAAGAGCTAAAAACCTTAACCCTTCAAAACCCAAAGATGAAAAATATTGCACAAAGGCAAAGTGTCTCATTGTTATCAATTATTCATCGATTCTTTAAAGTAATACTAATAAACATCCTTGAGGCTGCTGTGCAGCTCGAGCTCAGAGCTTGGGCAATGGCAAACTAAAGATGTAGTAAATATAATTGATATCCACCGATTCTGTGTTCCTAACGAAACAACCTATATAACTGGAGCAGAAAAATGTCTTGTAAAAGGGACTGAAATTATCTCTTTGGGTTTGAAAAAGCATATTTCTCCCCATGGAAATTTGCTGTGAGCCAAAATAGCACAAACTAATAGTTATCATTTATGGAGGGCCCACTATGTAATGATGCTTTTTATTTCTAATCCCTATGGCAACCTTGCAAGGCGGTTTTCATTATCCCTATGTTCCTGATGAGGAAATTGAGCTTGGGAAGGGTCAAATAATTGTCCACGGAAACTTTTACAGAGTTACTAGGAAGAGAAGTTGTGTTTGGAATGCCTTAGATGGCACTCTTTTGGGTCCCTTGTCGTTCTGCCAGTAAATGACCCATACCTCTTCTCATTAACCAGTTCAGAGAAGTTAGACTCAAGTCCCGTGCATTTGCCTTTACAGGACCAGAAGAGGAGGAGTCTGGACTCCTGTGTGTGGAGTTGTGGATTAGGATGGGTGGTTCCCAATGTTTGTGTTTTCAGTGAACTTTTGTGTCAGGCACTATGCTAGGTGTTCAGAATGAATGAATAAAGCACATTTCATTACTTGCCAGGACTCACTGGCTAGCGTGAGGATGACAAATAGCTGGTCCAGATACTGTTCTCTTTTTGCTTCCAGTCGTAGAGGTAGCTTGGATTAGATGCAGGTCAGGTAAGCTTCTCAACAATTCTTTCTAGAAAGTGATTCCAAACAATCTCTAGCCATTGATTAAAATTAGCACATAACAGAAATAAAATTCATTTGCCACTCCTGTTTTAGAGAACACATGTAATCAGTCATTTGCAATACAGTGTGAAAGGCTTGATAAGAGCTGTGGGTAGCTCTGTCTGTAGTACTACGAATTACCATGGGTTCTTAAAGTAGAGGCTAATTGCTTCTAATTCTGGGGAGTAGAAAAGAGCAGGCAGATTGACACAGATTCTTAATCTTAAAGGGGGTGGGACTATGATCAGGTATGAGACTAGTGATTTGGGCAGTGGCCAAAGAAGGAAGGAATTTATAGGTCATTCTAAAGAGTTTAACATTCGCCCTAGGTCGAAGGGTTTTAAGGTTCTGGAAGATTTTACAAAAGGTGTAAATAAATCAGGAAAGCATTTTAGGAAAGGGGGAAGGGTTCATGGGATTATGGCTGAGAAGAAGACACTTGAAAGACTCCAATCCATCTTGGACAGAGGCATTGAGAACTTGAATTAGAGCAGTAACGGCAGTAATAGAGACCATAGGTCTGCTTGGAAAACAGTTTGTAGAGTTGGTACAGAACTGGTAAACATTAGTGATAGGACAGAGTGAAGGATGCTATGAATGAGAAAGGGGTCTGTGGGATGACTTTCCAGTTTTGTGCTTGGATTAATGGTTGATGATAGAAGAGTGAGTTGTAGAAGTGAAAGTTAATGATTTCAATGAGAACAAACTACAAAGGCACTGATAGATGTTATACGGAATATTTGGAAGACCTTTAATTTTTGTGGCCAAGTAGTTGTTTCTAAACTAAACTTCAGAATATTCTCATGAATTCTCATGAAAATCAAAATTAATTCCTTAGTTAAGTTTTGCATACCACTCATCTTTGCTTTTTATGTCTTCTATATTAAGAGAAGTTAGAATAAGTAGGGGATTGAAGTTTATTGATCAAATCCTGAGTATGGAGCCCTATTAGAGGCAATGATTGTTGAATCAATTGTATTCTTCCACCTGGATATCAGTTATTACTATTTTTTTTTTTCATTTCTACTGTTACATCTGGCCATAATCTTTGGAATGACCATCAATCCAGCTGGTCAACTCCAATAAACTTTTCTTCCTGGAGTGTTAATCCGTGCTGAATCCCCTGAGGACTGTCCGTAGAAATCTTTTTGTTAGTGAGTTATTGTTTAAATCCCAGTTCACATGCAGTGTAATACTAGTTTCAGGTGTACCATGCAGTGGCTCAACTTCCATACAACACCTGGTGCTCATCACAAGTACAAGCCTTAATCCCCATCAGTCATTTAACCCATCCCCCCACCTACCTCCCCTCTGCTCTGGAAACCATCAGTTTGTTCTCTATGGTTAAAAGTCTGTTTCTTGGTTTGCCTTCTCTTTTCTCCTCTTTGCTCATCGGCTTGTTTCTTAAATTCCAAATACGAGTGAAATCATAGGGTGTTTAACTTTATCTGACTGAGGTATTCCACTTAGCATAATATTTTCTACCTTCATCTATGCCTTTGAAATGGCAAGATTTCATTCTTTTTTATGGTTTAGTAATAATCCATTGTATATATAATACATCTTTGTCCATTCATCATCGATGGACTGTTGGGCTCAGAAATCTTATATTCTTTGCTTTTAGTTGAAAAACCTTGAACACCCAGCTAGAAATCAACAGACTCTAGTCAAAAGTGAAAATACTTGTAATTGATGATTTCTGATTGATCATGATCTGATCACAAATGGATGTTCCAGGTACCTCCTAGAAAGCTCCATTATATGGAATACACTGTGTATAGGAGTCATCGACTAGAAGACAGTCTTTGAGTTATGTGGTAGTAATACCAGGTAATTTTATTTGTAGTTAAGAATTACTTGGTTTCCTCAAACTGTATTTGTATGTTTTTACCCTTTACGATGCTAAAACTGTGTGTGTGTGTGTATTAGAAGCAGTTCTCTAAAAAAGAAAATTCTATGTATTAATAAAGAGAAAGGACCACCAAAAATTGCTCATGTGTGGAAAACATTTCCTCTACTATCATACTGAATTGAGGACAAAAATGACATTGGGTAGATTTAGAGATCCTTTTCTTCTGTGAAACCTTGTGTTAACATTTAGAACTGTTTGGTTTATTTATATTATATTCTATTCCACTCTGTTCTATTCTAGAATGTACTATACAATACAGACACATTATTTAACAGAGAAAGGCTTTAGTTCTTTTATTCATCCTTTGCTAGAATTATTTATTGAATAACTTCATTTTAAGTAATAGTTTCCTACTTTCTAGGGTGGTCAAAATAAGTAGTTTTTTTATAGCCTGATCTCAACTTTGGATCCAACTGTTGAGACAAAAGACATAGTGTTAAATGTTAATATAAAAAAATTGTATATTTGGTTCTCCTTCCACTTGCTGACTCTGTAGATGAAGTCAGGTTTGGTTTTGTTGTTTTTAATTCTCTTAATTTATCACCATTAAAATGTGGGAGCTGGGCTAAGTAATTATGGAGTAAATTATGTAAAATATTTCCTCATCTTTAATAACTGCAATTCTTTGGCCTTACTGTTAAGTGAATAAAAGAGACCAGTGTGACTTTAGAAATAGAAGGCATCACTGTGGTTAGACGTCCCAAACCATTGATCAGACCTGGCTGTTGTCACTGAAAGAAAGTGATGGGAGTTGAGAGAGTTCTGTAGCAGACGATGTCTTCTGAGTTCAGGGATTTGATTTCCCTTCCTGCTCCATTACTCTTGTGCAGAACTCATGAGCATATTTGGTATATGCTCTTTCAGACCAAGCGTGCTTCAGGGCAACCTCAACCATAATGGGTGATGTGGGCATCACCCAACTTACTTTGATGTGGGAAAGGGAAGTATCTGGGCCATATGGCATGAAACTGTAAAAAGTTCTGGAAGAGATAAAGGGGTAGATTTTTTTGCTTTTTATTTGGAGTACAGTATTAGAATTTCATGCAAATTCTGTCATACCAACTACCGACACACACAGTGAACAGAGATTAAATAGATGGTCCATATGACAATAAGAATGAGTGGATATGAATTTATCAGTGTCTTTTGGAGCCTGTGGCATGTTGACATTTATTAGCCGAGTATGTTATTGTTTTACCATTTTCTAAATACTTAAGTTATTTCCTTAGAATGATTGTATGAAAAATAGCAGCAGACTTGTGGTCTAAAATATGAAGCTATTATAAAAACATCTCCCAAATTATTTTCCTATGTATCTAGGACCCATTTCTCTGGCGGATGCTTTCAGCTATTGTTTTCTTCTTTGCTTTACTATGACAGTGGGCAAGCGTGAATTCAGACGCTTAATGTGGGACTGTTGATGACAGAGGTTTAGATACACCTTTTCTGACTAAAACATGCTTTGTTTCCATTAAATCCATATTCTTTTTGTTTATAGAGTTGTGTATTTGTGTTTAAACTATCTTTATAAATCTAGTATGCATTTTTATATGGGTAAAAAATACAGAGGAAGCCTGGCTAAGATTTTGGGATGGGTTTTGTTCTTTATTTTATGCCATTGTTCTCTGTCTCAGAAATAACACAAGTGTATTGCTTTGTATCAGATTCCATCATGTTGTTGCACTCAGTAGACAAGACAGTGTTCCTATGTCTTAAATAGAGTTGAAACTACATGGCTTTGTAATTTTACAGAGCCAATCCACTTTATGATGTCAAAACACTTTTATTTCTGCATGGGAGGTTTTCTACCTTGGTCTCATTAATGTTGCACCTATTTTGTTAACTGTAGAATCACTATAAGGTGACAAATATAATCAGAGATTCTTTATAAATATAATTAATTTGGATTGAACTAATTGAGAAACTATGAATTATTTTAAAGATTTGATCTGGACCTAAGGTAACTTTTGCACACTAAACCTCTCTCTATGAAACAATAAAAAAGGATCATAAGATTATAGATGACCAAATGCTTTTTCCCCTTTATTTATAACTTTAAACTTTTCTTTCTTTCTTTCTTTTTTTTTTTTTTTAAAGATTTTTATTTATTTATTTGACAGCCGGAGATCACAAGCAGGCAGAGAGGCAGGCAGAGAGAGGAGGAGGGGAAGCAGGCCCCCTGCTGAGCAGAGAGCCCTGATGCAGGGCTCCATCCCAGGACCCTGGGATCATGATCTGAGCAGAGGCTTTAACCCACTAAGCCACCCAGGTGCCCCAACTTTAAACTTTTCTTGGTTATAAAAGTAAATCATATTACTTTTAACTATGGAAAAAAACATTTAACTATGGAAAAAGCAAGAATAAACAATCCTGTATAATTTTACCAAAGAGAAAAGGCCACTCCTAAATGTTTAAACTCAAACCATTTTATTTTAAAACAATGATAAACACTTCATATTATTTGGAAATGCTATATTGCTTCATTTAATTATTTTTTTCAACAGTCAAAAAGGCTAGGTCATTTTATGTACCACAATTTATTGAATCTGTTCTTTTGTTGTAAGACACTTAAATTAGTTTCTAATTATTTATGATCATGAATAATTTTGAAATGAATCATTATATTTAATAAAAATAATACTCATTGAGCAGTTATTAAGGTCTACACACTATTCTTTATTCTAACAATTTTGTCCTCCCAATGGTCCCATGAGGCAAGTAATATAATTTTCTCCATTTTAAAAAGGGAGACAGAGATTGCTATAACTAGGCCATGGCAACACAGCTAGTCAGTGTGAATTTAACCCTTGGCTGTCAGACTCCAGAGTCCAGATCTCAAATTACTATACTCTATTGACTATAATACAGGAATGATTTTTCCTGAGGAGAAATGTCTATAAATGCAAATGCTGGTTCAAAAAATACAAAGAGTTTTATACATTTTGACAAATGACCTTTTGGAAGGACATATTCTCAACAAGTAGTCTTAAGCAAAAAAAACAAAACATTTTTATTGTAGGATTTTTTTTTTTTTAACAGAACATTCTCATTCTCCTTATTGAAGTAGGCATAAAAATAGTTGGAAGCCCTAGGTAACCTGGATGGTGTTGCTAACAATGATGATGATGTCATTATAATAATATGCAGCAGCGGTAGTTAATATATTGCCTTTTACGTACAGGGTGTTCTGTAATGACGTTTACCTGGGTTAGCTTACTTAATCCCTTGTAACAGTTAGGGAAGGCAGGAATCAGTATCGTTGTTTCATAGCTAAAGTTTATGGAAGTTATGTGACTATTTAATTCATATAGTTAGAAGGCAAAGGAGTAGACATTGGAATGTCTGAATTCCAGATCTCCTATTAAAAGATCGCTTCTGAACTCATGGGGATTTTGCTTATTGCTGTTGACTGTAGCAGTCATCACAGTAGTATGTATAATAGTTACACACCCACAGGGAACAGATGTTTTTATCAACTGTCTTTCCCTTATGGTGTCTGTGATGAGGACCCTATTCACTCCTCTATAGATACAGCCATGCTTCTACCCTGCGTCTCAAAATATATTTGTTGATAGGGAGGATTACATATCTATAATTCACCATAGCTCTTTCAAGAGTAAGAAGGGGCTACTGTGATAATTATGCTTTGCTGACAGGCATAACCTGGGTTGTACTGAGCAAATTTGAACATATGTTCACCTGTCTCAAAATTGCCCTGCCCAGGGCTCCCCTGTGTTCCCAAAAACCTGTCTGTTCACAGCTCTCCCTGTGTGCTCAGACCTCTCTCTCCAAAGTCCACAACGTACAGACAAAATGTATCCTGTCTGTAAGAACAAATGACCGTAGAAAAATGAAAAGCTGTTCTTGGGAAACTTAAATAAGGGAGCTCTTGGATAAAGTGAACTTCACCTCTAAAAAAATCGTTCTAGTAAAGGTTTCCCTGAATTACTTACCTCACTGAGCCAGTTTTGCAGAGGATGAACAAAAAAAACATTATGACCTGAAGTTATAGTTGGGGCACCATCCAGAAGTGGGATAGGCCTTCCTCCCCATTCTAAAACACAGTGCCAGCGTCAAAACTGCTGACCCGGGGTGCCTAGGTGGCTCAGTGGGTTAAGCCTCTGTCTTCAGCTCAGCTCATGATCTCGGGTCCTGGGATCAAGCCTAGCACTGGGCTCTCTGCTCAGCAGGGAGCCTGCTTCTTCCTCTCTCTCTGCCTGCCTCTCTGCCTACTTGTGATCTCAGTCTGTCAAATAAATAAATAAAACCTTTAATAGAACAAAACAAAACAAAAACCTACTGACCCTGCCCATGTAACAGAATATTAAAATTATTACATAATGAGGCTTTCTGAGGAGGGCAGTGCAGGTTTCCCAAATAGGGAAGAGCATCAGGACTGGAGACTGGCCTGGGGGTTCTATGGTGGTTAGGCCGTGGGAATGAGGCGAGTGCTGTTTGCACTTCCTGATGGTGCTGAGAGGAAAAAGGAAGGACTGGCGCTGGAAACTTGTCAATAGTCAAACATGGAAAATGGAGTCAGACTCAGGATTGCGGTTACCAAAACCGCCAGGAGGGAGTTCCTTTTCTGTGCTCTTGGAGCTGTTAGGTATGGCTTTGCTGGCTGTTGGCTGCCTGCGTTTTTAGGGCACCATTCCCACAGAGGAGAGCGCTAGAGCTCCTAGGGTTGCAGCACTGAGGCCCCGTGACTTGCCCCCTTTCTTCTGCTACCTTTTGTGTAGGAATGCTTTTTATCCTCTATCCAAGCTAGTAGCCTTTAATTATAATTGTGTTCTATTTTCCAGATCACTAACGTTGATCAGACGTTTACTTGCAAAATGGCTTTTAGTCCAAAATATAAAAATAGGATACATGTAATAACAGTGATACCTGGCATTCATCAAATGTATCTGCTATCCCGGGCACGGTTTGGGGCACTCCACGCATATTAATCACATTTCATCTTCACAACATTTCATCTTCACATCTCTGTGAGGCTCGTACTGTAATCAGTCCCATTTTACAGATGAGGCAATTGAAATACTGAGAGGTTATGTAGATTTTTCCCAGATAGTAGTGGGGTTGGAACATAGGCCATCTGATGTCAGAAGAATCTGTACTCTGAACCAATGGGGAAAATAAAGATGGATGCTATTCCCTTACATTTCACTGCAACACACTATTTGGACAATCATTATGCAAAGGAAGGAATCCTCAGTTTAGAATTGGAGGTTTGTTTTTTCACTTACCATGTGATTGTGGACATTTTTTAATCATTCTGAAGTTTAGTGTCTTCACTTGTCAAGATAGACTCCTAATGCTTCTTGGTGATTTGTAAGAATCTTTATCATATTTTCTGCTTCAGCCTTCAGGAGCTGGGAACAGAGCTAGGTGCTCATTAATGGAATCATGAATGAAGATGTACTTGGTGCCTAGATCTACATGTGCTAATTATTTCTTATCTGTCCATTTTCATATTTGTTCTTTGAAGTTCAGAAATCCTGATATATCATCTTTTTCTCCTAAACTATTTCAAGAAGAATCTTTGGATTGCTTTGGTATCAGAATCTAGCAATCTTTCCTATAGAGAAAATAGTCCTGATTGCTCAGGGTCTGCTCCTTTGTCACTGTTAGTCAATGACTTCTTTTGAATTATTTTCTCTCTGTAGTAGCTCAACAAACTCGTTGGACTCAATCTTTTCTGCTTTAAAAGACTTGAAAAGGTCTATCATTGAATCAGTATGGTCTTGCTTAATCTTCTCATTTCTAAGATAGAAATGTTGAATCAAGACTAATCTTCTTCATAATTCATACTCTTAAAACCTGAAGTCCTTTGGGGGCATCAGTTCATCTTCTGCAGCTTTAGCAATATCCCTGCAATTTGTATGCTCAGGCTTAGCATGAAGTGATCGGCTCTTAAGAGTATTAGGAAGGGGGTGTTAGCAATGGGTTTGCTTTTTTGAACATGTATCTTGAGTGTGAAATCTAAGAAAAATGGAATTTGAACAGTAAAGATTCACAGAACTTTTTAAAAGACACATTTAGTCTTGATAAGAGCACATCAAGCTGACTAGAGAAAGATGAATTTGCTTTAAGAGAAAAAGCTTTATTAAGCAAGTTGTCAGCTTTTATGTGTCTTTCAATCCTGGGAAATAATGACTATGAGACTTGATCTCCCTAGCAACTCTGTGACGTGAACTCTGTTGAAGATTATGGACTTCAAGGGATGTTAGGTCCAGAAGAAACATAGGATTTAAGTTGTTTGAGGTATTTTTACAGCTTTCTTCCACTGTGATAACATTATCTAAAAGTTTGTATCCAGTTGCTCTAAGATGTTGTATAAGGCAGATTTCCAGATCCAATGTCTATTGTTGAATATTTTGAGGCTAAGAGAAGTAATGCTGATGGAGAATGAGGAAAAGCCAGAAAGGTAGAGAGACAGAAAGATGGCTATTGGGTGGATTGTAGATCTCCAAGAGGTGGGAAGTTTTGTTGGTGTTCATGTATAATGGAATTAGCAACAAACACTTTAGGATAGTTGTTATGCTAAACATAAAGGTCATTTTATTTTTAATCTAGGAAGTATCTTTGATTATCCTTGTTTTATGAATAAAGAAATATGTTTAGAGAGGTTAAATACCTTGCTTAAATGCATGCAGACATTTTTGCTGGGTTTAAATATGTTTATCTGACTAGAAACTATGCTCTTTTTTAAAAAAAAAGATTTTATTTATTTATTTGACAGACAGAGATCACAAGTAGGCAGAGAGGCAGGCAGAGAGAGAGGAAGGGAAGCAGGCTCCATGCTGAGCAGAGAGCCCGACGTGGGGCTCGATCCCAGGATCCTGGAATCATGACCTGAGCTGAAGGCAGAGGCTTTAGCCCACTGAGCCACCCAGGTGCCCTTAGAAACTATGCTCTTAGCCACTCTTCTATATTACTCTTTAGAGGAAAGTGTTTCTCAGAGTAGGATCCAGGGGTCAGGGCATGTGTGTGTGTTGGGGGGTGGGGGGTTAAATAGGGGACTTCCAGAAGTCTCTAATAGTCTAGAATAGGATTCTACAAATCGGGTCTTTACTTTGACTTCTTACAGTCTCAGAATAGTGATATTTCATAGACACTATTTTTGTGTGCTACTAAGGATCATAATCTACAAAGGTTTATAATTTGGTCTTTATAAAATAAGTGTGCATTTATAGATGTCTGGCAGTTTGTAAGAAGAAAGTCTTAGATGTACAGAGTTGTGGTGGGATTAAAATTTGAACCAAGGTGCTTGGCTTCTCAGCTTCTCCTGCTAGTGACCTTGCCACACATACTGACTACACCCTGCTAGTCTACTGCACCCTTTCCCTGTACCCTTACATGACCTCATTGGGTGAGTGTTTGTTTCTTGTAACCAAGACATTCTTGTTTAGAACGGACATGCTACCTTTACTGCCTCGGACTGACGGGGGTATGATGGAGCATTTCCTAAACCAGATTCCAGGAGGAGAGGCAGAGAAAGGTTTTGAATAAACAACTTCATCTTGTTAGAAGCCTCAAATTTTTAAAAAGTTAAAAAAATTTTTCACCTTGGCAATTTTGTCATTCAGAAAACAGGGGAAACAAGTTTAGGAATGGAGAGTCTGGAATGAATTCTGACCATGGGAGGGAAATAATAAGGCAGAAATGAGGAGAATCTTTGGACCAAGTGACCAAGTCATCTTAATTAGCTTCCTGAGAGTGAAGGAAACCTAAATACCAAGCATATAGTTCCAGCATTTATTCTTAACATTAGCAAATGAGATCATAAAATCACAATCAAAACAAATGAAAACAAGAACAATGGAATATTATGCCTCCATCATAAAGGATGAATACCAAACTTTTGTATCAGCATGGACAGGACTGAAGATTATCCTGAGTAAAATAAGTCAAGCAGAGAAAGTCAATTATATGGTTTCACTTACTTGTGGAGCGTAAGGAATAACATGGAGGACATTAGAAGAAGGAAAGAAAAAGTGAATTGGGGTAATCAGAGGGGGAGACAAAGCATGACAGACTGTGGACTCTGAGAAACAAACTGAGGGTTTGGGAGGGGAGGGGAGGGGGGAGGGGGTTTGGGTGAGCCAGGTGGTGGGTATTAAGGAGGGCACGTACTGCATGGAGCACTGGGTATGGTGCATAAACAATGAGTCTTGGAACACTGGAAAAAGTAAAATAAAAAGTAAAACCAAAAAGAACAATGGAGAAACTATGTGTGTGTATGTATTCACAGTAATTTCATAAATTGATTTTATTTCAGAGAACTGTAGCTGTTTAAAAAATAATTTTGATCATACTCATGAATAAGCCCGCAGAGGAAAGAAAGAGTAGATCGTTTAAAAGACTCAGTATCATATTTACAAAACAATGCTGAAATCAGAGTACTTATGAATGTTACAAGATTCCTTTATAGTTCAGAAGCTGGTAGGCCAAATAGATTCTTACCAGTTAACTTGGGAATCTAACTTCTCTCTGTAAAGTTTTTTTTTTTTTTTTAAGATTTTATTTATTTATTTGTTAGAGCGAGCGAGTGAGCACAGGCAGACAGAGTGGTAGGCAGAGGCAGAGGGAGAAGCAGGCTCCCTGCTGAGCAAGGAGCCCGATGCGGGACTCAGTCCCAGGATGTTGGGATCATGACCTGAGCCGAAGGCAGCCGCCCAACCAACTGAGCCACCCAGGCGTCCCTTCTCTCTGTAAAGTTAAACTCAGGATGAATCTCCTTTGAACCAAAAAAAAAAAAAAAAAAGACAAATTGAAAAAATAAACTTCAGTTATGAAACAGTCTTAAATTGGAGTTTGCATTTGGGTAAGTATAAGCCTATAACTTCTGAGCACATACGATAATACATGATTACAGGTATTCCATATAAAAGGAACTCTACAAATACTGAGCATAACTAAGTATCTGACATATGCTAGACTGCATAGATGTAAAGATAATTAAACCATGATAGCTGTAGATGTTCCTTTGGGCTTGCCCTTATTATATGAAAATAGAGATTTCTGAGTAAAGTTGGGAAATATTAAAAAAAGTACTTGGCTGGAGTGTGCAGGTAAAAATCAGCTTCATTCACTTATTCACTGGCAATTATGTTTTGAGTGCCGACTAAATGCTTCAGGCACTAGGGGTGTTGTGGGAAATGATGATAAAATGAGGCCCTTAATCTCATGAGATTTACATAGTTTGAGAAACAGATAATAAACCCATAAATGCAAATATATCAGAAAATTGTAAGAGCTATACAATAATATGGACAGGGTCACGTGCTAAGAGTGTCTTGGGCAGCTACTGTGGATCTCATGCTCACAGAAGACAGTTAGAGGAAGTGCTGGTGGGGCTGAGCAAGCCAAGTGAAGATTTGGAAGCAGAGTTTCAGACGGAGAAGATGGTCAGTTAAGTGGCCTCATTTGAAAGTGAGCTGCATGTCCCAGGACTACTGAGGCTGAGGTAGAATGAGCAAAAGTGGAGGAGGGAGTTGGTGAGGTTGGAGACATGTGCAGGAACATTCTTCTTAATAGAAATTATATCTCCAAGGCCAGGAAAGGGAGTTTGAATTTAATTCTAAGTGCTTGTGCAAAACCACTGGAGTAATTGAATCTGGGAAAGGCCATGTTCTAATTTATGCTCTGAGAAGATCTGTCTGGCTGCTACGTGGAGAATGGATCGGAGCGGGTGGTGCAGAGTGGAAGCAATTATTAGAGGCATTCAGTCAGGGAGCAGTAAAAAGAAATCCCTGTTGAAACAGAATAGATACAGGTTCCACTCTCTTTATTCCAAGTAATCAGGGAGGGCTCTGTGTAGGAGATGGAAATTCAGACTTTTATTTGTTTATGAAGTTGTGTATGCTGCTGGTGTATGGACAGTATTGGGCGACACATTGTAGAAACAGGAAAAGACTGACATGCGTTTGCCCTCAAGGAGTGTACAGGACCGCAGGAAACAAATATCGTTTGACAAGTCATTCTGTTGCAGAGAAATGTGAAGTAGAAGAGAATTTCCCCTCAGATGGACAACCAGGGGTATGGCTTTGCTGTTGCTTAAATGGTAGAAGAAAGAGACTTTGTGTGGCGAGACTGTACTTGCCTCAGAGTGGAGCATAGGTCCTTACAGGGCTTCGATGACAGACCTGGTGGCTGGAGGAAATGCGGGAAGGAGTCAGGAGGCACAGCCTCTTGCTACGGCATTTTTCTGTGG
This sequence comes from Taxidea taxus jeffersonii, assembly GCA_003697995.1. NCBI lineage: Eukaryota > Metazoa > Chordata > Mammalia > Carnivora > Mustelidae > Taxidea > Taxidea taxus. Next base: position 43,189 of record RCUC01149050.1, on the reverse strand, counting down.
AGTCGAGAGCCAACGTAGATTAGTACATGAACAGCATACCGAGGCATTGCCGTTCTAGAAAGTACATTCTGCACCAAGGGCTAAGTAGAAAAGCGATCATCTGCAGTGAGAGTTTGTCAAGGGGAAGTTTACCAAGTTTACCGAATCACTGCATCCACTCAGCTGCCATATCTGATTGTTTATTGGCTAATGTATGTTTTCTCATCCTGGAAGATCTTACTAAAATTTATTTATGAAAATATATTTGGCGGTTTTATCACATGTAATAGGTACTTGTTAGAGGAAAAAAAATGGATGCATTGTTAGAAATAGTCACAATTTTTTAGGTACTGGATGGTGACTGGGTTGGCATAGAAATGTATCATCCTTTCATTCATTTTCAGAGCACTCAGAGGTAACCATAATCTTTAGAATAACCCTTGAGGAAGGTAGAAAATCACCCCCATTCTGGAGCTGAGAATGAGCTCCAGAAAGTGTTTCTTCCAACACATTAGTGGCTGACAGAATAGATTTTAGACTCTTGTCTAATTCCAAAATATATTTTAAAGCTTTGACAAGTTACGGGCAATATATCACATGGCGATGTGGTGATGATGTTGATACTTTTCACTATTCTAGACATTTGGGCAATCCACAAAACTTTTAAGGGTATTTGATAAGTATTTGCCTCCACTAGTTTCTACTAGACCATCATCTATAAAACTTTGCCTTTGCCAGTAATTTGTACTCTATTCTGTGGTTGATATCTGTTCCTTTCTTTCCCTTTTACCTCTTTTTTTTTTTTTTTTTTAATAAAAGACAGGATTGAGTTAAGCCCTAAGACAGGTTTGAGTTAAGCCCTAAGGACAGATAAGATGGTATTTTACCTGTTAAAGCCTCTATAGTAGCATTTTCCTCAGCACCATTCTCCCCAAGAAAATAGAAAGCATTTAGGATCCAAACCTCTATGTACTTTTTTTTTTAAAAGATTTTATTTATTTGACAGAGAGATCACAGGCAGGCAGAGAAAGGGGGAAGCAGGCTCCCCGATGAGCAGAGAGCTCTATGCGGGGCTCCATTCCAGGACCTTGAGATCATGACCTGAGCTGAAGGCAGAGGCTTAACCCACTGAGCCACCCAGGTGCCCCCTCTATGTACTTTTTAAGGCAGAGAGTGTTGTCTGATATTTTACACTTCAGAAATGATAAACTGCTTTCAGTTAAGCCTACTGGGAAAGAGAAATTTCTAACCACTCCTAACACTTGACCCCCCAAAATGCCTTCTAATTTCTAAGCCTAGAAATCTAAACTTCATTTTGCCTGATATCTTCAAGACTTCTGTGTTTGTGTTTACATCATAACCTCAAAGACCTATATTTCAGTGACGTTTTATTGTCAATATTTTCAGTCTGTGTTTTCTTACAGCAGGCCATGGTTCCCAGTGACAGTTCTAAAAGCCCTTGCTCTTTTCTTTGGGTGTAATTTGAAATGTAGCTTGTATCATCATCACTTCAGTATGTCATGGAAGAAGGTACTTATTGAAGGTACCATGGCATTCCAGAAGATAGAATGGGCAGGACAAGGGTACAGGGGAATAAAAGGACCAGGAGTGTTCCATGAAATTCTCTGTGACAACCAGAATGTTCTTGACTCCGCTTTTCTACGCAGGTTCCGTGACCTACTCATCTTGGGTGCTCCGAAGTCTTAAATAACAATTGGTCAATTATAGGTATTTTAGAGTCAGTTCAATTTATAAAAGAAATGAATGGGTCTTCCATATTAAGAGATAACAAAAATGCAAATGTTACCTGATACTGTGGTTGAAGCTCAGACTTATTTCTCCCAGAAATAGGACCTGTGTAGTAGAGCCATATACTATATTTTCTTGCCTAACATTATTTAATCATTTAACAAATACTGATGACACACTGTCTTTGTGGTAGGGTCTGTTACAAACAGGATTCTTGTTCTTGTTGGAGATCTGTTTAAATGGGGCTGATAGACCACTCAGAAACAATATTTAGGAAGAAAATAAAAAGGGTTTTAGAGAGCGTAAGCCCAAGCCAGATGCTCTGAATTGGTGGCCTTAACATTTAACTCCTAACGGATGATAAGGAGCGAAGTAAATGAAGATACAGAAGGTGAGCATTCCAGTTTGGGAATGTGTTGTTTTGGTGAGGTTTCATAGTTAATAAGAATTATAAAAGAGCTTGTGGATATTTTGCCATCTCTTTCCTTACCTGATTTGCAACCTCTAATATTTAAAAATTCAAAACGGAGGACTAAACCCAGAAGATCCCTTGTAAAGTGCTCCTTAAGAACAAATAAAGAATGTGCAGATGCTCTCTAGGGTTAGAGAGACCTGTGAATGAAAGGATACTTCCAAGTGCAAGTCAGGTACCTACCTGGGGAACAGGTAGGTTTCGGACTAAGCTGGATTTGGTCTAAAGTGGAAGATTGCATTTGCTTTTGGGTTCTTGAGGATACGGAGCAGAAATCTGTGTTGATTTGATTGTGTAATAGATTGGCAGTGAGGCACAGTTCTTTCTCCTAAACAGTAGTGTGAAAGGCTTGCCCCAAACTGATTTCCCATATGATCAGATTCAGTTTACATTTCCCAATACGCTCCTTATTGAAGTTTTTCTCCTGTCTTTACAGTGTGACGCCTCCTGAGACATTAAAATTCCCTCTTCTCTTCCTTTCTTGCCCCACCGCTATGCAGTCGTCTTCCGCTGCCTTTACTCCCTTGGTTTTCACAGTCCTTGTGTCTCCAGAGAGTAGTTCTCCTGTGGGCTTTAATAGCCCAAGATGCTGTTAGGGAAGGAATAGGCTTCTGCATCCCACAGGAACCCAGGGGAACATGGGCTCACTGTAGGCCTCTATGTGGTAGGATAGAGCTGTGCTGCTGCTTGGTTTTGCTTTCATAATAAAGTGGCTTAAAACAATCACAACTGGATGGAGCACCAATCTCAAGAGGCTCAACTTGACTTTATAAATGTGGAAATGCAAAAGTGAAAAAAGAAAGTGCAACTGGGATCTCTTGAAAACCACACAGTCTCAGTGCTAAACTATGTAGCAGGGGTAATAGAATGTACTAACCTCACTTAAGGGTTGTCTCCTTAGTTATTGCTATTTTCTTCATAAACTATTTTCTTGTTTTGTTTTGTTTTGTTTTTTAAATAGTGTAGTTTTAAGAAGACCCTACATGGGGCAGTATATTTTTTCCATTATCAACTCTAGGTGGAAAGGAAATTCAGGCACGAGGACCAGATCAGGAAAAGTCTGCTAGACCCGCCGAAGTATGGGCTTTTTCAGTGTTGTTCTTGAGGTAACAAGGCATTTTCCTTCCTGCCCAAATGCACTTCTGTGCCTTTCCTCCCCCTCACTTAGGGCATTAAGCACAGGAAAGGCAACACTTGAGAGCCAGTTTATAAAGGCATCCCTCCATAGCCAGTTTTTATGCCCATCCTCTGGAGAGCACCACAGAGAGACTTACAAGCTGTGATGGGGTTACTGAAATAGTAGCTGGTGGGTGCCATCCAGAACAATGGGTGTTTCTGCTATTTAAAGTACTACGGACCAGTGCTGCATGCTAGGATTAGACTACCTCAGGGTATAGGGCACCCGAGTCACTCCCTAAGACTGACATTTTCTTTGTTCCCGAAACACGTAAGGCTCTACTGAAGCAGGTTCAGCCCTGGGTAACTCACAACAGTGCTGTTGCGGGAGTGCCATTTCTTTGCAATGAGTCAGTTTTTAGAGACTGTCTTACTTTGTTAGGTATAGAGGACGCTTTCTTGTTTGTTTGCGTGTGTTGTGATTTTTGTTCGAAAAGTGGATACTTGATAGATTACCAATTATGGATTTTGATCTCTTCCACGGGTGGTAGTTGCTGCTGCTGCTGGTGGTTTTTTTTTTTTTTTTTAAATTTCCTTGTTTGATTATTTAATGAATTGATTGGACAAATTCTGTAGAGGATATCTCCTGGGGGGTCAGCCACTGATGTTTCTATTCATTCTTTTTATTTGGGCCTGGCTTCTTAGATGTTGCTTCCTTCCTGGATTATCATAGCTTGAAGGTCAGCTGATAATTGATTAGCGGTTATGCTTAGATATTTGGAGCCAATGGGCTTCCAGTTGTTGTGCTCAGAGGATCTGTGTTTGCTTTGGGGCATGCATTCAAAGTTCATTTACAGGTCCTCCCCAGCTTTTACTTTCTGCTTGGGTGGGGCCTCAGATTGAGCTAAAGAGGAATATGCAACTGGGGTCTTTCTGGTCTTTTCTGAATTTACATGCAACTTTTTCAACCCCCTTCTCCCAAAGTATCTGGGAGCTTATCAAAGTCCATTATGGCCATTTCATTCCCTAGATCTATTAATTTTTTTTGGTTGAGTATTAACATTTCAGGCAGTGGTAATATTGGCCTTTCTTGTTTGTCTTTGTGGCTGAGATTGCTATTTCAACAAAGCTCATAGGCATGAGGCTTTTATGTAGGGCTCTAAATCCGATCATCCCAATACATAGCTGGAGAAGAACTTCTGGCATAGTAGAGTATGGATCCTCTAAGAAACCTTCATATTCATAAAACGTTGCCAGCTATTTCAGAATTCTAAAAATTAATGTAAGGCTTAAAGCAGTCTGAGGAACTTGGATTGAGATAGACAACATAATGGCAAAATTAACTATTTTCCTAAGGATCGCCTATATTTTCAAAATCACTGGGAAACTGGCATCCCAAACGCTTCTCTTGAATTTCCTCATATAAAAAGTTCCCATCATGGCAGATTTCTGTGACAAAGAATAATGCGCTGGAATGGCTCTGGACCTACATTTATTATTCCACGAATATAAGCTCTTTTGTACCAAAGTTTGGTTAAAGATGGAATTGGTAGATAAGGAGATGTTAAATCATGGGGGAGGAGCAAGCAAGGTCTTGGGTGCTGTGTGTGGAATTGAAAGTGTACATATCAGCAAAGAAGAATAACTTCTTCTAACAGTTAACAGTTGGTTATATCGGAAGTTAATATGAGGGACAGTCAAGATAGTTCCTTTTCCATCCACTTTGAAATTGTCTGTTCATTGCATCACTGGAAGGACTTTGAAGCTTGAGAGAAATTTATGGATCACTCAGCTCATGGGACTCACTTAGTCATAGTCAGTTGTCCAAGAATAAATTTGAGCCATGGCATACTATCGTCCCTTTGATATCTCCGAGGATCTTAGTGTGGTCTTTAAACAGGAGATGGCACTGCCCTGAAACTGGTGTCTTCGAGAAAATTTTCATATGGGGAGAAAGACTTATATTATGGATAAAGTGGGTCGTTGTACTTAGGTAATCACATGGCTGCCATTTAATTATTGTAGAACAGGATTTATTTGGATCACAAAGTCCCCCCAAATGGGGAGAATATTCAGGAAAATGACTCTTAGAGAAGTTAAGGTCATCTATTATAGGGATTGTAAGCTGATTTTTAAGTAGATGTTAGAAAAGATGTATATCCTTCTCTGCTAGGCCTTACTAACTTTATGTATGCTCAGAAAAGCAACTTTGAGTCTGACAGGTTCAGGGATATTCCTGTAGTTTTGCTTCCCTGCTGGATGCAGACCAGCCTGGGTCCCTGTCAAGTCCCTTCTCATTCTCCCGTTTGGTTCTAGCATTGATGCTCTTGCCCACGTTTTGGTTTTATGTGCCTTAAAGGAGAATCTTACCTTTCTCTACTTCTGCCCTGTCTGCTACCAAAATCACGAAACAGTGCTTTTTTTGACATTTAGCGACTTAAGATCCAGCTCTTTATTTTTCCTCTTTGTTTCTTTGGCTTTTGGCACAAGTTTCAAGCAAAAAAAGTTCGGACCAGAGAACACGTGCAGGACAATGTTATTAGCCAAAACGACTCTACCCTTGGATATGAACTTACTCTCAGATCAGGCTTGGATTTCTTCTTCCCACTGCTGTTTTATTCTCTCTTGCAAAAAGAACAGAACAGAACAAAACAAAACCAAATCAACAAAGTCCTCGTTGAAGGTTTTTCTGCAGAAAGCCTGGTAGATCTAGACATTTACATTCTAAGATGATCAAGTATTGGGCAATTTCCATTATGAGGTATCTAATAATATTGTGTTAAAGTAGGTCTTTGCCTAATGACACATTCTAGCTTTAATTTTACATTAAATAAAAGATTGATAAAGCCCTTTACCAAAAATGAATTACTCTGTTTTAAAAAGTATTTTCAACACGAAAAAGCTATCCCAAGTAATATCTTATGGAATCTGGGTGAAGGGAAAGAAGATATTTCTGACGGTGCGGAAAGTAAACTAAATCTGCAAATTGCAAGCACAGTGGAAGAATGGTATGTTTATAAAAGTTCTACATGTAATAAGCCAAATGTTTAGCTGTGAGATGAAGTCTGAATTTCAAATTGCTTACCTTCAAACAGCAATTTCTGCATGGCGTTTTGGAAAGCTCTGGTTTGCTGTTAGCCACTTCATTAATAAATGCAATTCAATTTTCCTTTCAATGAGAAAGCAAGGCATTAGACGTCTGTGGCATGCAGAGCAATGAACAACATGTCTCCAAATTTTAATGGGAACAATGCCATTTTTACTAGAATCATTAATTCCTTATCTTGCGGATGCATGCCTGCGAAGTAGCCCTTTGTATTTGCTTCAAATCCATCAGTTTGAGATGTTGCTGTATTCCATTCTTACAGACAAAAAACCCCCATCTTTACTGAGAGAGGAAAAAAAACCCACATCCTTCTAGTTTCAGACCCTGCCACGTCATTCTTGAGTAGATTTTACTTTCTTTTCCGGGCTTCAACTTCTGGAAGGTGGATGAGCGATGCGAAGCTTACTTAGAAATCATGGAGATGACTATGTACCCATGACAAGCAGTGGGCTTGTTTGTTTTTTAAACTGAACTTCCACATTAAAGCTGGGCTGTTGTGGGTGGCATATTTTTCACAACGTTCCCCAGTGGGTCTCCCCCATGGGTTGGGCCAGAGGGCCCTACTTCACCACAAAATTAATGAGGTGAGCATCCAGTTTTGTTTGCCTTTCCTTGAGATATTTGTCTAGGAGAGAGAGTGGTGATTTCTTACACTGATTTTATATGGAAATCTGATTTAGAGCTGGAAAAAAAAAAAAGATCTATTCTTCCTCCCCACTCTTTAGCTGCCACCTACCCCTAGCATCTTCCCTACAAAGCAGGCAAAGGAGGCTCAGAGACTAGCCCAGGATCACATGACTGCATCATGTCAGAGGGAGGCCTGGGACTAGAGGTTTTGGCTCCTAGTCAAGGGACATTTTATCAAGAATTCTGAAATAACTGGTTTAATGTGGCCCCATAGCAGATTATACAATAGTTATATATTATGTAACTAATAGTTATGTAAAAATACACAGGCATACTAGTAATGTGAACTAGGGTAAATAAGAGCATGATGATGAGGAGCCTGACTTTTAGATGGGTAAAGATATGGATGAAATTAACTAACATTTCTAATTAGGACTGTTTGGACTGATGCCATATATTTACAAAGGCAGCAGTTCCTGAAAGTATCCGTGTATGCAAAATAATACCTCTAGACAACTATAGTAACTGATTTTGATTAATTCAAGTCTAGATTTACATATCAGAGTTCTCTTTCCTAAGGAGTACTTGCCATGGCTTTGCACTAATGCTGCCAGGTAAGAGTCAAAGACTCCCAGTGATGCTCCATAATCAATTCTTTCCTCCCCTCCCCCTCTCCTCCCCCCCTCCCCCACTCCCCAGCTCCTCCCCTCCCCTCTTCCCCTCCCTCTTGTTATCCTGAAACCCACCACTTGACTCAAAGCTCCTTCTTTTGTGGATACTTTGTTTATTTGGAGAAGTAGCATAAGCTCCTTCTATCTCTGACCCTGCCAGCCCTATGAGTCTTCTGGAGAGTCAACACAAAACATTTTTTTAAATGAGGCCTACTTCAGAGTCCTTGTTCTATCACCTACTTTACAGACTTAATAAATCATTTGAACAGCATCTCAGGTGATGCTGCTTTCTTAGTTATTTCTTCATGACCTGACATAGCTATAAGATTTCTCCTCCTCCTCAGCAATCTGTAATCTCCTCCTTCAGCACTTGGCAGGAAACAATGGAACAACCTGAAAAATGGCCACACTTTGGGTCTCTTGCTTTCTAACCAAGGCCAAACTATCCTTTGAAAAAGGGTGGGTTGAAGGATCATCTGTTAAAAAAAAAAAAAAAAAGTCAAAACCAAACTATTTCTCTAGGAATGGTTTTCATGCTTAGGTCACATTTTCATTTTCTTTCATTTTTTCTTGGTAAGTATAGATTTTTATATTCAATATCCATGCTTTTTAAGTGAAATAATTTATATTTTTATTGACATAGTTGACATACAGCATATTAGTTTCAGGTAAACAGCATATTGATTTGACTTACATTATAAAATGCTCATCATAAGTATAAATACTGTTTATATTTAATTGAAGTGGAGGAGGGTCAAGTCTGTCTTAGGCAGTATTGGTTATTCATTTCAGTGTATGTTTATCCATGAGGCTGAGGCTAATTATTAACTTTTTCTAGTTTTCAGACTTGCTAAGTATGCAACTGATAGTATGTCAGTAAAAGAAGGTAAATAAATATGTACTTACATGAATGATGTGAAAATAATGTGAGGTGATACGTATAAAATACTTATTACTGTGCCTGGAACACAGAAAGCCTTCAATGATATTCTTTGTATTAATACAGATAGTATAATAATATCTTTTGCAGTTTGAAAAGGATTGAGGTAGTTAAGTTTTTGTCACTGAGCAAACTGGGTGTGACTAAGGGCGCCTGGGTGGCTCAGTCCTTAAGCTTCTGCCTTTGGCTCAGGTCATGATCCCAGGGTCCTGCTCAGCAGGAAGCCGGCTTCTCCCTCTCCCACTCCCCCTGCTTGTATTCTCTCTCTCGCTGTGTCTCTCTCTGTCAAATAAATAAATTAAATCTTAAAAGATTCAATTTGTAGAGAATATTTTTAATACTGCTCTTTCTTTAAATGCCATTTCTAACTTAAATGTATAAAACCATGACTCTCTTGATAAAGGATTTAAGGAGGATTGTCATGAAAACAAAATATTTTATATACAACGGGGAATTTGAGAGGCAAAGTGGGGGGTTTGGGGGATAGGGAAGGAAAAAATGAAACAAGATGGCATCTGGAGGGAGATAAACCATAAGAGACTCTTAATCTCACAAAACAAACTGAGGGTTGGTTGGTGGGGGTAGGGGGGTAGGGAGATGGTGGTGGGGTTATGGACATTGGGGAGGGTATGTGCTATGGTGAGTGCTGTGAAGTGTGTAAACCTGGCGATTCACAGACCTGTACCTCTGGGGCAAATAATACATTATGTGTTTATAAACAAAACAAACAAAAGAAACGAAGACCAAGAAATAGAGAAGGCAATATACCTATCATGGAGTACTTTGTCTGTCTATTGAGCTCCGATTGGTTCAGAACTTAATGCAACCAAGATAAAAGGGCCATTTAGTTCAGGTCTCATAACCACGAAAGGCCTTGAGTTGAGGCTTTTAACATTATCTACTAGGAGGGTATTTCTTGGGCTTTACATGTACCTTCCTAGGCTAACCTCTCCATTCAAAAACTTTAGCTTTGTGTCTTCTTGGTGAACCCCACTTTGATGTTCTAGTTGCAGGATTTATAAAAATAATTTTGGAATAGCATAATTAAATTTTATTGTATTTGTGTGTATGTGCCAAAGACAAATAATTCATTTAGAAAACACAAGCATTTAGATACAACACCATTTTTGTAACCCTGCTTTATTATTATTATTATTATAATATATTTTTTACTATGCATGGTGCCTCCCAAAGTGGAAATGGACCAGGCTTCCACTGACCTTTGGGATTGCCTAGTAAGGGATCCAAGTGCTATTGTGCTTAACAAGAGGGGAGGGAGAGAGAATAATGGGGACCGCCAGGGAGGCCATTAACCATTGCTGCAGAAATTAGGGTGGGTAATTCTACTTTGGGTGAAGCTGGAGTTAGAAAGTCTCCTATAGAATGTAGCAGTAAATACTGACTCCCTTATCTAAAATTATTGAAGTCCCTTTCCCTGGAGTTTGGTCATTAAACATTTAACCTTCTGTCTCGGTGCGCCTAGTTGAGATATACTGCTAAGGCCCAAATACATAAGAGAAAAGTGTAAAAATATCAAAGTGATAGATTTGCGGTTGAGATGTATGAATAACTTGAATTATTGCCATTTGCAACATAGACAAACAGCCCATTACCTGCCTTGAATATGACCAGATAGGATGCATAAATAGCAGTAAAATTTATGTTAATTTTAGAATATGTAAATTCTCTTTATGAATACATTGCACTGAATGTGAAATGTGTGCTCAACCACTGCAGACCTTTAATAAAATAAGAGCAACAGAAAACCCATCTTTTATATGATGGACATAAAAATACAAATTAAAAATCAAACACAAGCAGAAACAGAAAATTATTAGATGTTGGAGATGAATATATTTATTCAAATATATTTGTCCTTTAGCACTGGCAAATTTTGTATATGCATCAAAGAACAGAAAATATTTTTATTATTTTGCTTTGGGTTAATCAAGTCATATGCAGGACTTGAACAAATAAATTTATTCCTGGAAATTATATTCAAATTTGAATCCAGCTTATTGATATAAAGTTAAGAAAAGGATATTACTTAAGACTTGGATTTTTTTTTTTTTTTTGCATTGTTGTCCTAATGTAATGTGCATTCCTTTTTAGTAATCCAGAAGAAAAACTCTATAAAGACTTAATTTTAATAGGGGCTCATTGTAAGCACTTTGCTAGTTTAAAATGGAAGCCCATTAAAGTATGATTAGGTGGTATATATTTATTTAAGCAGAAATGATGTATCCCAGTCAAATGTCTTAGAAGATGTGGAGGCAGAAACCTATCTTCTTAAAACAAATGCTCAATAAATATTCCTTAATTGTATCAATGAGGGAAGGGTTAGGAAAAAGAAGAGGAATAGGGCAGTAGTCAGCATATGTATTCATAAAGAACTGTATGTAAAAGTACTATTGGAGTAAGAAGAAAGTAAGTGGTTATCTGTGTAACAGGATTCTGCTAGACTACTACAAAAATAGCATAAAGGCAAAACCCTACAGTAATGCTTGATTTCAACTTTCTAAACGATAGAATTTTATTTTTTCTAAAATCACTACAGTGGTTAAAGTTTTCATTTGTTTCTAGAACAGATTTGTCTCTCAAAAAGTAAAGAAAGCAATAAAATCTTAGAAAGCATATGGACTGGATCTGAATCCCAACTCCATTGTTAAGAATTGTGTGGATTCTTACAGATTCCTCACCTCTAAAAAGAAAAAAAAAATAGCATTCATTCTGGCTAGATTTTGTGTCAGTAAAACAAAACAGTGCTTTCCCCCTCCACCCCCGAGCACATCTTGATGTATAATATTGAAATAAATATCAACCATTATTCCTCCTAAATCAGAACAAGAAAACCAGGGAGTGATGATGAATAATAGAAACCTTCGGAGAAGTAAAGATGTAACAATATTATTTGAAATTCTGTTATGGATATATTTACATATGCACCATAGATTTTAGAAGTGTCAATAATATTATGCAAAAGTCAGTATCATTTCATGGCAAGTGTCACTCCAGTAATTGCTTCCTTTGTTTGTCATCTTTGCTCTCTTTTACTCTGACAGATGGACCCATTCACTGCACACCTGTTTGCTTAGCTTAGAGCCAATTCTAGCTCTGTGTTATCTGCATCATTGGATTCCTTGGTTGCATTGCAGTTCTCTACTTCATTCTCTAAGTGGCCATACTTTACTTTTATGAATCCCAATGATTGAATTTTCCAAAATTTATTTTCAGACTTGGAGTTACTGAATGTCCATCCACTTGGTCTCTACCAGTTTTCAGATGTCGAGACAGTCTTTCCTTCACCCCTGACAGTGTTTCTGGTGCTAGACCAGTTGACTTGATTCCTTTGTTGCATATCTACTTTTTTTTTTTTTTTTAAAAGCACTTTTGTCCCCAAAATTAAAGGAGCCTTGAGCCTTCTGCTAAAACTTCTTGGCATGGTTTGGGTTTGCCTGGGCTCTGTCTCAGGCTTTGTAATCCAGTATTAACATTGTTCCCTGAATTCAGTTATTTCAGAAAGTTGAGGCACTTAAGCCCTCAGATTGAAAACTAACAGCCTGAGTAGAAAGAAGCTACTATATCAGATGTTTAGAAAGAGATCTATAGTGAATTTTAGATTGTGTATATCTTTACTTTCTTCAGTGACTTTGCTGGAGATAGGACCTTTTCTTTGGTGACTTCCTCATATTATTATAGAAATGGTTATTTCCTTCCTAATACTTCCAGTATTTTGTTTCCCATCAGGAAAGTGCTTCCTTCCCACTTTGCTTTCATCCAAGAATTTGAAAATGAAAAACAATTTTTTAAATTTATTTTTATTTCAATAGACCAAATTTATTTTAAAATTAAAATGCTGATAGGTCATGGATTACAGAAGATACCTGTAATATACAAGGTGCAATCTGTAATATTGTACAAGATATAATATTACCTGTAACACTTAGACTCTGTTTAATAATGAAAGAAAATGTAAGCCTACATTCAAAGTAATAAAACCATAAAGAGGAATTACTGGCTTTTTAGATTGGACATATTGAGGGTTGGATTGTATACTTTTTTTCTAATGTTGCTTAACTGATGATTCCAAAATTTAGCAGATCGAGATGACAAACATTTATTTTCTCAGTTTCTGTAAGCCAGTGATTAGGGGATGATTTTGCTGGGTGGTTCTAGGTCAGACTTTCTCACGAGGATACAGGCAAGATAGTAACTAGTGCAGCAGTTAAGATCTGTCTGAGTTGGAGAATCTCTTCCCAAGCTTGTTCACTCACATTATGTTTGGTAGCAGGCTCCAGTTCCTTCCTTGCTTTTAGCAATTGGCCCCAGTTCCATGCCATGTGAACCTTTCTGTAGGCCAGCTTGAGTGTCTTCCAAGCCTGGAAGTGTTCTCCAAGACTATGTGGAGAGAAATCGGAGACACTAGGTTCAGTCAAGGGGAGGAGAATTAAGCTCTATTAAGGGAGATGTATCAAAATTTTTGTGCATGTATATTAAATCCTCTACAGTTCATCTTCAGGGTTGCTTTCGATTAAGCATATTAATGATGTTAGTTTAGACTAATTTCTATCTTTGGGTTTTGGCCTTTTGTAGGATGAGCAGCCTCCTAAGGCTGGTTTCTTATGTAGTGTTAAAACTACTACTACAGTTACATCCTTAGTATCTGCACATTACACTTTCCAGAAAGAATGTGCTGGGACTTTTCTTACTAGAGCGAGACACCATCTTTTGCGAAGGCTAGTAGCATACCTACTTCATTTCTCACTAGCTTCAACTTGTTTACATGTTCTTTTATCTATTACCTTTAGGGGAATGAGACCTCTTGATTGTCGTCTTCAACTTGGGTTATCTTCAGTTAATATGGCAGAGGAGATGGGATTATCCTGATGGTATTAGAAATTCTGAGGTGATGAGATACTGGAACTGGGGTGGGGACGTAGAGTAGGGTAATCTTTGTCTCCCTGTTCCATATTCCCATCCAAACTGCATGGTTGTTCTACTATGGGGAATGGATTGAACAGATATTGGTTGGGTAGAAAACTAAAAATCTGCTCCATGGCATAAAAATACCAGATTCTGGGATGGTAACGATTTATGATCCTTACAAAATATATTGCTGTAACTAACAAACAGAAAACTAATAGGCAATCTATTAAGGTAAGTGTAAGCATAAGCATATAGTACAGATTTAGCCAATGGCAATTAGACTATTATCAAGGTCAAATTAACAAGACCATCCCCTGTGGAGAGATGGACATAGAGTCCTATCCAAAAAATCCTTAATACTCCAATGGGAGAAACTTCTTTGAGGGATTAGCCTGAAGCCAAGAAAACTCCATTCATAAAACTCTTGTTCTGAGGCCATACTTACCAAGCACATACCAGATGATTATCTGGCTCAGAGAATGGAGGCTAAGATTTACTAGTCTGTAATACATTTGTATTTTTCATCATATGTTAACAAATTGGAATTCTGGTTTACGTGTCAGGTTTATGAGCTGAATCAGTTAACATGAGCCTTCAGGATTTTACATTTTACATTCTGTCTGTGTACTATCAAGATCTGAGCCTAAAAGGCAAACTCTGGCCTGAGATAAATTTGCTATAGAATATCATTCCCTTTGAAAATATGTCTGTGATGGTTGAACATCAACCTTTTGAAGAAATCTTAATATTGGCATCTACTATACAACTTCAATTATACTAATAAGGGTCTAAACTCTCTAGATAACATGTATTCTCCCAAACAATACACCTAGTACAGAATAAAGAAGAGTAAATGAAAGCATTTCCTATGGTTTCAATTTTTAGCTAGCATTTGTTGAAGGTCTATGTCAAGAAATCTGCTAACTTACTTTTTATCTTTTTCAAAGTGGCTTTATGATTTCTTGTAACTTGTGGGGATTATAACTTTTTTCCATTGGTTCCTTAACATTCAATCATGGCAGTCTGAGACAGTGGAGAAAATTATTTGCATTGTATGATATCATAGCTGAAATTTTAAGTGGCTTTTACTTTCTAATGAAGAATGCAAAATCTCTCATACTTAATAGTGTTAGATGTAGAATTCTGTCCTTTTTGGATTACTGACTAATGCAACAGAATAAATAAGATGCTGTCTTGGTGAAATAAATGAAATCCACTTTTGGTTGTTATGACATACACCATATGATTTCAGGAGGAGGACTTGGACTATGAATTTTGTTACATGAATAACTAACTTGTTCCTAATGTGAACTACTCCATATGTTCAGATTTTAAATCTAACAAAACACTAGGAAGGAAATAACATTAACTGCTATTATTGCTACGTTACTCTTATGAAATTATAGTGTCTAAAGTTCTGTCTAAACGAGGTCCAAATGTATTTTGAAAGACTACTCGTAACTGTGATCCAGATAGAGCAGATATCAGATTTGTACATTTAGGTATGTGCAGATATATATTTTTATTATACTTATTTATAGTTGGCTTTCTTTAGTTAAATGCCACTAAATCCAGGCTCTTTTCAACTAGTAAACATGTATTTTAAGATTTTTGATTTAATAGAAGTGCTTTATTTTTTTTTTTAATTTTTTAGGTTTTTATTTATTTATTTATTTATTTGACAGACAGAGATCACAAGTAGGCAGAGAGGCAGGCAGAGAGAGAAAGAGGAAGGGAAACAGGCTCCCTGCTGAGCAGAGACCCTCCCTCACCCCCACCCCCCCATGCAGGGCTCAATCGCAGGACCCTGGGATCATGACCTGAGCCGAAGGCAGAGGCTTTAACCCACTGAGCCACCCAGGCACCCCTAATAGAAGTGCTTTAATTTAAAATTTTTCTTGTGAGCTCTTCATGCCTATGGAGATAACAGAGTGCAGATAATATTTACTGAATAAAGTAAAAACACTTAAGAAATTTTTTCAGCTAGATACTCTGCCTAAATTCACCTTCTATCCACTTCACCCATGGTCAATATAGAGAATAAAGAAGTCACCGTAAAGGTCATGTGTACAGAAATGGATTACACTTCCCCCTCCCACACAGTACGGTGAAGTGGGTTAGATGACACATTAAACTGTGTTCTCAGTGGTAGAAAGGAACTAACTGGAAAGAATTTGGAAAAGATAAAAATTAAAAAATCTAAAATACTTTCTTAAAAAGGGAATATATGAGAAATCTACAAATGAGTAGGTAACACATAGAGGAAGAATCAAGATTCATAAATTGCTACTCTGCTTGTCTCATTTTAAATGTATTTTATCGGGGTACCTGGGTGGCTCAGTGGGTTAAGCCTCTGCCTTCGGCTCAGGTCATGATCCCAGGGTCCTGGGATCCAGCCCCACGTTGGGCTCTCTGCTCAATGGGGAGCCTGCTTCCTCCTCTCTCTCTGCCTGCCTCTCTGCCTACTTGTGATCTCTGTCAAATAAATAAATAAAATCTATAAATGTATTTTATCAATTTTCTCTTGTGCCCTGCCTCCCACTACCATACACATAAGTAGTACTGGAAAGAAAGAACCAAACCTAAGTTGAACTTGCTACTATTGATCACATATCTACTCTTTGCCAGACACTGGACTAAGTGTCTTACATGCCTTATGGTATTAAATTTTTATGGCCACTCATTTGATCTCCACTTCCCTAAACAGCAAACTCATGTACAGGGAAGATAGTGACTTTGTGTAAGATTAAAAAGCTAGTAATTGGGGCGCCTGGGTAGCTCAGTGGGTTAAAGCCTCTGCCTTCAGCTCAGGTCATGATCCCAGAGTCCTGGGATGGAGCCCCGCCTCAGGCTCTCTGCTCAGCGGGGAGCCTGCTTCCTCCTCTCTTTCTCTGCCTGCCTCTCTGCCAACTTGTGATTTATATCTGTCAAGTAAATAAATAAAATCTTTAAAAAAAGCTAGTAATTTTTGGATCTGAGACCTAGACTCAGGATGATGTGGTTTCAGTCATGGAGCTCTTAACTCTGACCCTATAGGTATTACATTTGGGTTGAAAAAAAAATTTTTTTTTTTGAATATAATATTTTAAAAGACTTAATTCTTTTAGAGCAGTTTTAGGTTTATAGCAAAATTGCAAAGGTTCAGAGACTCCCCATATACCTCTTACCCCAAGTCATGCATAGCCTTCCCCATTATCAAACTTTCCCACAAGAGTGGTACATTTGCTACAATTGATGAACCTACAGTGAGACATCATAGTCACTCAAAGTCCCCAGTTTCCATATGGTTCACTCCTGGTGTTGTGTATCCTGTGAGTTTGGATAACTGCATAAGGACATGTATCCATTATCATGGTATACAGAGTATTTTCATTGCCCTAAAATTCCTCTGTGCTCTGCCTATTCATCCCTCACACCACCCTCAAATCTTGTGACCACTGATCTTACTGTTGTCTTCATAGTTTCCCCTTTTCCATAGTGTCATGTAGTTGGAGTCCTATAGTACATAGTCTTTTCAGATAGACTTTTTATATTTTTTTAAAAAGTATCAAATTTTAAAAACATATTTGAATATATTTTTAAAAGCATTAAACTAGAGTTCAAAGGCCATTAAAAATGTGTTACAGGTGGTTCACTGCTTCTGGTAGACCCATTGAGCACTGGCTGTGGGTATCACAGCTGCTGGATGGTAATAAGATAATTCTGCTTCATCTGTCATTTCTATTACAACAAATACTTTTCTTTAACCAAAAGCAATGTAGTTTTATTTTTAAAATTTTTTTAATTTAGTTACCAGCAATGAAGTTTTGTATTAGACATGCCTTTGAACCTGAATGTTTGGCTGCAAAAGAGAAGAATCAATTGTTTGGTTCTTATTATTGTCACTGAATTGGAATACAGGTGTCTTTCTATTCTTACTAATTTTTTTTTCAAACACTAAGATTTTTAGGGGTGGGGCTCTGTCTCCTGGCATAGTGCCAGTCATCCAGAGGGATGAAGCTGCAGTAGAGCTGGGCCAAGGTCCTGTTCAGAGCAGGCTCCAGAATCTTTTGCAGTCTCCCCTGCTTGATGGTGCTCAGCAGTGTCTCCCATTCCTTGAGCAGGACATAGGCATCCGGGTGGCCAGGAGCCCATACCAGTCCCCCAGGGCTGCTGCCGTTCCCCCGACCCATTCCTCATACCTGCCTCAGCTGCTGGTGAACACTTTCTGCACCCACTGGGCCTTGTTCTTGGTAGCTCCCACTTTAAAGATGAGGAATAAACAGAGGGTTTGGGGAAGAATGGAGGATTCCTCAGGGGTGACTTTGTAGGTGGCCCTGGTTGAGTCTCTGTGGGTCCCGTGTCAAGAGGACAGGTAGGCCGCCAATTCCTTAATGTCCTCTGTTCATTTTGAAAAGAAGCCATTGATGACCCAAGTGCTAGCATTGGACCCAAGTGCTAGCGTTGGACAGTGTGCTCTCAGGAAGGCTGAGGTTGTGCACTTTGTCCCGCTGTGGTCCACGCAGCGCCCCAGGCTGGCCCTTCAGCTGGAACTTCTGCTCTCAGAAGTGCCCATAGGTGCTGCCATGGCACAGGTCATCTGGCCACCTGTGCTCCACAACTGGTCTGGGACGTAGCTGGCCAGCTCTTGGTGTTGGGTCTCTGGCCGTGGTGTCCAGCGCGGTCCCAGCGGTGTCCCCGTGTGAAGCCACTGCAGTGGGCGGAGTCCTTCACCCATGATGGCAATGGTGCCCTGTGCTCTCTAAGCTCCAACTCCAGCTGGCTAGCTGCCCCCCTGCCCTACCCGCTAAGCAGAGAGCCGGATGCGGGGCTCGATCCCAGGACCCTGAGATCATGACCTGAGCTGAAGGCAGAGGCTTAACCCACTGAGCCACCCAGGTGCCCCTGGAGAGCTTTTTGATACTAAATACAGATGGCTTTGATTTTGGTTTATTTTATAATCTAGTTACATCACATAGAGATGAATCTTCTTCTTTGTCTTCGTCTTCGCCTTCGTCGTCTTCGTCTTCTTCGTCTTCATCTTCTTCGTCTTCTTCAACATGTAGTCATACATTCTGACCAAAATACCAATGAAAAGAACATATTGTTTAAGGTCATTGTCTTTGGTTGTTTTGCTGTTCATTCTGCAGAACAAGGGCAAAGAACCAAGGAATTAATTAGTACTTTTTCACCAGAGCATGATTGCTGCTCCCAGTAAATATTGAGGTAAACTTTTGATTTTCTTTTTAGATAATG
Source organism: Taxidea taxus jeffersonii (assembly GCA_003697995.1). Classification (NCBI taxonomy): domain Eukaryota; kingdom Metazoa; phylum Chordata; class Mammalia; order Carnivora; family Mustelidae; genus Taxidea; species Taxidea taxus. The sequence continues at coordinate 24,368 of RCUC01149050.1, read as the reverse complement.
TTAAGTAGAAGGTGGGTTTCCACAGCGCCCCCCAAGCATGACTTTTATTTAAAGGTTTTTATCAGTTTTAGACTAACAAATATTGAATACATCTGGTTGTCTAATACATCACATAAATGTTTGCCTAGGATATATTTTCAGTTTTACTTACTCTGAATAAATGCTTTTTGTAATGAGTGCTCATGGTCAGAAATGGATTAAATGAACTCTGGGAAAAATTACCTCTAAATCTTTCGGGCTTTTTGCATCATTTAGATGTTACCGATCTATTTTCTAGAGAGAAAAATGATAGCATTTTGAGGTGATTTCTTATGACTTGGGATTTTTTTTTTTTTTTTAGGATTCTTTAGTATAATCTGAATTTATTTCAAGCATAATGAAGTATAAGGAAATGTCAGTCAAGAGAAAATGGAAACAAGAATTATCTCTCGTTTTTGGACCTGATGATCAAAATAGGAGCAAAAAGGGTGCAGAAGTCTTAAGGTTTATTTCTGATCAAAGTATTCCTGTTCATTCCAGTAGAATAACAAAGGTGATCTCTTCAGTAGGCAGTAGGCACTCGTGCTCTCAATGATTATTCCCATAAAACAAAAAAATCTCTAGTACCCACAATTATATTTTCCCTAGGTTTTAGTGACTTTTAAAAACAAAGTAAAATAAAAAAGTAGCTCCAAGGAATAATTTGGATATTCTCTAAAAATTTTCTATATTGAAGTACAATCTATATGTCCTTAATTTATATTCCATGCTACTAAGAAGTATTTTATTTATATATAACTTACCTTAAACTAAACTGGGTTACAAGAATGCACAAAACAATAAAAACAGTATAAATCAGCAGTAGAGAATCAAGATTCCTTTGTTCTTTTACATTTAAAATGGATCTGTGAAGCAGTTATATAGTTTGATCACAGTATAACTCAAACAGTAGGAATTTTTGTTCAGATTTATAGGCTCCATGGTTGTTACTTTTTTGCACATTTCTATAATTATTCTTAGCAAAATCTGGAGGAATTTGAAGTTAATATGACATAGTGGAGTTAGCTTTAGAGTTACATGGATTTAGTTTTAAAGTGTAATTTCAGACTCTATTGCTGGCAGCTGAAGGTTCTTGGACTACTTAATTTCTCTGAGCTTCAAATTTCTAGTTAAGAAATAGGAACAGTAAACTCTACCTTGTTGAATTACTGGAGGATCAAATGAAATTATGTAGGTGAACTACTTCCCAAAGCACTTAATAATGTATAAATGTTAGCTGCTCTCCTTGCCTTCTTTTAATTTTATAAAGTCATTACAATCAGTGTGGACAACTTCTGGTATTAGCCTATAATGAACCTGTTCATGTAAAGACAAGGTGGGGCACCACAAACCCAATGCATTCTAATCTTTATGTACTTTATTTTTTTTATTTTTAATATATATATTTTTTAACTTAATATTTATGTACTTTAAATGGAAGCATGTTTACACAGATTTTACTCTAAGAAGTTATTTGAAGGAAACTTGATATTAGTAATAGCAAATGTGTTTTCTTAGAATGGACTTCCCAGTAATAGGCTAAGCACCAGATTTTTGCAAATAATCTTCCAAACCTCTGTCAGTTAAGTTTTATTCCTTGTCATTTTTGAAAATGCTGAAGGGCTACAACTTGTTCATAAATATGTTCAAAGGAAGTGTTCTTTGTTGCTTTCAAACTTCTACATTTTTTCCTCCGCTATATCTCATAGGTATTTCATTTCTATCATTTATTTCATGTTCTATGATTCAGTTCCTATCTGACAGAGTCTAGTTTGTATTTTCTTTTTGGTAAGTTTCTGTTTAACTGAAGCTAGTTAGATGATTTTTTAAAAATATCTTAATTTTTTTTTCAGTGTTCCAGGATTCATTGTTTATGCACCACACCCAGTGCTCCATGCAATATGTGCCCTCCTTAATACCCACCACCAGGCTCACCCAACCCCCCACCCTCCTCCCCTCCAAAACTCTCAGTTTGTTTCTCAGAGTCCACAGTCTCTCATGGTTCATCTCCCCCTCCAATTTACCCCAGTTCACTTTTCCTTTCCTTCTCCTAATGTCCTCCATGTTATTCCTTATGCTCCACAAGTAAGTGAAATCATATGATAATTGACTTTCTCTGCTTGACTTATTTCACTCAGCATAATCTCTAGTCCCATCTATGTTGATACAAGAGATGGGTAAGTTAGATGATTTTTTTTATGCTTCTCAATGATCCCTAAGGATTTAGGTGAAGGTCTATCCTTATAAAGTAAAATGAACAATGCTTGTGAAGGTTATGCTGAAATGAATTAACTTCTAATGAAAAAATGATAAGGTAAGATGGTAGTTTGTTTCTCTGTATTTGGAAAGACTTTCAGAGTTGAAAATGTAACATTTCCTGCAATAATTAACTAGAATTTTAAAAATAATTTAGGGAGTCAGCTTAAGCTCAAACTATGTTTTCTGGACATTTTCCCACTGGGATTATTTTTCCTGATGTGATAGGTATTGGAATTTTTTTAAAGACTTTTTATTTATTTATTTGATAGAGAGAGATCACAAGTAGGCAGAGAGGCAGGCAGAGGGAAAGAGGGGGAAGCAGCAGGCTCCCTGCTGAGCAGAGAGCCCCAGGCAGGGCTCGATCCCAGGACCCTGAGATCATGACCCAGAACCCCGAGATCATGACCTGAGCCGAAGGTAGAGGCTAAATTTAACCCACTGAGCCACCTGTTGCCCCATGGTGTTGGAATATTTTTGAGACCATGCATCTTGGTCTCCAGGTTGGTTAGAGTTTTGACATGATTGCCAAGGCATCCCAACGTGTGGTAAATGCTTTTTAAAGAAGATGGTATTTTATTTTATTTTTTTAAAGATTTATTTATTTATTTATTTATTAGAAAGAGGGAGCTCAGGCAGACAGAGTGGCAGGCAGAGGCAGAGGGAGAAGCAGGCTCCCTGCCGAGCAAGGAGCCTGATGCGGGACTCGATCCCAGGACGCTGGGATCATGACCTGAGCCAAAGGCAGCTGCTTAACCAACTGAGCCACCCAGGCGTCCCGAAGATGGTATTTTAAATGTTAGGAGCAAGACAATTTTAGGACCTGATAGAATATTTCTCTGTCAGTGTTCTTACATGGGAGAGGATGAAGAAATTGAAGGTGAGAGAGGAAAATGGGAATATAATGGCAATGAGGTCTAGTGAATACCCAAAAGCCTGAAAAAAAAGAGCTGTAACCCTGATATATAATTGAACAATGTATCTCCAAGGTGAAGGTAGAGTTTAATCTGAATGGACAATCTGAGATATGTGCACTACTTTGCTTTGAAAGCACTCTAGGGATAGAGAGATTTTATAGCTCTCACTCATGGACAGAAACAAAAGAACATAACAATTTAATAGACTAATGGTATATTCTAAAACTTTGTGGATTCACTGTTATTTCCTATGTCCTCTCTAAAAGTGGGAAAGCTAATTATCCTATGATCTCGCAGATAAGAGGAATTTGAGAAACAAGGCAGAGGATCATGGGGGAAAAGATGAAAAAATGAAATGGGATGAAACCGGAGAGGGAGACAAACCATAAGAGAATTTTATTCTCAGGAAACAAACTGAGGGTTGCTGGAGTGCAGGGGGGTGGGTGGGATGGGGTGGCTGGGTGATGGACACTTGGGAGAGTATGTGCTATGGTGAGCTCTGTGTACTGTATAAGACTAATGAATCATAGACCTGTACCTCTGAAACAAATAATAGATTATATGTTAAAAAATAAACATATAAATGCATATGGGAAAGAGATGACTTAGCTCTCTTTGTAAAATTTTATACCATTCAATTATGGGAACTGTGAAATTCCTGCATGTCCGTACAGCAGATCTCAAAGGGATGCTTTAGCCTGGAATCCTCCACATTAGCAAAGTGAGCGAGCTTGAATGATGTTCTGCATTTGAAAAGTTCTGATAGATACATTAATGTTTCTAATGATGACGTAGGTGAAAGAAAATGTCAGGTCACTTTCATTTTAGCTAGAAGTACATCACTTTAACATAGAAGTTAATTATGATTAGATGACCCAACTGATAGTCCATTTCTAATAGTGTTCTATCTTTAATAAATATGAAAATGAATTTATTTTAATATATATAACTACTGAATGTTCATGAAAGGATAGCCCAGACTTGGGCCTGAACATGGTGGATATAAATGCATTTTGTTGGACATGATAGGGAATAATTTGGGCTCCTGAGGTACAGAAGATCCTATAATCATGGAAATTTTGGATGAACTGAAGTGTTTATTGAAGAGTCTTGGGCTTCTTAAGAGTGTTGATGTGCTTATTGATTCAGAAGTTAGATTGAAGAATTTTAAGAAGGGGTGGATTCTAGAAGAAGATATGGGCAGCTCAAGCATTTGATGGGGGAGGGAGTAGTGGTATGGTCAGAGGGCTGCTATGACATGCTGGAGGAAATTTGGCAAGTCCTCCTACTCAGATTCATTCAGACCAAATCCTAAAGTGACAAAGCTCTTAGGTACCTTAGGAGCCCGGGAAGAACTGATTCCAAAAAGACTTGATGTTGAGAAAAATTCAGTTCTTGTAGTTACATCACTGAGAACAGAGTTGGCACTGGTGGTTAAGGGCTTGTGTGGAGTCCAGGGGTGTGTAGTAAGGGACCCTGTTGCAAGTAAGGTTGTTGAATATTTGGGAAACACTGGCCAGGGAAGGAAAGTAGTGTCCAGATTTTCAGTACAGAGATCCCCATGGGATCTCTAAGAGACTATATGTATTTCGAATAAATAGTGTGTGTCTTATATATAATTGTTGATGGGATGACCGTTTTTTAAAATAAGGCTTTAATAGACAACTTCATTTCTCAGTTATTCACTGTCTTTTCTCAAACCCTACACTGTAGCCATATTTAAATACTCATCCAGTCTCTTCAGTTTTTCTTGTTCTCTCCCCACACTAGCAATCTGAAGTAGTTGTACGTCTTCCAAGAGCTGTTTCCCTTTCTTCTTTGCTTTGTAGACCACCAAGAAGACTCCTCTGAGGCAAGTCTTCTTTGAATCATCAAGGCCAATCCCCTTCTTTATACTCTCTTGGTTCTTTGTCCTTCTACCTGTCATAGCACCAGACATATTGTCTTGTTTTAGTAAATGGCCAGTGCTTTCAGATCAGAGGCTGTGTCTTACTCATTCTCTTACTCACATGATGTTGCTTGGTTCTGAGTAGATGTGTTCAGTAAATACTTGCTGAGTAAATGAATGAATAAATGAATGAAAATAAGCAGACCCAAGCATTTGCTGGCATTGTATATACTCATGATAGGTTTCTATAGCCTTTTCACCATGGGACTAGAAATTATGCAGATAGACTTCTTTTGTGCAAACCAATTGTGCAAGGATACTTATTCTTATTGAGCATGGAAAAGGTTTCTCCTCATTTCCTATAAATTATATATAGAGAGAACAAGTTATATGACAGAAAAAAGTGTATCACATATCTGAAATAGCTCTATTTGGAGTGCCTTTCTTCTAAGGTAGATAAATAAGTCTCTAAGAGTCTCTAGAGACCAAGGTGTTAGTATCAGGTTTAGCACAAACACAAATAGTGAATGTAGACATATATTTTTTATGTTCTATAGCCATGTCCATATTAAAGAGTTATATTTCTTTTTTTAATAAGCTGCCTCAAAATCATTTTAGAAAGAAGTATATAAATAAATTCAATACAATGACACCATCAATGTTATTCTCTAGAGAAAGTTTGGGCAAGTGTGTTGCAGCCTAACAATCTGAGTAATAAAATCCTGCCTTTGGAGTCTCTGGGAAAAAAAAATCCATAAATTACCCAAGTTTCAGAGTGAGTGAGCCCCAGTTGGGCTAGGTTCCCATCTCTCAGTGTTTTTCTCTTCTCTGGTAACTCCTTCCTCCTCTCCTGTTATTCACATGATTATAAGAAAGCAACTTGGCACTGTCATGTGAACTTGTCCTCTTACTCCAAGTGACTCAGGAGGGGCTAATAGTACAGAATTGAGCCCAAGAGATTCTGTTGTCCAAATATATTCTGGTGTGTGGCTGAATTTGGAATAGAGGAGATGTATGCTGGAGAACTATTGACAGTGGTGATGTTCCCTACATAAACTAGAAAATGGAAAAAGCCAGTCTGCCCTGAGGAAGAGTGAAACAAATGAACAGGCCAAAGAGAAAGAGAGGCAGAGGACTTGGGGGTTATGTATAGCTCCTTAGGAGTTGGTTCATGCTCCTCCTGAGAATTTCCCCAGACACCCTGTATTCCTATAATAATGAAATCACCTTTTCTGTGTTCCAAGTCAAGAACATTTCTATTGCTTGCAGCCAAAGAAGCTAATTCTCAGGCCATCATTGAGCTACTGGTCACAGAAACACAAACTTGTACTTTCTGTCACTGCGGTCAGCATAATGGAGAAGGGTGACACATCTTGAGACTGGAGTGTCACAGTTGGGATATTGTGAATCAGGTGCTCTTTTTGTCTAAGTTTGCTCTTAGGAAAGAATTGGAAATTCATTCATAGTACACACACAGGACTCTCTCAGAAGCCAGTCTGTCCCTTGCCAAGCATTTTCAATTTTAAGGAATTCAAAATCCCATCTAAAGAAAGGACAATGAAAAAATCAGGAATTATAAGTTGTTTCATTCCCACCCTATGAGTTTTCCTGTCTTTCTTTCTTTTTCCTGTGGAAGAGTCAGTAGAGAGAAAATGTTGGGCCTTTGAAGTTAGGGCAATAATTGGCCTCCCATTTTGTCTGAGGGCTCCCTCCCCCCAGAAGTTTGCAAATCCCGAGGCCCAACTGACAAAGCAGCATCAGTCCCTATTTCTCCACCTCTGTGGATGGTAATCAGGTGGCATAGTAAAGACTGAAATTTGGGGGTCAAGCCACTGATCCATTGCATGACATTCTGCCAGTTTCATTCTGACTCTCAGTGTCCTCAGTTCAATGAAAATTTTATCTACACTTGAGGGCTGTTGTGATAGCAGATTGAGTTGGGAAGACAAGATCACAGATGGGAGTTGAAGGGGAGCTGAGAAGTCTAATATGTTTCTCTGTTGAGGAATATGAGAATAATGGTGAAGACCTGGTCTAAATGCCGAATAGCTGCTAGTGCAGGGTCACTTTCAAGTAACGTTTTCCTGTTGGTACCAGTGGGACAGAAGGTTCCAAAGTTAATACAGCCAGTTTTGCTGGGTTTCTTTCTTTCTTTTTTTTTTTTTTTAAATTTTTATTTTTTTCAGTGTTCCAAGATTCATTGCTTACATATCACACCCAGTGCTCCATGTAATACCCTCACCTGGCTCACCCAACCCCCCACCCCCCTCCCCTCTAAAACCCTCAGTTTGTTTCTCAGAGTCCACAGTCTCTCATGCTTTGTCTCCCCCTCCGATTTTCCCCAACTCACTTTTCCTTCCCTTCTCCTGATATCCTCCATGTTATTCCTTATGCTCCACAAGTAAGTGAAACTGTATGATAATTGACTTTCTCTGCTTGACTTATTTCACACTCTTGCTGGGTTTCTTAAGAATCCTTAAGATTCTTGTCCCCAGACATTTCCGAAGACAGAGGAGTGAGAAGGCGTATGTTAGAAGCCTAGAAGATAAAAAGTTCTCAAAACTACTTCTTTGAAATTGTGTTTTGTCTTAAGAATCATTCAAATTTTACATCTTTGTCCGATCTATAGCCAAGTCTAGTTTTAAAATGAAAGAGATGTTTTAAGTGCCTCCTTGTTGAATAAAATTGTTGTTCCATGTGGTGCTAAGATTTTCCTGTGGCTTCTATTTTCTTCAGACACTCCTATGTACTCTTATTTCTCCAAATTGAAAAATAAGGCATTTGGATGTCTTGTTCTAATATGATGGTTGTTTCTGCCTCTGCTATCCGTGTATTTAGAGGAAGACTCAAAAGACTGACTTTAACAGGAGCTTACCTTAGAGGAAAAACAGCAGTAAAACAACAGTTTCAAATAGATTGTGAAATGTAAGTACCACATATACAGCAATATTAGTGTTATAATCTCCCACCCCTTGAGTCCGGTGCTTTGGAACTATCACTGGACTAAATAAGCTGATTCCTGGTCCTAATTTAGCCATTTATTTTAAGACCTTTAATATTCATAGATATTATGAAAGCAATACAGTAGAAGTTTAGGAGTGGAAACCAAATTCATTATTTTTGAATCCTGGAGCGAATACGTTGGGCGTGGAAAAGAATGGGGGATATTGGTCCTTGAACAGAACAGAAAAGGAATACGTTTACTGACAAACTCAGCAAACTGCAGCGGGTACTGCCACTTAGTTGTTATGAGCTTCTATGCATGGATTCTTCATTATAGAGAGAGCTAATGTAGGTAGCAGAACATTTTTTAAAAGTGCACATCAACCCAAGGGATGAAATGCAGCCATGAAATAAGCTTCTAAAGTTCCAGAAACCATAAATTGCCAGTGCTATAACTTAATCTTCTGGCTATTCTCCAAATAGCAACCCTGAGTTCCCCTGAGTGAAATGCTCTTATTTTCCTCCCCTTGTGCATTTCACTCTATTCTTTATTGAATAAAAAAAAGGGTTTTAAAAAAAGGACTTGTTTTATTGCTTCTAATAAAAGAAATGTAATCTGAATACTCAAGGATATAATCAGATCATAGCATTTCAATTGTATTACTAATACAGCCATAAAATAAATAAGTTGTGCACTAAAAAAGCCCACCATGCAAGCAAGCTCATCTTGTCACTGTGTCCTATCCATCTTTTCTTGCCATTTCCCGTCTGTCAGCATTTTTTTCTCTGCTCTTTGGGTTGCAAAGAGTGATTTTTCACACATCCTTTGCTGCTGTCTTGTTACCTTCTAGTTTAATATATAGAGATAGGAAGACTCTGTTGTACCCTCATTTATGCTTCTTTAGTTTTTGGACTCCCAATCTGTCACCTGACCACTCTGCCTGCTCCTTTCTAGCCTTGCTCATTAAATCAGGTGCTAATGCATGAAAGTGGATGTTTCTTATATTGATGTTTCTGAACAATTGGTCTTTAAATTCTTTGAACCTTTCAAGGTGACGTTCATCCCTGACGATAATCTCGAGTAGAAAAATGAAGCAATACAAATACTTTTTTTTAACTTCTTAAGTTTGAAATCCTAGAAAAGAATTTTCTTAAAAAGATTTTAAAGGAGTCAAGAAATAACGTAATTGGTACTTTTAATTTTTTTTTTTTTTGAGGGTAAGAGGGTGAGTAATCTTTTTTTCTTAGCTGTGAAGGTTTGTATTTGGAAGCGATTATTTAAAAAAAAAATCATTCTCACATGTTCATTAAAATTTTGACAAATAGTAAACCCAGCATTCAGGTTTACCACAGCACAAATAATTTGGATCTATAGATCTTTACTCAATAAACGTGTAAGCAGTGTTAAATAAATTTTATTAAAAGGAAGGTTAAGTTCAAAAGTGGCCACAACATTCACTGATGGACATTACAGTCACTAAGTGAGAAATCTTATATAAAAACCTAATTTTATATTCAATAAAGAAATGAATATTTTAGAAAAACATTTTATTTTTTTTTACTGATGTCAACAGTGATTTTCTGTTACACTTTTTCCTGCCTTCTGGACCCTAGAGGACAGCCTCTTGACAAGAGAGTTGAGTCACAGCTCCCGTTATTTAGTCCCTGGTAGCAAATGAGGTGCACCCTGGAATTTACTGATCCATCATGAAATCCAGAAGTATTTAGGGCAAATAGCTTTTCTTTCCTCTATTTTAGTTTAAAAATCACCAATTTACGATAATTTCCCAATACACCACAGTCTTGAGGTCTTGTTCTTTGAAGCAGTCTCTTTATGATGTTCTTTCATTCAAAAACTTTGTATTTCTTTTGGAATTGTGTGTACTTAATGGCCCCTATCTGCAGAGGGTTGTGGACATAACCTTTGTTACTCAAGTATTCAGTTCAGTTCAATAAATCTTTGGACACCTTTCCCCTTCCCACATTAGGACAGGTTTGTAGTTTGCCTGACTTGAAGGGATAGTTGTTATGGTATAATTTGGGTAAAGCCACCACTACCATAGTGACTCCCCCCAACCCCAGGAGGTGTGGCTGTGTAGTTGAAGGACAGATGAGCATCACATACGCACGATCCTGCCTGAAATCTCACCTTGTTAACTCATTTGAGCTAGGAATTCAACTCCTTCAACTTGACTCTTTGTGAATAGTTACCAGTTATCAGTAAAAGGGGTGGAGGGTTGAAATGGCTCCCCCAAACCAGCTTTTCTCATTTTCCAAAGAGCTTGCACTAGTGTTCTTTTCTGGTGTTCAAACTGCAGGCACATGCCATGTATATTTGGAGAGAGACATGTTAACTATCCCACAGATGTTACTCTTGTGCATTCCCTGGCCCTTTGGGTTTCCAAGCTCCTCACTCTTCAGTTTCCTCTGGTGAATAGCCATAATCCTCTTTGCTTGGGATTACAAGGACCTTTAGTGATTATATTACTAGGGTGGCTATGTTGTTTATACCAGAGAATCTCTATAAAAGACAGGCGCTGAATGAAGGTGCAATTGATCTTTGACAAAACTGAAACGAAAACCAAACAAAAGAATAAGCAAAAAAAGAGATTTCCTAGGTAGGAGGCAAAAAAGGATTCTGCCAAATAGCATTGGAAAGTCAAAGTAAGTGAATAATGACATTGCAGCATAGGTTGAAAAGATGGACACAGGCATGCCAAGAGAAGAGCTAGAGAGGCTGTTTATATTTTGGCCTCTATCTGGTGCAATTTACCTTGGGCGTGGCCTTGATTCAGATGGCTTGGCAATTTAATTGATAGGGAGAAAACCAATAAGAAGATACATTGAACACTATTGAGCTTGATGCTGAATTTTTAAATCCTTTATTTTTTATTTTTTTAGTGTTATAGAGAATAGCCCAGTTGGGAACACATGTTACTTTAACAACTCCATTTGTCTTTTCCTGGCTTACTTTCTGTGCATGTTATATGCAAAAGCTGTATAGATACAGGTATTCTTGATTTTAATGCTATCAGTATTACTCATTTTAGATAGACTTGAAATACAGATTTTATTTTTTCGTATTGATAAATGCATTACCAAGTTGTTTTAGTTGTTTGGTGCCTGAATGTTGTACATTTTATTTGAAAAAAATTTTTATTACCTGCATACTAATTTATAAACTTACACATAAATGACAAGACTTAATCTCTCAGAAAGACAGAAAATTTCAAACTTTGAAGGGATAACCTGTTAGATACAAGTCATTATTGTGTATTAAGTGCTTCCTGCCTAGTTAGCTGCCCTGCATTGTAGCTTTAAGGTTTGCACTGTTTTGTTGGTGTTTTAAGTTATTTATAAAATAGTTCATATGTGCCAGGCACTGTATTAATTTCTTTATCCATACTGTTTTACATAATGACCAGAATAATCCTGTAAGTTAAGGTATTTTTGCTAGTTGACTAGTGATGAAATGAGCACAAAGAGATTAAACAACATGACCAAATTTATATATTAAATAAGTGGTAGGGCCAAAATTTGAAACCAAGTCTGTCAAACTCTAAAAAAGTTTACTTCCAGCCTCTGTTTTATTGCTCAAATTATCCAGAGTGGAATGCCTACTCTCAAAGCTGTATATTAAGAACAATTTTGAAAAAAAAAAATTTTTTTTTAAACAACTGCAATAACAGACACCCAGGAGAGACTGGCATCTATTTTAATATCCTAGACTCTGTTAGCAGGAACTTTGAGTATGGATACACACACAAAACATTCATCCATCCATCTTCCAACAAAGTGAGTAGTCCCACTGTTGTGGGTTTTGACTGTGCTGTGGCCATTGCAACAATTTTACTAGTCCTCTTTGGTGTAGAGAAAACAAATAATACAAATGTAGCACATACTTCAATGAGCAAAAAAGTCTACTTAGTTAAATATGTTTTTACCTTAAGCTTTGATTGATCATTCCAGAGTTGCTTATCGTAACTTCATTCTCTGTCCAAAGCATTGATCCCTAACAACCCTATCGTTTTAACAAATCCATCTTCTCTGGATAGTTTAAGTTAAATTAATGGTTGATTTTTACATGTGCCAGTTTTGATTATTTCACTAAATTAAAGGGTCAATATGGGTTAAGTAAATGACTAGTTTATTCAAGTAACTCATTAATGAGTTGTTACCGACAGAATAGTTTAGATAAAAAGGTTGTATGTGTCTTACATGTAGATTCACCCCAAGTAACAAACACCACAGAACAAGCAATTAACAGCAGCACGTCTTAAGTGTTTGTACTAAGCAGTTGGAAGGCTTGGGGAAGACTTCAAATTATTTAAAGATGTAAACAGTATTTTCTCAAATGAACTTGATTCTGATTTCCTCTTCAAAAATCTGAAGGAAGCTTAAATTACAAGTGTCTGAAGTATCAAGTGAATAATAGAATTTTTGGATTAGAAAAATTTAGTGCATTTTTTTTCAGCACCTATTACATGATGCTGCTTATGTTAATCTTCGTATATAGACAACAAGGTTATAAAGACCTTAAAGGTTTGCATACAGTTTGAGTAAGGAGTAGTGTAAAATTCTCATTTGAGTTCAAATCCTTGGCCATTTTATATATTTTCTGGTCCATTTGTCTTTCAAAAGCACTGAAATAAATAGTCCAATTAGTTTTTTCTTTTTCTTTTTCTTTTTTTTTTTGAAAGATAGAATAGGTAAAATTTACTTTATACTGGCTTTCAGGAAGTGATTGTATAAATAAAGGATTTGGAGGTGGAAAACTAAGAAACACCTTATTGAAATTGCCTTTTTAAAAGACAGTTTAATAGAGTAATTAATTTCATATCTGTCAGCCACAGGATCCATATCCTAGGATGGTACCGATTCCTATTAAGGAAGGCACACATTTATGGCATGCACACCATGACTGCAAGATTTGCTTCCTTCCAACAAAAGGGTTTCTGTTAGATTCTCTCAAAATTGACCCTGAGTCCCAGGGCTGTTCCGAACAAAGTGTGTCTGACTTCTCTAATACTGAATGGTTTCCAGTTTGGGAATTGTGACTGAGTGTGACTACATCTGACCAACTTAGTCCAAACTCTGAATACCCTGATCCTTGAATATTTTTATAGGAATGTAAGGGGAACTGACTCGAGGTCGGTGAGCTTACACAAAATGTTCACAAACCAGAATGCAGCATGCCAACACACCTGCTCAGGGTTTGACCTCTAAGTGTGCATGTGCCAGTGCAGAGTTGGAATTAAAAAGAGAGGGGCAGCCACTCTTGAAATATTTTGAGACAAAAAGTACCGGTATATTGGTGTTCATCTCCGGTCACAGCTGTTCTCCCAAACAGGTGCTGTTCCAAATCATAGACTTTGGAGGAGTACAGTACACTTTTTGTTTCCTGAGGGATAACTGTACTGATTTTTCTTAGATCATAGTCCCTTTGAGATAAAACTAAGACTTTTGATCATCAGAATTGTAGATAAGTAATTGAAGTACATTAGTTGGCTTCTTCATACTGTTCTTATAAAGAGTAATTTTCTAAGAGTAATGTAGTATTCATGTCTTAATGCTTAATTTTTTGCTTAAATCTGATTCATTTATGTTTTCCATAAATTGGGGGTGATAAGTCTCAGGGCTCAGTTGCCCACAAGCAGTTATGGGCATATTAGAGGCTGTCTGGTTTCCTCACAGATCAGTAATGGTTTTATACTTTTTCATCTAAATGTCAGAATTTTAGCCGTGGCTAGCAGTTGAGGACTTGTCAACTTTTCTGTGCATCTTCAATCCTATAATAGCTCAGCAATTACACGGCATGTAGGTTGTATTTTGCTTTCAGATGGTGGTCTCCTCCAAAGGAATGGTGTCATTTTCAGAAGAGTTAAATATGGAGCTTCAGGATAAGACCTTAAATATACAAATATTTTCTTCATGTGCTTTTGTTTTTCCCTCCTTGAATGGAGAATGGCCTAAAGAGAAATGTCAAGACCGGTGATTCAGGAAAACAGCAAAACCACACACACACACACACACACACACACACACACACACACACACAGAGGCAACATTGGTAAAATTTCAGTTTTGTTTTGTTTTGTTTTTGTTTTTAGAGAGTTGAATGAGTGAGTGGGGAAGAGCAGAAGGAGAGAGAGAAAATCTCCAGCACACTCTCTTCTGAGTGGGGAGAGACATGTAGGGGCTCAGTCTCACAGCCCTGAAATCATGACCTGAGCTGAAGTGAAGAGCGGTTGCTTAATTGACTGAGCCACCGAGAAGCCCCCATTACAGTTGTTTTGAATTCCAAATGAGCATTGTAAAAGAGAAAGTTCTTGTTTGTAGCTTGGGAGGAAATGAAGAAAGCAAAGGAAAGAACACAGAAATGGAATGGGAGTAAGTTCATTAATATCATCAAGTGTAGCATAAAGTAGGAGGGGGAGGAAAATAAAAGCATGACACTTGCGCCTGTTTCTCTAAATACGTGTCATCCTGGAACCTCTAGAATATGTTAAGTTTTTGATATCAGTGATGTTAAAGCTGGAAATGGCTTTAGATCTCATGCAGTACCACTGCCTCATCTTAGAGAGCAGACAGTGAAGCGAGAGTAAGGCAGAAAATGGAGGAAGTGGTAGGAAAAAAAACCCAAAACAACAAAAACCCAAAAAACAAGTCCAGAAGATTGAGGAAGAAAACAGTCTGATAGGCTATCTTCCAGTAAGATTTTCTGGAACTTTTTGCTTTTTAATTCTAAAAATCAGTATATAAAATTACAAGAGGTGGTAGAGAAAGGAAGTTTATATTCATTTTGTATAATTGTTAATCTGGTTTTTTCCTGCCAGCATATAATATTTTGGTTTCCAGCTGTTTATTATCCAAATCATTTCCTGCACTAGATAAAGCACTACCAGCAGGACTCTGAGATGTGTTATGCTAATGAGGGGGGAAAATCTTGGACAAGTTGCAAAGCATAGATTTTTGAGTGACATGACAAAATAATCAGAATCTAAATGAAAAGAAACTTGGGTAACAGCCATTATACTTAGTATGCCAAAATAAATGATTGACGTTTTAATTAGATGAGAAAATATAATTATATTTTTAACTCTGAAAGGCCCTCTTAAAAGGAAGATGGACATTAAGTAAAAAAACTCACAAGAACACAAAGGAGTACAAAAAAATAAAACGATGCACTCAATTTTCAGTGTTCATGACATGAGTTATTAATTCCATGGATCATGAAGCAAAACTTTTAAAAAAGTTAACTTGCATTTACCCTTTTGACAACAGTTTGCATTATAGTGATTGAATTTTATTAAGAGAATTGTTTGCTAGAGCTATTTGTCTTCGTTTTGGCAGCTCTGGCATAAATATTTAATTTAATTTATGTTCCAAATTAAAAAAGTCTCATAAAAACTGAGTGGCTGAGCTGTACCTGCTCACTATAAAAAAAAATGAGACTTACGTATTGCTGCACATAATATAAAGTACACCTACTTGAAAAGAGAGTTCATATGACTTGAAGACATTAACCATTTCTGAGGTCTATGGAGAAAAAGAGCTAGTACAAAAGCAAATATAAGAGATAGCAATTTCGGCTACAAGTCATGACTTCTCTGAGCTAATTTTGCTTTAAAAATTTTTCCTCTTGTGAGATGCTTCTGATTAATATCAAACAGATGCTATCTTGAAAATAGTAAAGTAGAACATTTAAGTGCAGGAAAGTAATGATGACACTTCTTTTTGAAACTATACTTGCTTGCATGTTTAAACTTGACTTTGAATTTGTTACCTGTGGTTTTATTTCTATTTTGCCTTAGTCTACATGCTACTTACAATTTGAGTCCTCAGAGTGGGAATACGTAGAAAATACTTATATAGTAAGTTCTTAAGATTTTAGATGAGTGTGCTGTGATTCAATGCTAGAGTATAGATTGTGGTTCTACTACATGAAGACAGAGTACAACTATGCAAACATTTTGTTCTTTGTGGAACCTGTTAAGGAAGGATCCAATGAGTTATAGAAACACACAAGGGAGCTGACTGTAAGATAGTGCTGTAGCCTTCCTTTCAAGTACTGTCATATGTACCTCTATGTGCCTGCACAATTTGTAAACCATAGAAGGGTTCTGGCAGTTTGCATTTTCCAAAATGGCCACAACAATGTCTCCCATACTTTTGTGCAATGTGATCCTGTTACTATCCCTCCAAGAGGTGGAGCCTAGTTATCCCTTCCTTGAATCTAGGTTGCTCTTCATGACTCACTTGTTATGATTAAAATATGGATAGGGACGCCTGGGTGGCTCAGTTGGTTAAAGCCTCTGCCTTCGGCTTGGGTCATGATCCCAAGGTCCTGGGATTGAGCCCTTCATCGGGCTCTCTGCTCAGCAGGGAGCCTGCTTCCCCCTCTCTCTCTGCCTGCCTCTCTGCCTACTTGTGATCTCTGTCTGTCAAATAAATAAATAAAATCTTAAAAAAATTAAATGTGGATAAAGAAACATTATGTGACTTCTGGAGGTAGGTGAGGTTCCTCCTTATTCTTTTGGAATGCTTGCTCTTGGGATACTCTCTATTGGGACACTCTCTCAGAACTTGGCTGCCAGGCTATGAAAAGGCCAACCCACATGCAGAGGCTATGTATGGGTAGTCTGGTCATCCCCCTCAGTTGAATTTGGCCTTGAACTCATCCCAGTCTATGGACTGGATGAGATAGTGAAAACATTTCCAGGTTAGAGCTTGGCAGACTAGAAGCTGTGCCGCAAGTCTAGTGTGCAGCTTGTTTCTGTGAGACCTAGGACCTAAGATTACTGTTTACATTGTAAATGATGATAAACAGACAGAAGATAGGCAACAGACACTCAGTGTGACCCACAAAGCCTAAAATATTTACTATCCATCCTTTCAAAGAGAAAGCTGACTAACCTCTGTTTCAGATGATTCCATCCTAAACATCATGGAGATAGGAATGTCATCTCTATTGTACCCTTGTCCCAATGCCTGAACCACAGTATATCTGAGAATAATAAAATAGTATAGTTTTTCTTCAGAAAGTTTGGAGTGATTTGTTAGGCATCTGTTGGTGCCCAGAGAAAGAAGGAAGCCGCTTTTTACTAAAAACCAAAAAAAACTACATGCTGGTTTTCATAATAACATTGTTCTTGATAGATGATGCCCAAATTACTTGGAGAACATGACCTTGCTATTTTGGGTCTGGTTTATCCTTAAGTAGTTGAACTTGTATTTTTAGGAAATCTGTTCAGCATTAACTGTTGAATGAAAACTAAATATGTTGTGTTGCGAGTCTTACATATTTTTTATTTTTTTTGAAGATTTATGTATGAGAGAGTGTGCAAGCAAGCCTAAGTGGAGGGTGGGAAGCAGAGGTAGAGGGCAAGGGAGAAGGAGGATCCCTGCTGATCTCAGGGTCCTCGAGGCTGGATCCCAGGATCCTGAGATCATGACTTGACCTAAAGTCAGATGCTTAACTGACTGAGCCTCCCAGGCATCCTGAGAGTCTTACAAACTAAAAAAGGTAATGAAAAAACTCTCCTAATATATTACTTAATTATAATGATTGGGAGACACATGACACAGTAAAATCCTTGTATTTGTGCGATGTATTTATTATTTGTGATGCTACCCAAACCCAGGTATTATGTGTGGGCCATAAGGCTGTTCTTCTCTGACTTCTCTTCCTGTCCAATATTGAAACTTTAGTATATGAGCTTCCCATTAAGTATTAGCCAAAGCATTAGCGTAGACCTCAAAACTTTTCAGTGACACATTGGACTTACCCAGGTTTTTCCTTATTATCCAGCCCTTTGAGAGGTTAAATGGACCTCTCTCAGAGTAATGCATTTTAGGCTTTTATATTTTCAAAAGAAAATATCAACTTTATTCCTCATGAATCTCAAATTTAAGTTATGTGGATATTGTTTAACACCCCTGACTCGCTGCTCTTGAGACACTTACCAGTAAGTCCTTAACTGACAATCAGTTGTCCATTGATGAAGAGAGGACATTTCAATCATTTTATATTTTTCAGATAAAAATAAATCTGAAAATATATAAGCTGCATTTATACTATATATGTAAAATGTGTATGTTTTATCCTACACAACAGGACATTATATGTATCTGTTCCTCAAATTTACAACCTTTTTAGAATATCTTTCCATATCAACACACTTTGATAGTTATGTAATTTTATGATGTATAATTGTGCCAAAATGTATTTTACCAGCCCTGTATTATTGAACAAATTAGGTAGTTTCCATGAACAACTTTTTTTTTTTTTTAAGATTTTATTTATTTATTTGACAGAGATCACAAGCAGAGAGGCAGGCAGAGAGAGAGGAGGAAGCAGGCTCCCTGCTGAGCAGAGAGCCCGATGTGGGACTCAGTCCCAGGACCCCAGGATCACGATCCGAGCCGGAGGTAGAGGCTTAACCCACTGAGCCACCCAGGCGCCCTCCATGAACAACTTTTAAAGTAACCTTGCCAGGCCCTAATTAAATGTTTGGTTAAGTGCCCAAGACTTTTGGTCTGAAAGCTGAATGTTCTATGTATTTATTCATACAAGTTAGACAGCTATGGAATTCTCCACATGGAATCTGCAAAGTGGACCAAGTTTAAGGCAGTATTGATAACAAGTAAAATACTGAATGGTTTGACTCTTGTAGCCAAGGTCATGGAAAGGACCCTCAGGTAGACTGGCAATGTGGTTTGGAACTCAGAATAGCCCAAAGATTGCATCTGTTGTTTGACTAAAAGTGGGCAGCTATTAGGAAAAACTTTTTTTTTTTTTTTTAAGATTTTATTTATTTATTTGTCAGATAGAGAGAGAGTGCAGGAGCAAGCACAGGCAGACAGAGTGGCAGGCAGAGGCAGAGGGAGAAGCAGGCTCCCTGCTGAGCAAGGAGCCCGATGTGGGACTCAATCCCAGGATGCTGGGATCATGACCTGAGCCGAAGGCAGCCACTTAACCAACTGAGCCACCCAGGCGTCCCTAGGAAAAACTTTTATGCAGGTGTAGACAAGAGCAGCAGAAAGGTCAGTTTGTTTCCATTCATGGTGAATGAGTCTAGACACCTGATTCAGTGTTTCTCACATGTGTCCACAGGCCTTGCCAATCTGTTCTGAAACTTTAACCGCTGTGCAGCACATTGAGAAAAATAAGGAGAGTGTAGTGAGTTTTTGATGAGATTTAATATAATTGTTGAAGTTAATTGATCAGTTTAAGGATGATTCTGTATTTTGGAATTAAGTCTTTTCTAATTTTGGTGGCTAAAAGGTCTTTTCTATCATGAATTGATATTGAGTAATAAATTAGTTTTTTTTTTTAAGTGTGCTTGTGAAATCTAAATGCTGGGAATCAATGCTGTGATCATCTCCTATTCACTCTGTTAGTGAAGGAGGACTCTTTTATCACAGTATGAAATGGCTGAACACATTACATCTGACAGGTGACATTGCCAGCGGTTCAGTCGCACAGTGTGGGAGTGAAGGACATGGCACACCATGCAAACACATACAAGGGAACCAGAAAGGGTTGCTGGAGAATGATCTTGCAGTAACAGGAGGAAAGGGTGCCCTCTGATTCCTGGAGGGGCATGTGTTGATTAAAAAATTCTATGGGTTGGTAGAGAAGTGAAACTTATTAGTTGGGAACCCAGTGGAATGAAGCTGGTCTGGCTGGTAGGTTGACTAGCCAGGTGGAGGCCTTTCCCACTGGATGTAGGTGGGGGTTGGGGGGTGGGGGGTGTATATCTGTTGAGATTAGAGGGACTCACGGTCTGGTCTTTGGGACCCTGTGAGGTTCAAAGATGTCAAGGCACTGCTTAAAATTTTAGGTCTTAAAACAAATCACTGGCTTTGATTATGATTCAGTTCAGTTGTGGTGAGAGAATTTAGATTTTTTCACCAGATGTACACATGTTGATGTGTAGAGTTCATATCATTGCCTCAGGCTTTGCTTCCAGGGCTTGAGGTAAGGGACTTAACCAGAATCAAGTGTTGAGAATCAGTGTATCTCTTCGACAGAAACAGACAACCTGATGTGGTTTAGTGAGAGTAGGCCGCTGACTGGTAATGAGCAAAAGGCTAGGACAGCATCTCCAAAATTGAGCAATTGTGGAGTTTGTTCTGAGCTGATAACCAAAACTCTGTGGAGCAGTAGAAGATGGTTTTGTGCTACATACACAGAGTAAAAAGACATATCATTGACTGTCATGCCTAAAGGAGGGTGAGGGTCAGGAAGAGAAATTGATAAGAACCCAGAAAGACCCATATGTGTGTACATGGATGTACACACACACACACACACACACACAATTGATGACAGTGTAGAAAGAAGGGACAGTTTTACATTTGCAGCAGAAATAGACCATAGCAAATCTATTGTCTGGATGCTCATTACTGACAAATCTCATTTGGACAAGAAACGTCATGGGCTTTAGAGTTAAGAACAGTGACTGAAGCTCTTTTGTAGCTTTCTCATATGTAACCTGGGTACAGTGATCTCTGTCTATGTTGGAAGGAGTGAATAAAATAGCAAATGCAAAGTGCTCTAGAAAACTGGTTCATAGTAGGCATTCAATAAAGGGGAGACTTAGACAATGAGACCCATCGGCAAAGTGATACTGATTCTTGGATTTTAAAGTTGCAGCCAAATTTTCAGGAACATTTCCGTTGTAAATGTGGAGGTCAGCACTGTAAAGCTTTTGCAAATTGCACTCTAAAACAGAGTTGAATTAATGTCAAGAAGCCAACAAATATATGTATGTATATATAAACCAACTTGGATGCTCATTTCAAAGTGTGAAATGCACACAGGGTAACTCAAAACAGATCTGAGGGTGTTTCAGACCATAAATTCCCTCTGCTTAGATCAATGGCTCCACTCCACTACTGCTCATTTTTAGTTTAAATTGGGTTTTACTAAAGAGGAATTTTTAAAAAATCGACCAATGCATCCTGACTTACTTTAGAATTGCTTCACACATATTTTTTTTTTTAAGATATTTATTTATTTATTTGACAGAGAGAGAGATCACAAGTAGGCAGAGAGGCAGGCAGAGGGAGAGAAGGGGAAGCAGGCTCCCTGCAGAGTGAAGAGCCCGATGTGGGGCTCTATCCCAGGACCCCGGGACCATGACCTGAGCCGAAGGCAGAGGTCCAACCCACTGAGCCACCCAGGCGCCCCTGCTTCACACATATTTTAATAGGAATTAAATTGTCAACAAGCTTTTTACTCTCCCACTCATTTTTTTTTTTAAATAGATGCAGGTGGGCAGCGGCTATCTGACTGTCACCTGTGTACTTTGTTGGGATTATACAAAATGTCTGGGAGTCATAGATTTGTTATAATGTATCCAGAAAGAATTTCAAGTTAGGGTTTAAATTTTATCATATAAACTCAAATGACATTAAAATCACATTAGTTCCCCAAACTGTATTTCAAATTGTTTATCTGTATGTGTCAAAAAGAGCTGAATGAAAAGAAATGGTGATTTCAATAATAAAAAATATCCCTGAGAAACAACTGCACATTATCAGTATAAAGTCAGTTACTATCCCTAGAAGGTGTTTATTCTTGTATACTTGATTGCAAAAGGGTTAAGAATGTAAAGGCTGAAAAGTCAAGATGACACGTTTGCATGCCCCTGCAGACCAGAGAGGAGGGAGAACCAACCTGGTAAGTTGCAGACAGTATATTAAACTGCATTGAGGTTTTTATAGTCATTAACCTATTTCATACCTCAATAGCTCCTTAAAGTAGGTATTTATATTAGTCAGGGTAGGCTAACTGCCATAAATAATCACAATATATTACTGGTTCAACACAGTAAAATATTCTCATTCATATCACAGTTCAATATGGGTAAGTGGGAATTGGGGAGGGAAGATCTGAACAAGGAAGTTCTGTTCATTAGAATCGTTTAGAATCTAGGCTTCTTAACTGTATGGTTCCATCACCCTATGTGCTTGAAGTCATCGACTGGAAGATTGATAAGCAGGTGAAGGAAGCATGAAAAGGAAAGAAAGATTACGTAGGAGATTTTTAAGGAACAGGACTAGCTGACGAATGATTTATTTACCTTCTATCAACTTTTCATTGGTAAATTCAGTCACATCCCTAAACTAACTACAAAGGAGGCTGGGAAATGTAGTGAGGCAGTCTTCTCAAGATAAAAATATTTCTGGCTTCTGTGAGTAGGTTGCCTTGTTTCTGACATAGTATAATTAAACCAGTTTTATGTATTAAGACCACTGAACCTTGCAGAAGTTAAATAATCAAGATTACCAAGCTAGTACATCATAGGACTGGTTTGCTTATCTTGAAAGCCAATGTACTCTTATTACATCAGAAATTCTCTTTAGAAAGATTTGAGGAAAGTAGATTTTCAAACTTGGTTACTTTAATAAAACTGTGTAAAGATGTCTGGACAGAAACAGAAACACATCAGAACATTTTAGCTTTTAGTAGACGATTCTAGACAAATTTAACGTTCCACTTGAGTTTAAAGGATGAAATATGTATGATACATACATTTATTCAATGATATATATCTTTATCTGGCATTCATTATTTCCCCTAAATCACTGTATGGCTTTTTAGAGACATTATGAATTAGGTTATCAAGGTGTTCAGCCAACTTTCTTACAGTGTTTCCGTTTATGTAGCAATTGGATGGATATATTATCCCCATTCTTTCTTCCTAATGTCTCATGATAACTCAGGCTAGGTTGTGGTTTTTATGCTGGCATGAAATTCAGCTATTATAAATCTGAGCTATTCACTCAGTAACCTTAATGCGTAGGCAAAGATGCTGACTGATCGCTTGTGTAATGATCTACTGCATTTATTGTCCGCGTTCCATTTGCTCCCGTCCGAAAACGAAAAATCTTAAAAAAAAAAAATACAGGAGTCATTTGACACTAGCTGATGTAGAATTTCAGCTATGCATTTTTCTGTGACCTAAGATTATATAAAATAGGAAATGAGGACATAATAAGTCAGACATCTTAATCTGGAAAACCATTTTTCTTTTTATATCCCAATATGAACAGTACATTCAAACATCTACAGTGTGTTTTGATCTTAAAATTTTCAGAGTAGAAAATACTGTGCAGTTGGGTTGAGAAGTCCAGAGTTTGGGTTTTGGCTTTGTAAGCATTGGCTGTAGATATTAATTGATTCATTCATGCAGGGCACTTCATGCATTAATTCATTTGGCACATGTCTGTTGAGTGCCTTTATGTGTCAGACACTGCATACAGAGTATTTAGAAGGATTTAGAAACAAAAGGAAAAATAATATCCCATAGTAGCAAATGCCTTAAGACCTACAAATACATAAAGGATCAGAGTAAAGCTACATATAGATGTAGAGACAAATGAATCCCCAAGTACATTGACTAATAAGAATGAAATATATAGATGAAGGTCTAATACAGTTCTTCACATAGTTATCCTTGTCTTGAGAATGTTATATCTGGATGCAATGCAATGTAAAAATACTAAGAACATCCTGAACTGTCGTACTATACAAGAAAAGGCTTTGAAAGTATATCCTTAAGATAAAGAAGATTAGAAGAGGGGAGGGTGGCATGATAAGATCACCTACATCCACCTCTTTACCTTGATGCCTAGATGTATTCAGAGTGTTCAAAGTTGTAGTGTAAGAGGGCCTAAAGGTTCATTGAAGGTGTATGGGAATGATACACACCAACTTCTAAAGAGTGTCTCCTCGTAAATTAGGCTAATTAGGAGGGACAATAGGTTGGATCTTAACCTTATTTGTAACCCTTTACTTAAAAAAGGGTACTTCAATAAAATACAGCACATTTTTATCATCTGTTGAACATCAATGGAGAACACCTATCTGGGTTATTTTTTGGAATTATTTATATGTGTATTTGAAATTTTCCATAATCAGAAAAAGTCTTAGTAAAGATTTACCGTAAAACAGACTAAATAAAGTGTTAATTATTTTTACTATTTATGCTAGATTTATAATGGGTCAAAAGCGTGTCTTTACTCTTAGCCAGAAACTTACTAAAAATGAGGGCACAACTTAAAGTGTGTGCCACATAAATGAATGATGTATCTTGAAACAACATGAAAGGAAAAACATTTCTTTTTATTTAACCTTTTTTTTATTTAAACATATAATATAACCCCACCACCCTCTCCCAACCCCTCTCCCCCACACCCCCCTCAGTTTGTTTTATGACATTAAGAGTCTCTTTTGGTTTGTCTCCCTCCCGATCCCATCTTGTTTCATTTTTTCTTTTCCTACAACCTTAACCCCCACTCCCGTTGCATCTCCACTTCCTCATATCAGGGAG
>RCUC01149049.1:0-24106 GCA_003697995.1 Taxidea taxus jeffersonii | reverse complement strand
AGAGAGAGAGAGAGAGAGAGAGCGAGCACAGGCAGACAGAGTGGCAGGCAGAGGCAGAGGGAGAAGCAGGCTCCCCGCTGAGCAAGGAGCCCGATGTGGGACTCGATCCCAGGACGCTGGGATCATGACCTGAGCCGAAGGCAGCCGCTTAACCAACCAAGCCACCCAGGCGTCCCTGGCCTTTCTTTTAATACATAGATTGTTCCCATTTTTTTGTCATTACAAAAATGTTACAACACATATGTGTATGTGTGTCTATTTGAGAGAGTGTATGTATAGGAAATGCTGAGTCAAGAGTATAAATATTTTTTGACATTGAGAATAATCCAAACCAAACTTCACTTTTGTGAATAGTCATTGAGAATTGGATATAGCATCATATCAAGAAAACTAATTTCAAGTAAAGCACCGAAATGGGAACCAATGAGTCTTTCAAGACAGATAGGATATACTAAACTATTAGTGGCATAGGATTTTAGTAGAAGGAAAGACATACAGGAGATAATTTTCCCCAGCTCCAAGCCCAGAGTCACAAGAACCATTTGAATGTCAAATGTAGAATAAACAAACAAAACTTAAAATTATAGTCCCTATTCACAAACAAGAATTGTAATATAATTAAATCACAAATTTATAATAGTAATAGTCAAGTAAAATATCTCATTTAGATTCCTTATATTAGAAATTGTCTTCTCAGGATGAGGCCACATTTACTCTAAAAGGAGATCAGCCTTGACTCATGCTGTTCTAAGAATTGAGTTTTTCTTCTGCTGGAGAACTGTTGATCATTTAAGTCTGTACCTACTGCTGATAGGGATCCTTAGTTTAACACCAGGAAATGAAGGCATCAAAACCTAGCAATGGGGGCACCTGGGTGGCTCAGTGGGTTAAAGCCGCTGCCTTCGGCTCGGGTCATGATCCCAGGGTCCTGGGATCGAGCCCCGCATCGGGCTCTCTGCTCTGCGGACAGCCTGCTTCCTCCTCTCTCTCTCTCTGCCTACTTGTGATCTCTGTCTATCAAGTAAATAAATAAAATCTTTAAAAAAAAACCTAGCAATGAAGCAGTGGACACTATTTGTATTAATGTGCTCTAAAAATAGTTGAATTTAGGGAGGAATGGATACAATTTCTTCTTTACAGCCAGAAGATTAGTACCCTAGCTCTCTGTTATTTACCTATACCGTGCATCAAAATACAATATTTCTTCACTGTAATACAAGATTGTTAATAGTGAAAGAACAGGGGACATGGTGGAAGTTTGATATCTGAATGACTTTTAGATTTGGGAAATAATCATAGCTAGTTTTTTAGTGCTTATTATGTGCTTGGTGCACTTGTAAGTACTTCATTTACAACTCTATAACTTGGATGTTACATAAAGCACCATTGCACAGATTAGGAATAGGAAGTGTACAAATGCTAAGCAAAGTAGACACTGGTATGTAGCAGAGCCAGTATTCAAACCCAGGTAATATGGCTACAGAGTTCCTACCCTTCATTATTTCACTAGAAATGGAGTTTCATTGGGTTCTGAATTTGCGAAGCCTGAGGCTCCACATCTTTTTTGCCTTCACCCACTTCAGAGCACATGGTGTCATTTGGTCATGAGATTTCTCCTGCTATTGGGCCAAGGGACTAGACAAGGGCACACATATCTCTATGCATGTATCCTTTGTGAAATGGGCATCTTAACCTTTTGCCTTTTAGGATGGCTTGTACTTTTTTTGCTGAAAGCTAGATATGGTATGCCTAGGAATAGGAACTGAGGCAATCAGGTTTGAAGTGTGAGGTGTTACGTTAATCTAGCCAGGAGCTGGGCTGTGTTTAATGTTTGCTGTAGCTGTGTCAGAGGCTTCAGTTTCCTCTGGGGTTTTTTGTTTTCATGTGTAGGTTTGTTTGTTTGGTTGGTTGGTTGGTTGGTTGTTTTGTTGCGTTTTTTTCCTTCACATTGTCTTTACGTTTCCCTAAGAACTCCTTCTTAAATAGAGTCTGTGTCTTGTAGTTCTCTCAGTTTAATCCATGTTTGTTATATCGGAGCCCTGTTGATGTGGTGGTAAGGTTTTCGGGAGGGGGGCTGTTTTGTAATCTTAAATCTCTGCTTTTTCTCATGGAAAACCATACAGCTATGTACTGTAGAGAAGGTGGCATCCACAGATGGTGACAACAGTGTCCAGTCATGCACATAAAATATGGTGGTACATGGTTAGCCTGGCGGGCCTGGCTAGACCCAGTGGATGCCACAGTGCCCAGAGGATGCAGTGATAATCCATGGAGGGGACACAGAGGAAAAAGGGATTAGAACTCTACACAATGATGAATTATCTTCATTTATTCTAACCTCTTGGTGAAAATTAACCACATTTGTTAATGAGCTCATGAGAGAGAGTCCTCAGGAACTCCCAGAAACACTTGGAGCAGGTTTTTGGAGATCCTAGATGTTGTATTTGCAAGTGACAGAAAGATCCAGTAAAATAAGAATTATGCTAGTTAGCTATAGGTAAGTTTTCAATTTTAATTTTTAAACCCATAGCCTTTAAAATGAAGATTATTAAATTTCTCTTATTTTTGCCTCTATATTTTTGCTATCTAAAAATCCTTACTTGCCATTAAGCCTGTCCTTTGATTTGATCACAAATCTACAAAGTGGTTTAACTCTTTTGGTTCAGAGTTCAGATTGCAAAGGAGCCAGTGTAGAAGAGAGCCAAAGATACTCTACCAGTAGTTTCAAAGGCAAGCACAGGAATTCTCATTATCTTTCAAAGCTCTTGGCTCAGTGGTGAGCAGGAGGGGATGAGTTTTAATCATCTCTTTTTTGCCCCTTCTCTAAACTCCATCATCCCTCCTTATATTCTGTGGTCTCATTAAAAGATAGTGTCACCAACTGTGCTTTCTAAATTTCTCCTGTGTGGAAGTTTCTATCTTTCATTCCAAAACAATTGGTGACTGATTTTCTTGTCATGATTGTTGACATAGAAAGTCAGTGGTTATGTGTGATTGCCTCTCCATCAGCTATTATTACCATAGTTCCCAAACTGCCCCGCTGTGTTCTGTTCCATAGAGAACTCAAAGAAGCACTGTGAGATCTTTTAAATTCTCAAGAGAAGCACTGTAACAGTTAGATGTTACATGAACTACTATTATTAAGTTGTTTGTGCCTGACTACTTAATAAAAGAAATAAAAAGGACCTGTTGGTTATTTCTTTTGACACCATGAAAAAATGAGTGGGGCACTAAGGGCATTGTGAACAGAGGAAGTTTGGGCACCTCTGCATTACCCCCTTCCCAGCAACTTATTTCTCTCTGAGGATCCACAATCATCTGAGACATTGAATTTACCCCCAAATCCAAGGGATGGAGTATATGATCAAGCTAAATTCATCAATGCAGTACACTCTCTAGGTTTTGATAAGAGATGAGCATGTGTCCCACATCAGCCCAGTCAGAGTAAATCTCAGGTCTCTTGCTTAAAATACTTGAACAATCTCAATTTTAAAGATTTTTTTAATTTATTCATTTGACAGAAAGAGATCACAACTAGGCAGAGAGGCAGACAGAGAGAGAGGGGAGAAGCAGGCTCCCTGCTGAGCAGAGAGCCCCATGCGGGGCTCAATCCCAGGACCCTGGGACCATGACCCAAGCCAAAGGCAGAGGCTTTAACCCACTGAGCCACCCAGGCGCCCCAACAACCTCAATTTTAATCTCCTCTCTCTGTTTGAGTGAGAAATAATATGGCTATGGAGTTCTTGACAACCATCTTTTGACCACAGTAAGAGCCAGCCTTTGGAAATAAAGTTGACACTGCTGAAGGTAAAGTGTTGAAACTGAAGGAAACTGGGTAACATTCTTGAACCACTGGATCAAGCCCACCTTGAAGCCTAACTACTTCTTTTCATTCCTCTAAATATTATTATTTAAGTAAGTTTCCACCAGTTGCCTTATTATTTTTAATAAGGAGTATTAATTAATTAGGAGTTCTTGTTTTATTCTAGTTCTTAGTCATGTATAGTATTGCAAAATATCTGTAAGTTTGTCTTACCATATTGTACTAAATAGGATCTGTGATACAGTTTTGAGTAGAAATGCTAGTATTGGATGTGCTTGTCTCATTCTCAGTCTCAAGGAGAGGGCTTTCAATAGTTCACCATTAAGTATTACACCTGCTGTAAGTTTTGTTTTGCTTTTGTAAATAATCATTTAGCAGATTAATGAAATTCTCTTTTATGCCTTATTGCTAAAAATTTATATCACAAATGAGTGTTGACTTTAGGAAATGAATACTTTTCTGTTGGGGAAGCAGCCATTACTGCACCTGGATATCTGTATCCTGGATTGCCCAATCAGTGTCCTGGAATATACCCCTATCTGGAAGCTGAGTTCCAAACTGTCATTTCTTCCCATTTTCTTCTTCATTATTAGAGAAACCTTTTCCCTGTTCTGGGTACATGGTGGACTTCTTGTATTGCTCAACATTATCATGTGCTTTTTTGTGTCTGTTGAAATGACTGTACCATTTTTTCTCTGTTAGTGAGGTAAATTATATTAACTGATTTTCAAATATTATATTATCCTTTTGTTCCTGTAAAAAAAAATCCACTTATTCATAATCTATTATTATTTTTATGCATAGCTAGATTTGACTTGCTATTATGTGGTTTAGGAATTTTGCATTTATCTTTAAGAGAGATTGACTTGTAATTTTCCTATAATGTCCTTGTTTCTCTATCAAGATTATTCTGGTCAGGCACCTGGGTGGCTCAGTGGGTTAAGCTTCTGCCTTCGGCTCAGGTCATGATCTCAGGGTCCTGGGATCAAGCCCAGCATTGGGCTCTCTGCTCAGCGGGGAGCCTACTTCCCCTTCTCTCTCTCTGCCTGCCTCTCTGCCTACTTGTGATCTCTCTCTCTCTCTCTGGCAAATAAATAAAACAAAAAATCTTTAAAACAAAGATTATTCTGGAGACGCCTGGGTGGCTCAGTTGGTTAAGCGGCTGCCTTCGGCTCAGGTCATGATCCCGGCGTCCTGGGATCGAGTCCCACATCGGTCTCCTTGCTTGGCAGGGAGCCTGCTTCTCCCTCTGCCTCTGCCTGCCACTCTGTCTGCCTGTGCTCGCTCGCTCTCTCTCTCTCTGTCAAATAAATAAATAAAATCTTTAAAAAAAAAGATTATTCTGGTCATATTTCTATTCTCTCAATAGTAAAACCTGTTTGGGAACATACATGGTCAATATATCATACCCTGTCCTGATTTGCAATTAAATGTTTTTGTTTGATTATTTAAAAAGGTGTCTAAATGAACAGTTACCCGAATTGTAATGCATACAAAAAAAAGATTATTCTGATGTCTTTGAAGAGTTGTGATTCATTCTGACTTTTTCTGTCTAGAAGAATTTGTTTATTAGTGATATGTCTTTCTTACAATTAGTAGAAGACTTCACCAATGAAGCCATCTGGGCTTGGAGTTTTCTTCAGGGTAAGGTGTTCAATAATATATTTAATTATTTAATGTGTGTGCATGCACATGTGTGCTCACCTGTATGATTATTCAGATTTTGTATTTATTCTTTTGTCAGCTTTGCCAAGTTCTATTTTTTTTACTTTTTTTTTATTTAAGCTTTATTTAAACATATAATGTAACCCCACCACCCTCTCCCAACCCCTCTCCCCCCCACCCCCTCAGTTTGTTTTATGACATTAAGAGTCTCTTTTGGTTTGTCTCCCTCCCGATCCCGTCTTGTTTCATTTTTACTTTTCCTACCACCTTAACTCCCACCCCCGTTGCATCTCCACTTCCTCATATCAGGGAGATCATGTGATAGTTGTCTTTCTCCAGTTGACTTATTTCGCTAAGCATAATACGCTCTAGTTCCATCCATGTCGTCGCAAATGGTAAGATTTCATTTCTTTTGATGGCTGCATAGTATTCCATTGTATATATATACCACATCTTCTTTATCCATTCATCTGTTGATGGACATCTAGGTTCTTTCCATAACTTGGCTATTGTGGACATTGCTGCTATAACCATTCAGGTACACGTGCCCCTTTGGATCACTACGTTTGCCAAGTTCTATTTTTAAAGAAGAATTTGTTCATTTCATCAAAACTGTCAAATTTTATGGCATAAACTTGTTCCAATTAGTCCTTTAATATACTCTTTATGTCTGTAAGATCTGTAGTGATGTTCATTTTTTTGTTCTTGATATTGTAATTTGTGTATGCTTTCTTTTTTTCTAAGATTGGTCTTGGTAGATTTTCATCAGTTTTAGTTGATTTCTGCCATTGTGTTTTTTATTTTTCCTTAGGGTTTGTATACTTCTTTTTCTATATTTTGATATAGAGACTTTAAAAATTGCTTTTTAGCCTTTTTTCTTCTCATTACTGTTTTTAAAGACATAATTTTTCACTAAGTAAGGCTTTAACTGCATCCCTGAGTTTTGATATATTATTTTTTCATTACAATTCAGATCAAAATATTTTCTATCTAATTTTCCTTTTTTCTCATGAATTGTTTTGTAATGTATGTTTTTCATGCTATAAGTTTATTTACAAACATATCGAGTATGTTGAGTTAAAAAGTTTGATCCATTTTTTAAAGAGATTACACCTCATAAAATGCTCCTTCCACAACTGTTTAATGGATTATAATGTGTTGTTGTTGTTGTTGTTGTTGTTTTGCAGGGAGTTGGGTTTAGTACCAATTTCTAGCTGAATTCCAATGTGATCAAAAACATACTCTAAGTAATTTTTTCTTTTAAAATTTGTTGAGACATTTTTGCAACCCCAAAATAGTAGAGCTTGTTAAATATTTCATACACATTGGAAAAGAATGTTAATTCTTTTCTTCTTGATGCATATATTAGACCAACTTTCCTAATTGTATTGTTCAGACTTTCTAAAGCCTTTCTAAGATTTAGCATGTTTGCTCTATGAGCTACTTGGATGAACATATTAGTCTCCCTGCTATGATTATAATTTGGACCATTTTTTCTTTTAGTGCTGTTAATTTCTCCCATATATATTTTGAATCTTTGTCTTGGAGTGCATACAGATTTAGAACTTTTATATTTCCTGGGGATTAATCCCTTTATTGTTGTTAAAATTCCTCTTTATCTCTGATAATCATTCTTGTTTTAAAATCTATTCATCTGGTGTTACTATAACTAAAGCAACTTTCCTCATACTTTTAAAGATTTTATTTATTTGTTAGAGAGAGAGAGAGAGAGAGAGCGCACGCACAGGCAGAGAGGCAGGCAGAGGCAGAGGGAGAAGCAGGCTCCCCGCCAAGCAAGGAGCCTGATGTGGGACTCGATCCCAGGACACTGGGATCATGACCCGAGCCGAAGGCAGCCGCTTAACCAACTGAGCCACCCAGGCGTCCCTCCTCATACTTTTAATTTCAATTTGTATCTTTATATTCAAAATATGTCTCGTAGATTTGGAATATAGTTGAATTGTTAATCTGGTGTGACAGTCTTAGTTTCTTAGAATATTTAGCCCACTTACACTTATTGTGATTACTGACACTGTTGGATTTAAATTTGTCTTCTGTTGTTTTCTATTTGACCCGCCTATATTATGGGGTTTTTTCCTTCTTTCTTGCCTACTGTTATATTAATGCTTTTTATTATTTTGTTTCTTATGCTACTTGTTAGTCATTGTTTAACTTTAGTGACTACCTTAGAGATTATAATTTATGTTCTTGATATCTAACAAACTGATATAAATGATTACTTTTAACAGTTCCCAGATAATGCTTAGATCTAATAAGTTCTTAATTCAGTTTACACCCTTCTGCCTTCTTTATTATATGCATTATAGATCTTCTGTAGTTTGAACCCTATAAGATGACATCACCACCATCATCATGCTGTGGAGTCAGTATTCAATTAAATGTTTAATTTTCCTCTAACTCTTCATGACTTTAATATATTTGGTGTTTTCATCTGTGATTATTTTCCTTCTCTTGGTCAACTGGCAACAAATTATTTCAGTGTCAGTTTTTGTTTTTCTGAAAAGTGCATCACTGTCATTTTGAAAGACTTTGAGGAGTCATACCATTGTTTTATGGTTTCTGTTATTGTTGACAAGTTACCAACAAATCTGTGGATCCTGTTCAAGTAAAAATTTTCTCTGGCTGCTTTGAAGGTTTTTTTTTAGAAGTTTTATTCTGTTGAGCTAGGAATATTTATCCTTTTTATTTTATCCTTCTTGAGGTTTACAGAGGTTATTAATCCGTATTTTGATGTCTTTCATCTTTTGAGCTAGTCATCTTTATTTCTTCAAATATTTCTTCAATTTCACTCTCCACTCCTCACAAGACTAATTACATTTTTGTTAGACTTTTCCACTATGCTTCACATATATTTCACATTATTTTTTGTATTTACCACTCATTTTTATTCTATTCTTTAGTATTGCTATTTCACAATCACATGTCTTTGAGTTTACTTACCCTTTTAATCCCTTGTATATAATCTGTTATTAAATCCATGTGTTGAATTTTTAATTTTAATTCTTGCCCTTTTCACTATTTTAATGTATTTTTTCCTTTTCCTCTATTTTATTGAACATGTTAATCATAGTCATTCCAAAGTTGTTATCTGCTAAACCCAATCACCAAGTCATATAGAGATCTTTTTCATCTCTTAAGTTTTGTTTATATGATCCTTTTCCTGACATGCTAAGTAATTTTCTAAATTAATTTTGGACATTGGGTATTAAAAAATCATAGAGGCTCCAGGTCATGTAATCTTTCTCCAGTTTGACCTTTTCTTCTCCTAGGCAGGAGTGAAGACTGATCACCTAAATCCAATTGAGGACTAAGCTTTGTTCAAAGGAGATAGGGTTCCATTTACCTCTCCAGGATATAGCTCTCTTGAGCTTTCAGTCAGAGGCCTGATGTATTCACTGGTGCCTCTCCTTCTGTTTAATCCTTACATTTATTACTTTTTTCTCCTCAGCCAGAAACTCAGATCTGATTTTTGTGGTCTTTGTTTTTAGGTTCTTAGTTTCCCAGCTCATTCAGCTTCAGAATTCAACAAATATCTTGGGAAATTGGGAAAAGCCAATTCCAGTGCTTCATCTGTCCCTCTTTTGACTCTGTTAACATTTGTTAAGTGGAGCACAGGGTACCAGATGGTGGGCCACAGTTCAACAGAAGACCATAAGAGAAGCTGAAATAGAAATAGAGAAGTTTATTATCCACAGATCCTGGAGAAAGTACATGGCACATCAATAGGCAACATCAAGAGGTCAAGGAAAGGTGCAGGCAAAGAAAGAGGCAGGACCTGGAAACATGTCTTTATTAGGGTCTGTGGGCTGAGTGCTTTGGGTTTCCCAAGCTAAGGTCATATTGATCAACTCAAACCAAAAAGAATGAGGTTTTGGTAGGCTGCATGGGATACACAAAGAAGAAGGCCCCAGGGAGCAGGGGAGACTATGGATCACAAGCTTTTGCTTGTGACTGCAAAAGCTGTTATCTATCTATCAAATTGATCACAATTTGCTTGTGACTATCAAAAGCTGTTACATGAGGGGCTAGTGTCAATTTGAAGCCCCTGCAGGCCACTTGGCTAAACAAAATGTGTGCTGAAGCAGCAATACTGTGGAGTAGCTCAGCTAAACTCTTAGCAGTCCTTTCCCCTTGAGTACTAGCCCTACAAATCTCTAAGTTTGTATCTCCAGTACCCAAAACTCTGCTGGTGTGTCTCCTTGGTAGCCTGTTCTGATTCTAGGATCCAGCACTGCCAAATTTCTCCAGGGAAAGAGCAGCTAAGGATTCTCAGCTTTTCTTTCCATGGTTGTTTCTTCTCAAGACTCTTCAGAATCTTGGCCTCCCTTCCTTCTCATTGCTTCAGTAGGTCATTGATGTATTTCAATAGATGTTTTATGCATCTCATTTTCTATTTGTATATTTTTTTTTCCTTAGGGGGAGCGTTGGTGTACTCCAAGGTATATCCCTTAAGAGGGAAGTTGATTTTTTCACATTAAACTTTTCAATTGATCCATGTTTTAAGAGATCCAAATTTTCTGTGTGTTGCTGAGCCAGGTCAACTAACACTATTATTTAAATACTAAGCACTTTATGTCAGATAAGTTATATATAATTTAGAAGGATTCTGGAAGTAATCCTTACTTAAAGAAAGAATATTACTTAAAGAAAAAATATTTTCTTTAAGTAATTCTTACTTAAAGAAAAAAGTGTTTGTAATCCAAACAAGACCTTTCAAATACTTATTTTGAAAATTAAAAATAAGGTAAGAAAATTTCTATGTGCTATAGGAAGGGGGTGTTATCTCTTTTCTTCCATGTGATACCTCCTAGGATTGGGGACAGGGACACATGTGACCAATATCAGAAAGATAAGGAATTCTACTGACTCATAGGGATAGCTACAGTTCTTTTTTTTTTTTTTTAAGATTTTATTTATTTATTTGACAGAGAGAGATCACAAGTAGGCAGAGAGGCAGGCAGAGAGAGAGGGAGAAGCAGGCTTCCCACCGAGCAGAGAGCCCGACATGGGACTCGATCCCAGGACCCTGAGATCATTACCTGAGCGGAAAGCAGAGGCCTAACCCACTGAGCCACCCAGGTGCCCCTACATTTCTAATGAAAAGCAGAATGAGAATTTTCTGTCCTTAGAAAGGAAAATCCAAGGAGATAAAATCCCTCTAAATGAAGACCAAATTGGCAAAGGATAAGATATTGGGGTATAGATATTCAGCTAGCATTAAGAGTAAGTAATGAAAGTTAGGATAAGCTGTTTATAGTACATATAAACAGCTAGAGAAATATACGAGGGATTTCCACTTTGCCATGAAGGTTATCTTTCCAAGTGTAATGGAATTCTGAGCCTCATATCACTTCTACTCTTAATATCCCCAGACACATACTTATATTTAAAATTAAGGTAATATAATTCCCTGAAACAATTTTGAAACTGTTAGCATAAAAGAAGGAATTTAAAGTTGGTAAATCATCAATTTACTGTGTCACCAGTTAATTCTAGTCCCACTGACTTCTACAGATGGCTCCCATCACTGATTCCCATTTTGATTCTTCCAATTACTGATCCTTTTAAATATTTAGAAGCCTTTATAACTTAATTTTCTGGCCTCACCTTCCTCTCCTGCCTTGTTGGTACTTATACTATACTCCTAGTAGACCACCTGCAATTCTGTAAATATGCCCTGTGTTTTGTATACCTCTAAGCTTTTGTTTATTTGCCCCATCTACTTGAAATAGATCCTCTCTTTTATACAACCCCTTTGCTCTTCTTTTTCCAATATCTCTGTTTATGGTAATCTTCCTTATTTCCTAGTACTCTCTCCCATGCCTCTTTCTCTAGTAAATATTTCTATTCCCAGCCAGATGTGACCTGTTCTTCCTTTAAACTGCTCTAACACTTTGCTTATGTCTCTCTTAGGACTTTTATTATAATCTGCCTTGAAGAAAAATTGTTTGTGTTTCCTCTTATTAGACACTGAACCCTTTGAGGAACAGAACTGTGATTTTTTAAAAAAATTCACATCAGAGTCCACTAGAGTCTTTCAAATAATAGTTAGTTAATAAATATTTGTCCAGTTAAATATAGGGAACATGTGGCCCCCATAGGCGGTGCACAATACAGATGTTGTTTTCTTCTGGACCCGTTGGAACATGTATCTCTGACTCTTCACTTATCTTTAAAGGCTTACCTAATTAGGTAAAACCTACCTAAGACAATCTATTATTTGATTACTATAGTTAACTTATTATTAACTTAATCATCAAAGTGACACTGTCACATGTGTAGATTCCACCTGTACTCAAGGAGGCGGGCACAAAAATAATGGGAGCCATTGTAGCATTTTTCCTGTCATATGCCCCTCCTTTTCTTTTTTTTTTTCAAGATTTATTTATTTATTTATTTGACGGACAGAGATCACAAGTAGGCAGAGAGGCAGGCGACGGCGGGGGGCGGGGGGGCAGGCTCCATGCTGAGCAGAGAGCCTAAAGTGGGACTCGATCCCAGGACTCTGAGATCATGACCTGAGCTGAAGGCAGACATCTAACAACTGAGCCACCCAGGTGCTAAGTGCCCCTCCTTTTCTGTATCTTTTTTTTTTTTTTGTATCTCTTGCAAGTGGTGGTCAAAGTGTGATCCCTGGACTCTCAGCATCAGTATCACTTGGAAATGTAAATCCTCATGTCCCATCTGTGTCAGAAACAAGCCCTTGTGGAGATGCTGATGCACACTCAAGTTTGAGAACCAGTGTTTCGCTCACTGTCCTTTTATTTAAGTGGTAGGCCATGTAGAATTCCCTCTGTTCTCTGCCTTGATTAAGAACAGCCTGACTTGGGGTGCCTGGGTGGCTCAGTGGGTTAAGCCTCTGCCTTCAGCTCAGGTCATGATCTCAGGGTCCTGGGATCCAGCCCTGCATTGAGCTTTCTGTTCAGCAGGGAGTCTGCTTCCCTCTCTCTCTCTCTGCCTACTTGTGATCTCTGCCTGTCAAATAAATAAATAAAATATTTTTAAAACAGAACAGCCTAACTTATTTTATTAGCTGTCTTATTCCTCATTTAATGAAGAGTTTAGAAGGAACATTGATTCTCAAAGCCATGATGTCAAGGTCTCTCCCATGCTGACCATGACTCTCTGACTGCCCACCTGTTCTCTCTCCTTGTTGTCATCTGCCTAGCAGGGGGAGATTGAGGAGGAATTCTGTATATAAGCCCACTGGTTAATTGCGCAGTTCTTTACTCATCCTTTTCCACCTCTCTACCCCCTTTTTAAAATCTGAGTAATTGTCATAACTCTGAGTCTATTGTCCTTTTCATTGTTATTATTGCTGTTTCTATGTGGGAATAAGTGGAGAATTCTCACATAAAAGATACGACACTTCCTGAGGCTGATAATAGCTGATTAATCTCAGACATTAGCAGTGAAAGTATATTAAAAACGTGTTATAGAAATACAGATTTTTCGACATTGAAGTGGAGCCATGTTATGATATAGGAATTAGGATATAACATAATCTTTTATGTGTAGGCTTTCCATGATATAGGAAGTGAAATCTAAAGACTATATATGTTTCCTCCATAACTAAATCTATACTTTAGTTGTTACTGAATAATTTAATTTCTTTCATTACACTTTAGTGAATTTTAACCACATAAATTAACCAGTCTTCAACCTGTTTTCCAAATCCAAGAACATTTTGCCCAGCAAATCTCTGTATATAGTAACCAGCACATTTCTGTAAAAAGAAGTCTACTTTTATGTTGACTTTCCTTCCGTGCTTTCATCCTTCCCAAAGTAGTTTTCATTAACGTAGAGCTTTCTGCATGTTTTGGCCTACTACTGAATCCCCAGCACCTAGGAGATGGTGCTTAACAAATATTTGTGGAATAAATTTACTTTTTCTATCATTTTATTAAGAAAGTTTTCCATGATGGAAAAATAAGATTGACTGAATTTCCTGAACATCCTCTAGGAATGTGAGGACCACTGGTATTTTAGTAAGAACCAACTTCCTGCAAGAGCATGGCTTGGGTTTTAGTCATAACAGTGTAAATAACATGCTAAATGAAATTTACAGAATTTAATTCAAGCTTTTTGACTTATAATCAGAGATTTTCTAATGTGGAAAGGTATTCCATGGAGTATGCATATATACTTGTCTATCTAAAGGAAAACTTTTTTTTTAACATTCAGTGTTTTATTAGTTTTAGGTATATAATATAGCGATTCAACTTCCATCCAGCACCTGGTGTTCATCACAGCAACCGCATTCCTTAATCTCCTTCACCTATGTCACTCATCTCCCCATCCTTCTCCCCTCTGGTGACCATCAGTTTGTTTTCTATAATTAAGAATCTGCTCATTAGGGCATGTGGGAGGCTCAGTCAGTTAAGTGTCCAACTCTTGGCTTCGGGTCAGGTCATGATTTCAGAGTCCTGACATCAAGCCATGTGTAGGGCTCCGTACTGGGTATGGAGCCTGCTTAAGTTCTCTCTATTAAAAAAAAAAAAAAAAAAAAGAATATGTTTACTGATTTGTCTTTCTTTTTTTCCCTTTCCTTGTTTGTTTTGTTTCTTAAATTCCACTTAAGAGTGAAATCATGGTATTTGTCTCTACCGACATATTTTGCTTAGCATTATACTCTCTAGCTCCATACATGTTGTTGCAAATGGCAAGATTTCAGATTTCATTCTCTTTTTACTATTCCATTGTGTGTGTGTGTGTGTGTGTGTGTGTGTGTGTGTGTGTATACCACTTTTCTGTCTCTCTCTTTTTTTGTAGTTTCAAGTTTTTATTTAAATTCCAGTTGGTTGGGGTGCATGGGTGGCTCAGTGGGTTAAGCCTCTGCCTTCGGCTCAGGTCATGATCCCAGGGCGCTGGGATCGAGCCCCACATCGCATCGGGCTCTCTGCTCAGCGGGGAGCCTGCTTCCCTTCCTCTCTTTCTGCCTGCCTCTCTGCCTACCTGTGATCTCTGTCTGTCAAATAAATAAATAAAATCTTAAAAAAAAATAAATTCCAGTTGGTTAACATATAGTGTAATATTAGTTTCAAGAGTAAAATTTAGTGATTCGTCACTTATATATAACACCCAGTGCTCCACAAGAGTGCTCTCCTTAATACTCTTCAACAGTTTAACCCATCCCCCCCCACCACCCCTCCAGCCACCCTCAGTTTGTTCTCTATAGCTAAGAGTGTATTTTATGGTTTGCCTCCCACCGCCATGTTCATCTGTTTTGTTTCTTAAATTCCACATATGAGTGAAATCATATGGTATTTGTCTTTCTCTGATTGACTTATTTCGCTTAGTGTAATACACCCTAGCTCCATCCATGTCATTGTAAATGGCAATATTTCATTTTTTATGGCTGAGTAATATTCCATCACAGATAGATAGATAGATAGATAGATATCAACAGTGTAAGAGGGTTCTCCTTTTTCCACACCCACTCCAACATCTGTTGTTTCCCAACTTGTTAATTTTAGCCATTCTGACTGGTGTGAGGTGGTGTCTCATTGTGATTTTGATTTGTATTTCCTTGATGCCAGGTGATGTTGGGCATTTTTTCATGTGTCTGTTGGCCACCTGGATGTCTTCTTTGGAGAAATGTCTGTTCATGTCCTCTGCCCATTTCTTGATTGGATTATTTGTTCTTTGGGTGTTGACTTTGCTAAGCTCTTTATGGATTTTGGATACTAGCCCTTTATCTAATATGTCATTTGCAAATATCTTCTCCCATTCTGTCAGTTGTCTTTTGGTTTTGTTAACTGTTTCCTTTGCTGTGCAAAAGCTTTTGATCTTGATGAAGTTCCAATAGTTCATTTTTACCCTTGCTTCCCTTGCCTTTGGCGTTATTCCTAGGAAGAAGTTGCTGTGGCTGAGGTCGAAGAGGTTGCTGCCTGTGTTCTTCTCAAGGATTTTGATGGATTCCTGTCTCACATTGAAGTCTTTCATCCATTTTGAATCTATTTTTGTGTGTGGTGTAAGGAAATGGTCCAGTTTCATTTTTCTGCATGCGGCTGTCGAATTTTCCCAACACCATTTGTTGAAGACGCTGTCTTTTTTCCGTTGGACATTCTTTCCTACTTTGTCAAAGATTAGTTGACCCTAAAGATGAGGGTCCATTTCTGGGCTCTCTATTCTGTTCCATTGATCTATGTGTCTCTTTTTGTGCCAGTATCATACTGCCTTGATGATGACAGCTTTGTAATAGAGCTTGAAGCCTGGAATTGTGATGCCACGAACTTTGGCTTTCTTTTTCAACATTCCTCTGGCTATTCAGGTTTTTTTTCTGATTCCATATAAATTTTAGGATTATTTGTTCCATTTCTTTGAAGAAAATTGATGGTATTTTGATAGGGATTGCATTAAATGTATAGATTGCTTTAGGTAGCATAGACATTTTCACAATATTTGTTTTTCCAACCCAAGAGCATGGAACATTTTTCCATTTCTTTGTGTCTTCCTCAATTTCTTTCATGAGTACTTTATAGTTTTCTGAGTACAGATTCTTTGCCTCCTTGGTTAGGTTTATTCCTAGGTATCTTATGGTTTTGAGTGCAATTATAGATGGGATTGACTCCTTAGTTTCTCTTTCTTCTGTCTTGGTGGTGGTATAGGAAAAACACTTTTATATACTTTCTATATTCATGTTTATTTACAGTCATATTCAACTAAAACAATTTATGTGGCACCTTTTGCAGTAATTTGTCCCCAGAAGGGTGTTGCTTAGAGACAATTTATGAGCCACTTGGCTGGCAGAAAAAGAACAATGGTGAGATAAAAGTTGCATGTAGGAAGCTAGTAAGATCTCTAAGAAAGGCTTGCCTTACTCCTCCTCTTCAGAAGACAGGCCCAGAACGTAAGAGGGAAAAGCATAGTGCAGACCTGTGCTACTTTTATTCCTTGAATTCTTGTGAATATACTTAGAAATGATTACAAAGTAAATAACTGTATAAATTATTGTAAAATAAGCAGGCCATGTTTACATTTCCCTTATAGAAAAGATAAAGCATTTTTTCTTCATTTTCTCCACACGGTTGATAGGGCTTCAAACTTCTGGTATGATAAATAATGGTGACCTCGAAATGGCAACTTTGGCTTTAGAACCATCTATCTGTGACCTATAGTTTCCATAGTGTTGGACAGGCATTCAAATTTCAAAATGCACTGGATGCATGGAAATGAGGCTTTAAATATCACTTTACCCAGAAACTCCAAATATTTGGAAATTTATGTAGCACAAATAGTTATTAAAGTGTAGAAGGAAAGGGGTATTAATTCAGAGTTAAAGCTGTTTTCAATTAGGGAAGAAAATAAAAACCCCTACACTTCCAAGATCTTTTCCAGATCTTCATTTGCCCTACATGGCCCTCTGTTCTAGAGAAGACTGTTCTCCAGCATAGGAATCCCTGGTTACATACACACCAAGGAAGAGTTTTCAGCCGCTTTAGGAATGCTTTTTCCCTTTCAAAATGTGTTGGTTCTATTCTCTTTAATTATAATTAAATATATAATTCATGTATTTAATGGATTATTAATATTCATATAATTTCATGAGTCTTCTTTCTTAAGCTCAAAAGGAAAAAAGATAAAC
This sequence comes from Taxidea taxus jeffersonii, assembly GCA_003697995.1. Taxonomy (NCBI): domain Eukaryota; kingdom Metazoa; phylum Chordata; class Mammalia; order Carnivora; family Mustelidae; genus Taxidea; species Taxidea taxus. The sequence continues at coordinate 7,010 of RCUC01149049.1, read as the reverse complement.
CTTTCTAGGAATTAGTTTTAAATCAAGTTACCAATAAATATTAAAATGCTTTATTTGCCCTCATTATATATTTTCCTTCCCATTTTTTTCTGTTTGTGCTTGTGGATGACCAGCACAGGTCTCTGGGAGTCTGTTTTCTTCGCTTTATACTGAGTACATATAAACGTTTCCACAGTTCCTTGGCTTTCAGTGTTATTTCCTCTTCAAGTTTTTTTTTTTCCTAACTTATTTTCTCTTCTCTCATTTTCTCCTCTTTATTTCTCCTTCTCCTACTGAATATGTCTCATACTTAATTTTTCTGCTTCTTTTTCATCAGTTTGAGGCACTAAAATTAACTTCCTAAATTCAGGATTTTTTTTTTTTTAACAAGAGTAAAATTATAATCTTTACCCATCAGACTGGAATCATTTAATATGGTTCTAAAGGCAGCTTCTTTAAGTTAATACAGCATTTTTGATGAAGGCTACCAACTCAAGATTAGTCCTTTTTAAATGATTTTTTTTTTCATCTGTGAGTACTACGTGAGCATATTTACATATTTTGGGGTTAAAAAACCTGAAGTCCATACACCCGGAACTAATATAATGTTATATATCAGTTATATCTCACTTAAAAAAAAATAAAAGCCTTGTTGAAAAACAACACTCCCCTTACTATCCCTCTTAACTTCCCAAATTGATGATGCAGAGACAACAAAATACAGTTCTTTTATCTGCTCTCAACATTGTAAGTAATATACTTGAATCCAGTTCTTGGTTTATGAATTCTAGACAATGTCAACTGGATAATTTGGTAGGTGGGGTTATCGTTATAGTGTCTCACCCTCTCCATACCCCCTCTCCCATCTTACCTATGGAGTGAAATTTCAATTTTTGGCTAAGTCAACAGTTATTGTTTACATGAATAGAACTACATAAGTTGTTTCTGTGCTCATTTGGGTAGTATACTTTGTTTCCTTTTTTGTAGCACTTTTTGTTCTTCCTAGAATTAATAATTACCTTGCTTGTATTGTTATTTGCTTAGTTTCTGTGTATCTATCACTATATGCTTTTCTCTAATGCTGTACCATACCTGCCAAACAACTAAAAGATAACTTACAGCAAATCAATCAAGTCCATTTTCCCTTCTCTGGAGATTTCTCTCCAATGACTTTCAGTCTTCTTGCTGAAATATAGCCCTGCTGTCCAGGACTGTTGCACAGCTGTCATTCTGGAACATTCTTTCACTAAGTCCTGGGAATTTCCTTAGTCTCCTGCACCCTCTATTTCCTGTATCTCAAGTTTTCCTTTTTCTTCATTTACTTCCTCTTTTTTATGGAACAGATTCCCTAGTAGTTTCCTGAAAAAGAATATAGAGAGGAAGTTAAATTCTTTTTTCTTAAGATTTCATTTATTTATTTGACAGAAAGAGACACAATGAGAGAGGGAACACAAGCAGGGAGAGTGGGAGAGGGAGAAGCTGGCTTCCTGCCCAGCAGGGATCCCAATGCAGGGCTCAATCCCAGGACCCTGGGATCATGACCTTAACCAGAGGCAGACACTTAATGACTGAGCACCCAGGCGCCCTGAGAAGAGGTAAAATTCATGAGCCTTTGAATTTCATAACATATCTGAAAAAATTGGTAATTTGAGTGTAATGTTTTAGGTTGGGAATAATTTGCCTCAAACTTTTGAAGAAATTTCACCATTGTTGTCTAGTTTCCTGTGTTGTTGGGGAGTTTGATGCTTCCCCAAATCTGAGGTCAGATTTGACACCTTTGCAGGCAGTTTGTTTGCTTGTTTGTCCTTTTGGGAAGATTTTAGGGTCTTCTCTTCCTTCTGATGTTCTCACATTTCCATGATGATGTGACTTGGTGTTGGTGTTTTCTTATTCATTGTGCTAGTCCTCTTTCAATTGACATTTTGGAAAATTATTTTGGCTACTCTTGCCTGCATCCATTTTCTCTGTTCTCACTAGGACTTGCAAATAATTTCACTTTCTAATCACTTTTTTTTACAGAGCTCTTTAAACCATAACTCTCTTTTATAGCAAATGGTTTTCATAATGACCTACCATTTTGGAGAAAGAAATAAAGGGGGAGGAAATCAAGTATAAATCTAAAGAGTGATTTATCTTACCTCCTACTCAGTTTTTTCCATATATGTCTTGATTTTATAATATTTTTAAGTGAAGAAATTCCTGTTGATTTTACTTGCCTTTATTATTAGATGTTAATGCTTTTATTTATTTTTAAATAAATAAAGATTTAAAGATTTTATTTATTTATTTGTTTGACAGACAGAGATCACAAGTAGGCAGAGAGGCAGGCAGAGAAAGAGGAGGAAGCAGGCTCCCTGCTGAGCAGAGAGCCAGATGTGGGACTCGATCTCAGAACCTTGGGATCATGACCTGAGCTGAAGGCAGAGGCTTTAACCCACTGAACCACCCAGGTGCCCCAGATGTTAATGCTTTTAAATCCCGACAATATGACACCATGATTATTCATAGTAATGGCTACGACTAGGTCAATTATTGTGCCTCAGTTCCTCCTTGTAAAGTCAAGATTGCAATAAAATCTATTCTTTAGAGGTGTTCTGAATACTAAATGAATACATAAAGTGCTGGGACCAAATGCTGTACATAGGAAGCATGCAGTAATAATAGATGACTATTTTTAGCACTTTTATGATCCAATTTATGTATTATCCCCATTTTACAGGTAACGAAATTGAGGCTCAGTGGTTAAATTACTTGTACAAGGTGACACACTAGCAAGTGACAGAGTTGGAACCACCTTCTGTGGATTTAAAATCCATGCTCTTTGTATTCTACTTCAGTGAAGGCATTCTTATCTTTCCTTCCATGTCCTCTTTTTCTTCTTATGGATGCAATTCACTCACCCATTTTAAAGCAAAGTAGAGTGCAAGGTCAGTGTTGGGTCACCAAATAGTAGAGGGCATTTGCTTGGAGACAGTGGAGAAGCACACTGACAATACTCTGCCCACAATACATTAAATACCGTGTGGAGGGAGCCAGGGACTGGGATGAGGCATTTTCCACGTATGCAATTCTGTGACATCATGCGAAGGTTAGGGTTTGTCTCAACTAAAGCTCTGATGATTCTCATTCAGTAGTGCACTGAGAGCATTGCTAACTGATACATGTAGCACATGTTAAAACAAGCGAGACCTAGTGTCCTCTGTAGAGGAAGTCAACAGGTTGACCATCCATCTTCCCTCTGACGCTTTCCCAAAGTAAAGTTTCCGTTGGTGACTGTACAGGCAACAAGTACCTTTCCCTAGTCAGTCACATGAAGTTCAGTCCCTTGAAGCTCTCCTGATATATCCCCACAGTGTGGCCAAGAGCTGCAAGAGCTGTACACCTTCCAGATTCCAGCTCTCACCCTGACCGAGCCTGCTGTCCTGTGCCAAGGGGTGTGGAGCGCTCTGCTGAGCTGGCTACAGTAGGTTTCCCATCTCACTTTGGAGCTGGAAAATGTATGTTTTTGATAAACCTGGATATGTTTGGACAAGTCCTTTAGACTAGACAACTTTTGAACTAGGAATTATATAAATTAGTTTGGGTTGAAAGGATCATTGCCTTTCTTACCAGTCAAATCTCTTAACATTTAAAAAAAATTTTTTTAATTTAAACATATAATGTAACCCCACCACTCTCTCCCAACACCCCTCCCCCCTGCCCCCCTCAGTTTGTTTTATGACATTAAGAGTCTCTTTTGGTTTGTCTCCCAACATTTTTAACAGATGCAAAAAAGAACGAACACTGAGGGAGGTGTTGGGCTGTGTTATTCTTGTGATCCTGAATGTATGTCCTAGAAAGGACAAACAGCTTAAGATACTGAGACTATAGAAATATAAGAAACAAAAATATGTACCAAAATTTTACATAATGGTCAGTCTTTTTTCTTATCCTACATCATCTTTTTCTGATTGAAAATCCAGTTCCCGAGGATTGCTTTTATGCTTCTGACTGTAATGAAACACGTAAGAGTCTGGAAGCCAAAGAATCAGGCTGAAAGGAAGTACTGTATATAGTTTCCATAATGTGATCTAACCCTTCTTGTCTTAAGGTTTACGTTAATGAGAATAGACTGACCAGATCAGTCAGATTAAATAATCGGGTCAGAACCAGAGGGGAGGAAGGGTGCTAGCTTGTGTTGGGCACCTGCTAGGAGTCACACACACCTAGACCCTTTCTGTACGTATCCTATTTAATTCCTTAACTCAGTGAGGTAGCCGTTTCTGTTCTCATTTTATAGGTAAGAAAACTAAGTCATTTAGAACTTGTTTAAAGCAAATAACGTATAGAGGAGGAGCTGGAGTTAAGCTCAGTCTTTTGTTGACTTTAAAATCTGTGCTCTTTTCCACTATATCATATTACACACACACACACACACACACAAGCTATTGTAGACTAGCTGACCTCTAGAGAGGTAGTGTAACATGGTTAATAGGAAAACAGCATGGAACCAGGCTGCCTCTGCTCAGATCCTGGCTCTGTTCGTTAGTAGGTGTGGCACTTGACAAATGATGATACTTAACCTCTGTAAGTCAGTTTCCTCATCTGTAAAATGAGATAATATCAGAACATATCCCATACAATTATTACAAGTTATAAATGAGTCCAGCATGAAAAATATTTTAAATCATGCTTACACAGAGGAAGCATTCAATAGATAAAAGTTATTGCTAAAAATCCCATAAGGGGAGAAGAGTACTATAGATGACCCAGGTAGAGTGGGTCATTGGAACACTGGTACTAAAGAATCTCATTTTTTTAAAAGATTTTATTTATTTATTTGTCAGAGAGAGAGAGAGAGAGAGAGAGAGCACAAGCAGGCAGAGAGACAGGCAGAGACAGAGAGAGAAGCAGGCTCCCCACTGAGCAAGGAGTTGATGCAGGACCCAATCCCAGCACCTTGGGATCATGACCTGAGCTGAAGGCAGATGCTTAACCAACTGAGCCACCCAGGTGTCCCAAAGAAAGCCATTTTTAAGGACGATCTCATTTTTAATATGACTGATTACCATGAATGTTTATTAATAAGAAAAGACATATTTCATATGATTTGCAAGCTGATAAATATGGGCAGGCTTACTGATAGTAAGGCCAGTGCAGGTCTCAACAAGAAAACACTCTGAAGTGGGAATTGTAAGGGGAACAAAAGGGGAGAGGGAGCTCCTGAAGTGCCCCCCATTTATTTATTCTTTACTTTTTTTAGAGAGGGAGGATGGAGTGGCAGATGGAGAGGGAGAATCTCTTTTTTAAGATTTTATTTGTTCATTTATTTTAGAGAGAGAACAAGGTGGGGAGAGGGGGAGGGAGGCAGAGAGAGAATCTGAAACAGACTCAGCACTAAGTGCAAAGCCCTTTGCAAAGCTCAATCCCACGACTATGAGATCACAACCTGAGCTGAAACCAAAAGTGTATGCTCAACTGACTGAGCCACCCAGGGGCCCCTAGAGAGAGAGAATCTTTAGCGGGCTCCATGCCCAGTGAGGAGGCAGGTGCAGGGCTCAGTCTCACAACCCTGAGATCATGACCTGAGCTGAAGTTAAGAGTGGGATACTTAACTGACTGAACCACCCAGGCACCCCAGCAGTGCCCCATTTATAAAGACCTATCATAGTGATGGTGTGAGAATTTATCCTCCTGAGTGGAGGAGTTTTTGGATGAAATATGCCTAGATTTATTAACTTACTTTATTATCAGTCTTTATAGCATGCCTTAGTGACTGATTCTGAGTCCCCTTAATGGCAATAATCTCTGTGTCATCTTTTCCAAGATTTCTCTACTCCATACCCTTGGTTGCCCAGATAAGGCACAGTAAAGAGGAAAGGAAGTAAGAGATTTGACTAAGAGGAAGAGAGTGTTTCAAAGTCCAAAACAAACTTTCTCAGAAGGCTTAAGCCAGGGAGAAAAGTGAGTCTCATTCTCACCTCTGGCCCTGTTGCTTTAGGCATGATTGCAGAAGGAAGACAGGGTCTGAAGATTGGGACCACCATAGTGTGTAGCATATGAGGATATGGACTGAAGGGCCTGGCATTTGGATTCCCAGCTCAGATTCCTGCCCTATGTGCTATTTGGGCAAATCATGGGGAAATATCTGGTTTTCTACATATCAGGGCATTAATATCCACAGTTCGTTTCACTTCTCACATCCTGTGACTCTATTTTATGATTCTTCTGCTCTCTGGGCCTGGAATTAATCCGGTCAATCCAAGAAAGCATCTGGTTGTATAAAATACACGGATGACAATCTGAGAGCCAACAGCCACCCATCATCATTCTTAATCCCTTTTGTCAGTTCCAGGTGGTGTGTACTACCCGGGACAATCTGTCCCTCTCGGCCAGCTCAAGAGTAGCAATGTCTTAGAAGACATAGGAGACAGATGCTTTCACCTTGACCTTATGTATCTCCCTTCCCAGCATATCTTCACAGTTCCCATCCCTTCCAGCCATTACTCCTCTTCCTCATCCCCACCCAAGAGGCAAATAGAATCAAAGGCAAATAGAGGGAGGTCCTTAAGCAAACCCCTTTTAGTAAAACGGTAATTTATCAAATTATACAATAGTTTTCCAAGGCTCTGTGACCCTAAGTCATAAAACGAGCTGAGTCCCTCACAGGCAAATAGCAAGATAAGTGCAATCCCAAAGGAAGGCAGGATGGATAAAAAGAACTTTCCATTTTCAATTCTAAATGTCAAGCAGCCATTCTAGTTTTAATTGTAGGGCAAATAATCATTATTTGTTGAAATTCTTCTGCAAATAACAGTTTGTTAAGGCTTTTGAGGAGAAATTACATAGGGAATATATTTAGCTCGTTTCCTACTTAAAATTCACATTAGAACAACTAGTTTTGAGTCCAGGCATACCTCGGAGATGCTGTGGTTTTGGTTCCAGACCTCTGCAATAAAGCTAGTATCACAATAAAGTGAGTCAAATGAGATTTTTGATTTCCCACTGCATATAAAAGTTACATGTACACTGTATGGTGGTCTATTAAGTGT
>RCUC01149048.1:0-64564 GCA_003697995.1 Taxidea taxus jeffersonii | reverse complement strand
TCATAATATGTTCTTATGATTGTTTGTATTTCTTTGGTGTTGGTTGTGATCTCTCCTCTTTCATTCATGATTTTATTTATTTGGGTCCTTTCTCTTTTCTTTTGGATAAGTCTGGCCAGGGGTTTATCAATCTTATTAATTCTTTCAAAGAACCAGCTCCTAGTTTCATTGATTTGTTCTATTGTTTTTTTGGTTTCTATTTCATTGATTTCTGCTTTGATCTTTATTATTTCTCTTCTCCTGCTGGGTTTAGGCTTTCTTTGTTGTTCTCTCTCGAGTTCCTTAAGGTGTAGGGTTAGGTTGTGTATTTGAGACCTTTCCTGTTTCTTGAGATAGGCTTGTATCGCTATATATTTTCCTCTCAGGACTGCCTTTGCTGTGTCCTACAGATTTTGGACTTTTGTGTTTTCATTATCATTTGTTTCCATGGTTTTTTTCAATTCTTCTTTAATTTCCTGGTTGACCCATTCATTCTTTAGAAGGATGCTCTTTAGTCTCCATGTATTTGTGCTCTTTCCAAATTACCTCTTGTGATTGAGTTCTAGCTTCAGAGCATTGTGGTCTGAAAATATGCAGGGAATGATACCAATCTTTTGATACCAGTTGAGACCTGATTTATGACCCAGGATGTGATCTATTCTGGAGAATGTTCCATGGGCATTAGAGAAGAATGTGTATTCTGTTGCTTTGGGATGGAATGTTCTGAATATATCTGTGATGTCCATCTCGTCCAGTGTGTCATTTAAGACCTTTATTTCCTTGTTGATCTTTTGCTTGGATGATCTGTCCATTTCAGCGAGGGGTGTGTTAAAGTCTCCAACTATTATTGTATTCTTGTCAATGTGTTTCTTTGATTTTGTTATTAATTGGTTTATATAGTTGGCTGCTCCCATGTTAGGGGCATAGGTATTTAAAATTGTTAGATCTTCTTGTTGGACAGACCCTTTGAGTATGATATAGTGTCCTTTCTCATCTCTTATTATAGTCTTTGGCTTAAAATCTAATTGATCTGATATAAGGATTGCCACCCCAGCTTTCTTCTGATGTCCATTAGCATGGTAAATTGTTTTCCACCCCCTCACTTTCAATCTGGAGGTGTCTTCAGGTCTAAAATGAGTTTCTTGTAGGCAGCATATGGATGGGTTTTGTTTTTTTATCCATTCTGAAACCCTGTGTCTTTTGATTGGGGCATTTAGCCCATTTACGTTCAGGGTAACTATTGAGAGATATGAATTTAGTGCCATTTTATTGCCTGTAAGGTGACTGTTACTGTATATTGTGTCTGTTCCTTTCTGATTATACTTTTAGGGTCTCTCTTTGCTTAGAGGACCCCTTTCAATATTTCCTGTAGAGCTGGTTTGGTGTTTATAAATTCTTTCAGTTTTTGTTTGTCCTGGAAGCTTTTTATCTCTCCTTCTATTTTCAATGATAACCTAGCTGGATAAAGTATTCTTAGCTGCATGTTTTTCTCGTTTAGTGCTCTGAATATATCATGCCAGTTCTTTCTGGCCTGCCAGGTCTCTGTGGATAAGTCTGCTGCCAATCTAATATTTTTACCATTGTATGTTACAGACTTCTTGTCCCGTGCTGCTTTCAGGATTTTCTCTTTGTCGCTAAGACTTGTAAATTTTACTATTAGATGGCAGGGTGTGGACCGATTCCTATTGATTTTGAGGGGTATTCTCTGCACCTCCTGGATTTTGATGCTTGTTCCCCTTGCTATATTAGGGAAATTCTCTACAATAATCATCTCCTATTTCTCTTTCTTCTTCTTCTGGAATCCCAATTATTCTAATGTTGCTTCTTCTTATGGTATCACTTATCTCTCAAATTCTCCCCTCGTGGTCCAGTAGTTGTTTGTCTCTCTTTTGCTCATCTTCTTTATTCTCTGTCATTTGGTCTTCTATATCACTAATTCTTTCTTCTGACTCATTTATCCTAGCAGTAAGAGCCTCCATTTTTTATTGCACTTCATTAATAGCTTTTTTTATTTCAACTTGATTAGATTTTAGTTCTTTTATTTCTCCAGAAAGGGCTTTTATTTCTCCTGACAGGGTTTCTCTAATATCTTCCATGCCTTTTTCGAGACCTGTTAGAACCTTGAGAATCGTCATCCTGAATTCCAGATCTGACATATTACCAATGGCTGTATTGATTAGGTCCCTAGCCTTCAGTCCTGCCTCTTGTTCTTTTTTTTGTGGTGAGTTTTTCTGCCTTGTCATTTTGTCCAGATAAGAATCCGCTGTTCTCCTTGTTAAGTGAACTTGGTCTTGGCTGGATTTCTTTGATCTTCTGGGGCAGGGGCCTGTTGTAGTGATTCTCAAGTGTCTCTGCCCCAGGCGGAATTACACCGCCCTTACCAGGGGCCGGGCTAAGTAATCCTCTCAGGTTCGCTTTCGGGAGCTTATGTTCCCTGAACGCTTTCCGTAGAGTTCTGGAGGACGGGAATTAAAAAAGGCGGCCTCCCAATCTCCGGTTCAGAGGAGCCGAGAGCTAGGGGCCCCAGTCTTCAGTGCGCCTTCAGAGAAGAGCGTTTAATCACTCCCATCTCCCCAGCCTCCATTCGCGCTCAGAGACCGCGCTCGGAGAAAATCGTGCGTAATCAGTCCCGTCTCACTGGCTTCTGGGAGCGCTCTGAGCTCCCCCAGTCTGTGACCAAGCGTCTCTGTCTCTGGCAGAGTCCCACCTGGAGTCTCCGAACCCCGTAGATCCCTGAGCTCTCCCGGGTGGGAGTCTCCCCGGATCTTGTGGGGACCCCTCGCACAGAGCACTGGCCCGTGTCACAGACCATGGCTCTAGGAAACCTGGGCTCTGTCTCCGCAGCCGGCTTCCCTGCTCTAATACCTGTGAGCTCTGCGACACTCAGACACCCCCGATCCTTCTGTGACCCTGTGGGACCTGAGTCCATGCTGTCCCTGCGAGGTCTTCACCCCAGTTTAGCCTCTGGAGTGATGTCCCTCCTTGGAGCAGACTTTTAAAAGTCCTGATTTTGTGCTCCGCCACTTGCTGGGAGCCGGCCCCCCCCCCGGGGTCTATCTTCCTGTCGCGTTGGATTCACTTCTCCACTGGTCTTACCTTTTAGAAAGTGGTTGATTTTCTGTTTCTAGAATTGTTGTTTTTCTTCTCTTCAATCTCCTGTTGGATTCGTAGGTGTTCGGAATGGTTTGATAGGCTATCTAGCTGATCTCCTGCTGGCTGATGTCGTCTCAGCCTGCTACTTCTCCACCATCTTGACTCCTCCCCCCTGTACTCTTATTTTTTAAAGTTTCTTAAGAAGTTTTGGAATTTCTCTTATTTTAAAAATATTGTTCAAAAACATAACTTAATGGTTATATAATATTTCACTATATTGATGTACCATATTTTACTTAGTCCTATTTGGGGGCAGTTAGACTGTTTCCAAGTTTTCTCAAAATAGAAATTCTGCATGGTAATCTCACACACAAATTTTGGTGCACATCTGTTGATGTCTTTAGGATAACTTTCTAGGAGTGTAATGAGTAATTCTAAGGGTTTTTAAGTGGTCCTGACACATTACTAAATCACCCTTCTGAAAGATTGTAACAATTGATGAATGATAATTTTTGTACCATCTGGTCTCAGAACTGAATGATCAACTACATTTTGAATGTAATAGATTGAGAATTGATGGATTATGGCTACATATGGGGGTTCTATTTATCTTTCTATGAAGCTCTCTATGTGATCTTCCACATTTTGTAATTAGGATGCAGAGCTGCAGAAATTTGGGAGTGAGCCAGATGATTTCCGGAGAAGAGATTGGCAGGGGCATGGAAAACGGGAAACATTTGTCAGTTCTGTAAATCAAACACAATCAAGTACTAAGACTGAGGAAGATCCATACAATTAGGAAGATGCTGGGTCAGCCCCAAGTTTTAAAGGGGAACTTGCACTAGACTTGACTTCCGCACTTGGCAAATGAGGCTCCTGGCTGCTTGCCAATTAGGAGCAGCTAGGAACAGAATGGCACGAGAAACAGTAAGCCAAAGTGGGGGCTGGGGAACACTGGCAAGGGGTTGGAGGAGAGGGACCACGGAAGGGGAAAAGCTGCAAGAAGGAGGGGCTGGGTCTGTGATGCTCTCGGGGCAGCTGGACATCCTACTGTGGCCATAGCAGCAGCTAGCTGGAGACGAATCACAGAACTTTCCAGAAAAGGCCAGGGTTCTGCGGTGCAATCTAGGAGGATAGTTCTGTGGGTACCTGGAACTGTCAGGAGGATGTCCCTGACCAATGTGGGGAACACCCAGGAGGCAGTGTCACACTCTAAGCTTGGCCTGAGCCAGCAGCTGCTATGGCCAACAGCGGGCTCTAGGTTGTGTGAAGATTCACCAGTAGTATTAGGAGTTTGAAGATGATATGGAAGTAAAGAATTAATTTATATTTATTTAAACTAGAGGTATGCACAAAACGCAAGTCCTGGAGATTTAGAGTGCCTAAAAATTGCCATGGATTTTGATAACTTTAGGAGAATTAGCAAGGTAACTAAATAAGAAACTGATAAAAATCATTCTCGGGTGGAGGGGGTGGTGAAACAGGTGAGGGGAATTAAGAGGTACCAGCTTCCAATTATAAAATAAGCAAGTCATGGGGATGAAAAGTACAGCATAGGGAATATAGTGGATAATGTTGTAATAACTTGATGCGGTGACTGATGGTAACTGCACTTAGATTGTGCTGTTCATTTCCTACATAATTGTCGAATCATTATGATGTACACCTGAAACTAATACTGTATGCCAACTATACTTCAGTTAAAAAGAAAAAAAGAAAATAATGCTCAGAGTTGTCACAAAGGAAAATACCTAATCCTAACAATTATGGGTCCCCTGGCTTTGACTCAGGAGGTAGAGCAGGCTGACTAGGGATTTACACAGAGCTTGGGCAGGAAGGGAGCTGGCTAACTCCCAGCAAGTGTCCTTTGGGGGACCCCAGTGGAGGAGTTTGGGTGCTCTGAAACACCCTCACTCTGGCCTCCAGACTCACAGTCTCAGCAGGCATGTTCTGGCTGGGCACAGACCCCTCCACACTTCTTTTTGGAGACCTGACCCTAACTGTTTTCCAAATAATTATGGATTCCACACTGCTTAACCCACCCCAGGAATAAACACAAAATGCTCTTCACTGGCTTTGGGAATAACAAATCCTACTAGACCGGTAAAACTCTACTGGCTCTAAGTTTGGTAAATCAAAGGTTACCCTTTACAAGATGTATGTTAACTTCAGCAAGGGGTTTAAACAAGCAGAAAAATATGGTCAAAGTGTTGGTATTAGAAATTACACAGTGTTTTCAAAGGCTGGTCTTAGACCAGTATATCCTAAATTTTCATTGGCGATGGTAGAAAATGGCACATATGGATAAATCAATCAAAGAGATGACCCAGTATGGGGTTAGAACCTACTAGCACATTAACTCTCTATCTAAGGTGGGAGACAAAGACTTGGAAATCAAAACTCATAGATATATGGGATGGGGTTTGATACCATCAGGCACAATAAAGAACAGATTAAGCAAACAAAAAGTGGGGTGAATCCATAGTGTAGTAAAACTTCCACTTTCTGGAGTCTGCAAGAATAAGTCCCTCCAGAAAGCCAAATTTCCAGGGACTGAGATACCTTTAAGCATGAATTTTAGGTTTTTATCTATTTTTAACAGAAAAATTTTAAAAAGCTGTCATTCACTGTTTTTTTAAAGGATGAATGTAATGTAGCTTTTTCTTTATGACACAGGGCAACCATTTATGATCAATTTCAATTCAGTAAGTATTTCCTAAGCATCTCTACTTTGTGCCAAGTACTGTATATTGAACTTTAACCATTTTTTATTTACTTTAAAACTAGATTTTTGGGAAAGAAGCCAGCCATGAAGGACCACATAGTGTGTGACTCCATTCATATGAAATGTTCAGAAGAGGCAAATCTGCAAAGACAGAAAGTAGATGGATATTTGCCTAAATCTTAGAGGGAGTGAGTTGGGGGGGGGGGCAGGTTGGGGCATGGTGGCTCAGGGGCACAGGTTTCTTTTGGAGACAGTGATGATGTTCTAATGATTCACAGCTCTGTAGATATACTAAAAAAGCCATTGCATTGTACAGTTTAAATGGGAAAATTCTATAATATGTGAAGTATATCTCAAATAAGGCCATTAAAAAAACAACAGGTTGTCAGTATTCAGAAAACAGGAAGAGACCCCTGAGCAAGGATGGGGAGGGTGGACTGCGCTGCACAGCTGGGGAGGAACCAAAGATATTAAACTCCTACTCAGTCTCTGCCCGGGATGACTGTGCTCTCTTCTCACCCTCCTGTCCTCATGTCTGCCGGTGACACGTTCTGTGGCATCAGCTGCTTAGCCATCAGCTCTGCTTCTGGAAACCACAGAGCTTCAAGGCCAGGCTCAGTAGTCAGAAAGACCTGGGTTTAAGGACCGATGGTGTGACTGTGGGCAAGTTCTTTACCTTCCCCACACCCCAGTTCCCTTATCTGTAAAACAGGGTCGATAATATCTACCTCATAGTGTTGTTTTAAGGATTAAATGAGATAAAGCTCCGAATGTGGCGACTTTGTGTCTGACTCACCCTCAGTGTTCAAAAGAAGTTTGTGTCTGGAGAGTGAAAGTGTCACTACCAAGAAACCAGTCCTCGGAGTGTGACTTTGGTGATACTCATTCTGACTATTGGGCTGTTGAGCGGGGTAAGGACATCTGTGTCAATGAACGTTCCTGACAGATGAGGTGTTAGCGAATTACCAGCTTTCCCTAACATAGTACAAAAGGAATAAACATTATTGAGCCAGGTACTTGACATTCAGGATCTCGTTGAATCCCTATAATAATAGGTCCCTGCTGTAGATGGGGAAACTGAGGCTCACATAGCTCACCCCAACGACGATACTACTGAACGCTTTTACGGTGTGCTGTGGTCGAGTACTCATTCATGTAATCCTCACGAACCCTGTGAGGTCACGTGATATGGTGATTTATATGAAGTAGGTATGTGGTCTGTGTCCCCACCTCCAGCAGAGTCACCCAAACCCTCAGAACTTCCTGTGAGGAGAGCGATATGGGTCTTTTGTTATGTTAATGATGTTAATTCCAGGCCACACCCAAGGGCAGGAGACCCAATCAGACTAGAGGGGTGGACCGGTTAGTCCCCGCCTCCTGACTTCCGGAGGGGGCCCAAGAGGGTTGGAGGTTGAATCAGGTGGCAAGGCCCATGGGTTAATCAGTCGTGCTTATGTAATGAAGCCTCCATAAAACCGTAACCGACGGGGTTTAGAGAGCTTTCAGTTAGTTTGGTGAACATTGGAGGCTGCAGGAGAGGCTGCACCAGAGGGCAGGGAAACTCTGCCCTTTCTCTGCCCTCTCCCCCTGCATCTCTTCCACCTGCCTGTTCGTTTTATAATAAAACGGTGATCAAGTGAGGAAAATGTTCCTGAGTTCTGTGAACTGCTCTAGCAAAATAATGGAACAAGAGGAGGAGGTCATGGGAACCTTTGATTTAGAGCCAGTGTGTCAGAAGGAAAGGTAACAACCTGGACTTGGAATTAGCACTCAGGTGGGGGTGGGAAGTCTCACACTGCACCCTCAACCTATGGGACCCGAGGCTCTCTCCAGAGACACTGTGTCACGATCGAGTTGAATTGTAGGACACCCAGCTGGTGTCAGAGCATTACCTGTTATAGGTGTGGGGGCAGCCTTACACACATACACACACACGCACACATACGCACACACCCACACACACCAAAATGGTAACTACCTAGTTACCATCATTATCACATTTTACATATGAGGAAACTGAGGCACAGAAAGAATGAACTTGCCCAGGGTCACGTATATTAAATTGTAGATCTGGGGCACAAATAGAAATAAATCTGATTCCAAAGCCTGTGTCTCTTCCACATCTGTGCTGTCCACTAAGAACACAGCAGAAGGTCCTAGTGGTCCCCGTATCTAATAGGAAAACATGCTTCAAAAGGCACAGTGGATAGGAAGTTGTACAAATTAAAAAGAGGACAGTCCCTAGCTTCAGTTGGGGAGTTGGCTCCTTTTGGGGCATGAGGAGGCTACATTAGGCTCTTCTAGACCTTCCTATCTAAGAATACATACAGAGTACCTTTTTTTTTTTTTTTTTTTAGCTGAAGGCTACTTGTGGTTTTGGGTTTGTCAAAGGGCTCTTAACAGCTGTTAGCCATGGCAAGGCTGCTGGGTGGCTGAGTTTCTGACATCTTTCTAGCATGTTTGTAGTGTTGTTTCTCACATGGTTTTGATAGCAGAGAGGAAATTCCTGGGGTCTGGAGAGGCTAGGAGACCTCTGAGGCCTCGCCTACCTCCCCATCCTGCACTTGACAGCCCAGGTTAGTCTTTAAAGAATAGAGAAAAGGGTAGAGAATGAGGAAAGCAGTCAGGACTCCCGTTAGGTCCTTTGATCTCCTATTCTTCGAGTCCACTCTAAATAGGGCAAGGAACAGTCCTTCATCTGCTGTCTCTACTCTGGTTAATCCAGTGTTAGTGACTTCTGGCATCTGGACTGGGGAAGTTTTCTTACCTGTAGACAACCCATGAGAAGACAGATAGTGGCCAGCTGTTCCCAGTCTCTCCGGAGCCAGCAATCCAGGCAATAGGTTTGTACCCTCCATCTGCTCCTTAAACCATCTGGACTCAACCCCCTTACCTGTCCCTGCTTTTAGGTCGGGCCCATTTGACAAGGTTGTCCATAGCCTAATGATACCTGCATTTAATCGGTTTACCTTTGCGGGGGAAGGGGTTGGTGTGGTGGAATATATTTTAAAATGTTTTTTCATGGCTCAGATAGCTAGATAAATACAATTGTAATATTCAGATCCCTTCCTGAAATGTGTTTTCTCCAGACTGAGGGTTGTTTTGCTCGGGGTCAGTGACCCCTGCTGGGGGAAGAAATCCCCACAAAGCAAATCACTTTTAGAGTTTATTTTCCTTGTGCTCTTTCCAGCTACAGATGTGTAATATTAAGAAAAAAAATCACTGTACTTACTCCTGGGAACAGAAGTATCCTGGAGGATTCTAGCAGGGGTGGAGGTGGGCGGGCTGGTCCTCTTAAACTTCTCTCCCACCCTCCATCAGAGGCGTGTCCAGGTCTCCCACTGCAAGAAGAGACTCCAGTCCCTTTCATTAGGATGAGATAGCCCAGGCTGAGGAGACAACCAGAGGTGGCCTGAGGAAACACCTGGCAGCAGTTAATATTTGACTCCTACAGGACTGCTGTCCAAAGGGCTTCCAGAGAAGAACAGTGACCACCTGGGGATGGCGGTTGCAAACAGGCCCTGGGAACAAGGCAGGTGCAAGGCATGGCCTTGGGTGGGGTAGGGACAGGACAGATGGGCCCCTCCACTCCCCTGCATCTCCTGTCTGTTCAAAGGTGGCTGTTGAGGTTCAAAGTACCGCTCAACTGGGCTTCTCCTTTCCTGGGCTGGGTCACTGCCATAATCAGGGTAATATATGAAAGCTGTTCATAGTTCCTTACACTTTAATAATCTCCAATGCTGCAGCTGCCAAGATCAGGTTTTTTTTTTTTTAAGATTATTTATTTATTTATTTATTTGATAGACAGAGATCACAAGTAGGCAGAGAGGCAGAGAGAGAGAGAGGAGGAAGCAGGCTGTCCGCAGAGCAGAGAGCCCAATGCGGGGCTCGATCCCAGGACCCTGGGATCATGACCCGAGCCGAAGGCAGCGGCTTTAACCCACTGAGCCACCCAGGCGCCCCCCAAGATCAGGTTTTAAGAGAGAGAGAGGGAGATCTCTGTGAGGGCTAGCCTGGGTAGGGACCCCTTAGAAGCAGAGTTGAGTGGGAGACACACTATGAGGACACTGAGGACGGTCCAAGGACTGGGATACAGATGGCGTATTAGCCTGCTCGGGCTGCCCTCACAGAGACCAGAGACAGGGGCTTCCATGACAGAAATCCATTTTCTTATAATTCTGGAGGCTAGAAGTCCAAGGTCAAGGTGCTGGCAGGTTTGCTTTCTCCTGTGGCCTTTCTCTCCTTGGCTCACACACGGTCATCCCTCTGTCTGGGATGTTTGCTTGCTAATCTCCTCGCAAATACTTCATCGGGCTCTTCATGTTGTCTCCAACTCCTTCTTCATGGGCCATGATTCAAAGGGCTTCCAGGCAAGAGCAGTGTCCACCTGGGATTGGGGACAGCTGTTGTAAACAGGCCCCGGGAACAGGGCAGGTGCTTAACAATCCCATTTTCACCTAATTGTCTCGATAACAAGAGGCCTCTCTTTGGAGGTCTTTCCTCCAAAGTCAGTCACTTTCCGAGGCCCTGAGAGTTGGAACTTCAACATATGAATTTTGAGGGAGGTGTCTATTCGACCCTTAACAGATAAAGAAAAGGACAAACTCCAAACACAGCCTCCTTCTCCAGCTTGTGGCAAACATCAGGGCCACATGGCCCTGCAAAGCATTTCCTGGGAGACGGGTTCATTCTTCCATCCAAGGCCTGAAGGGCCCCGCAGACCAAGGGCAGTTGCTGCAGACTCAGGGCCTGGCCTTCACCAGGAGGGCTGGGTTGCTGGGAGGGGTTGGGTTTTGTCTGAGCAGGAGGCCCAGGCGGGAACAGAGGCCCTTGCCCTGCTCCACAGTTATAAAGCATACTTGGTGGAGAATCAAACTCCGTGCTAATTTAATAGTTATTAATAATTAATAACATTCATTCCTCAAGGATTGTTTGCACAATGCATGGAGGCTTGAGAATTAGTGATAATAAAATTTTAGCATTAAGATAAAACTGGGTTAACAGTTTCCCTGCCTTCATTTTAAATGTGTGTATATATAAAATATTCATTTTGAGTTATAAACTAATAAACAAGCATGTCCCCCCTAGGCTCCAATGTGTGAAAATCTAATGTGATACTGTAAATCAAGAAACAGTAATAAAGAAATTATAAGAAAATGATCACTTGGTACACAATGAATAACTTATTAGAGTAATAGGTCAACACAAAGAAGAAGAGGACAGGAAGGGGAAGGGGCTGGCATTTTCTTCTGCTCCGTAATTTGTGTTGATATGCAATTTGCAGGTTTCACCTTTACCTTAATAGGCATCTACTGGGCAGCTATGATTTGACAGATGCTGAGCTGGTCTCTTCACAGCTGGGAGATGGGTTCCACATGTGGTCCTCACTCACCTTCCTGCCCTTCTTCTTTCTTCTAGAGTAATTCCATGAATGCCAGATGAAAAAGAAAAGTAGGACACAAATGGTTTGGGTCCTTAGGCCAATGGTGGTGGATGTGTGCAGTCTCCCTGTCTTGCCTCTGGTGGCTCTTTCTACCCAGTCTCTAAATGTTGGTGTCTCTAGGGGTTTTTCCTAGAGCTTTTGCTCTTCTCTATCTACATCCTTTTCCTAGTTGGCTTTTTCCCTTCTCATGGCCTTACAAAATGTTGACATGGACAACTCCCAATTTATATGTCAAGCCGAGAGCCTCCTCGGAGCCCTGGACTCACAGATGTATCTCCTAGACATCTCCACTTCAATTCACTCAATTCTCAAGGCTTCTCAAACCCCCACCCCCACCCCCACCATCACCATGCCTCCTTCCGTCTCAATAAATGGCAACACAGCCACTCCCCTGCTCAATACCAGACCCCAAGAGGCATCCTTAATTTCTCTCCTTCCCTCACTCTCCATATCCAACTCATTAGGGAGTTCTTTCAGTTCTACCTTCAACACCCATTTGGAGTATGACTGCGTCTATCTGTTTCTTCGATTACCACACTGCATCTGGTCAGCATCATCTCTGGATGACATTTGTGCAATAGTCTCCCAGTGGGTTTCCCCATTGTTGCTTTGCCCGCCCAACCAGCAGCTAGAGTGATTTAGAAACAAAAATTTGGTCATGTGATGCTACTTCTACCTCTTAGTCTGCATAAAATCCTCCAGTGGGTTCCTGTTAAACTTAGAATAATATCCAAGCTTCTTACTGTATCCCCTAAGCCTTAAGTAAGCATGCCCCACTCTCCTCTCCAGCCCCATCTTGAACCATTCTCACGTCTCTCATGACATTCTGGCCAGATTGCCTTCCAAATGTCCCCTAGGACTTTCTTACTGTAACTGAAATTTCTGGATCAGCAGTCTCAGAAACTTGTTAGAAATCTCAAGATCTACTCCAGACATCCTGAACCTGAGTCAGGATTTCTACAAGATATCCAAGTGACTTGTATGCAAATTAAAGTTTGAGAAGTGCTGCTGTAGACTAGGATACAATGAACTCTTCCTACCTCAGGGCCTTTGCACATACTGGTCTTCAAATGGCTCATTCCTGAAATATCTCTGGGAATGGATATAACAAACTATAGCTGCTTCTAGTTTCCTTTTTTTTTTTTTTAAAGATTTTATTTATTTATTTATTTGACAGAGATCACAAGTAGGTGGAGAGGCAGGCAGAGAGAGAGAGAGGAGGAAGCAGGCTCCCTGCTGAGCAGAGAGCCCGATGCGGGGCTCGATCCCAGGACCCTGAGATCATGACCTGAGCCAAAGGCAGAGGCTTTAACCCACTGAGCCACCCAGGTGCCCCACTATAGCTGCTTCTAGAGAGAAACCTGAAGTCTGGCATCAAGGATGGGAGGGAGAGTTACTTTTTATAAGATACTTTTACTCACCTTCCAACTTTATAAAGACATTTAAATTGATTTCTCTTTTCCAATCTTCAATTTTGTTTATGTCCATCACTCTATGAAAAGCAAACTTCCAATTACTTGGTGTCACAGCATCCTTTTATTTCCTTCATAGTGCCTGCCACTCTGTAATTATGTGTCTTCACCTATCACTTGTCTTCCTCCCCAGAATGCAGGGAGGATTGTGTCTGTCTCAGTCACCACTGTATGTTCACTGTCTTCAGTTCTATGCCTGCACATGGGCAGCTCTCAGATTCTTCCAAAAGTGGCTGCTCTGAAGTCTTACATTCAGATACTCTCCCTTCCCCTGACACCTCTCCCCTGCAGTGGGCGTTCTCATTTTCTGCCAGCAGTCCCACGTCATTCCTTCTGACTGCCTTGGGTCCCTTGCCTGCTCTCTGTCTGCCTCCCACCTCTTGTCTCGCAGCCTCTCGGGTTTGGATCTCTGGTTGCATGCCTCTCTCTTCCTCTCCTCCCTCACACCAGCCCTTGACTTTAGTCCCAGTGACACGCAAAAATGGAAGTCACCAGGAAGAGGTCCTCACTTCTCAGCCCTGAATCCACAAAGCTGTCTCTGTTTGCTGCCACCTATTTGTCTTCCTGTTTGCCAAGATGATATCCACTTTGTCCATTAAGAGCTCTCATCTCAGGACCCTGTGTGTGCTGATGAATGCCTAATACCAGGCTCTCTGGGAATAGAGAAAGCTCTGGTTTGTACAGTCCACTGATTTCTGTGGTGTAAATACTCCCACCATGGCCAATTACAAGCTACCAATGTGTATCACTAAGCGCAGTGTGAAGACATGCACGGAAGTGCGTCGTTGTCTAGAGCACTTTATTTTTTAAAGATTTTATTTATTTCTTTGACAGGACAGAGAGCACAAGTGGGCGGAGTGGCAGGCAGAGGGAGAAGGAGAAGCAGGCTCCCCACTGAGCAGGGAACCTATGGATGACAGTCGCGTCACATAGATTGAAACAAAAACTTTGCAGTGATTCTTCATGGGTTTTAGAATAAACTCTAAACTCCTGAACATTCTCTCCACAGGGACCCTTCACCCCTCAGCTAATTCCTACTCCTGGTTTGGGTCTTCATGCAATCCTCTCAGACATGGCCTTGCCTCCTCCACCCTCTCCTGAGTTGGGGTCAGGAAGGCCCGCTCCCATGGTGTCCCCTGTCTCCGCAGCAGTCGTTATGTGCATCCCTGCACGGTAGGGCCACGCCGTCTCTGCCGTGGGACCTGACTCTTCCCTCTGTGTCTCCCCTAGTGCGTATCCAGTTCCCTGGCTCATGATGGATGGTCAGTACATATTGTCCCGAGAAGCCATTAAGAAATGAGGCTTCTGAGACCATGAGCCAGCTCCCAAGAATACAAATCCCAGTGTTGTTGGTGTTGGAAGCATCTGGTCCCTGGAGTCCCGCCACTCTCTCCTGGGTGCTGTAGACTGTGTACTTGGGAGGCCTGAGGACTTTCGGACATGCCAGGCTCCAAGAGATACCAGGAACACGTGATTATTTGCTCCCTCATGGTCCACCTCCTCTTTTCCAGCCACCTTTTGAATGTGTCTTGAATGCCTGACCACTCTGTGAAACTTTCCCTGCCCATCTTGGGGAAGTACACAGCTCCCATTGCTGGCCTCTCACTCGGTGCTCGCACGCGTATTTTCTTTCGAGCTCAAGGTCTAATTACTTTTTTAAAAAAGATTTTATTTATTTGAGAGAGAGAGAGAAAGAGCACATGCAGAGGGAGAAGCAGGCTCTCCGCCAGACATGGGACTCGATCCCAGCATCCTGGGATCACAGCCTGAGCCAAAGGCAGACGCTTAACCAACTGAGCCACCCAGTTGCCCCTCAAGCTCTAATTTCTGATTTCTGTGCGGTGCCTCCATTTACAACTTGGTTACACACAACAAAGGGATGCTGTGCCTTGTCATCACAGTGTCCAGGCAGTTGGGTTGTGAACTGCTCTGGCAAGAAGGCCAAACAGTGACTTTGAGGTGTAGCCGTTGGCATGAGGCCTCCCTGGGTACCTCAAGGATTCCTTGGGGTAGTTACAACAGTGCCGACAGAACGTCCCTTCATTCTCGATTTACTCTCTGGGGCTGTTCTAGATGCTGAGCAGAACACAACTCACTGGGTTCCTGGTGAAGGGCTAAAGTAACTCCATTTTGAGGCAGTAGCCATTCTGTTGTTTACATTAAACTGTGAGTGTCCAGTCTGCTTATCAAGGCCCAAACTGCTCTGGCTGCTCCCTGCAACTTTAACCTCCCTGGCCCACCCTGGTAATCAGCAGAGCAACAGCAACTACAACTCCCACCCTGGAAATCAGTAGAGCAACAGCAACCTTAACTTTCCCGCCCTGGTACAAACAACTTTCAAAAATATCCCCTGGACAAAGTAGCCAATCCCCCGTTGTTAACCGCCAGTTCTGCTTCTATACTCCCTGCTTGCTAAAGCGCGCGCTCCCTGAGACCAATCAGGTTATGCCAAATACCCTTTTCAAATGTCAACCGATCAGTCCCACTCTATCTTGTTTGTACATGCCTATAAAAACCTTGCATTTACTCACCTCGGGGCCTCTCAGCGTCACCGCTTGCGAGTGCGCAGAGGACCGGGTTCGAACCTACAATAAACCCAAGACCCTTGCCGCTTGGCTTTGACTCACGTCTCTGGTGGCCTCTTTGGGGAATTCTCGTGACTCCAGGCATTACACTGGAACCTGGGATTAGCTATTCAAGTCCAGCAGGAAATGTCTGGACCTGTTCTTTCCCTAACTGGATTCTTAGCTCAGGGTCTAGGGGCCTGCAGGGTACCCTGGGAGGAGAATGGCCTTGAAAGACCAGGAAAGGTCCGGGTCCCTGTGACCCCCTTAGGCCCAAACTGAGGCCCAGGCTGGACCCCTCACCTGCGGGTGGCTCGATGGCAACAATCAGAGTCCCTGGGAGGCTGGCTCTCAGAGCAAATCTGCTGGGCTGTGGCTTAGCTGTAAGGAAGTTGTAAGACGCCAAAGGCATGTCAGGAGAAGGCTCATGAGCCCCTGTGTCTTATAGATTGCCTCACTTCAGGGACCTTGGGGTACAATCTCAGAGAACCACAGTGAGCCGCATGTGGGAGGGAAGGGGTGGGGAGGACAGTCCCAAACCCTCCTTCTGAGCTGGAGGAAAACCTTCGCAGGGGCATGGGGGAACGCTCACCCTTCTCCAAGCTGGCGAACAAACAGAGGAGATTCCCCAGTCAAATTAAACACAGAGCCTTGTTCCTGCCCCTGGTTTTTTTTTTTTAAAGATTTTATTTCTTTATTTGACAGATAGAGATCACAAGCAGGCAGAGAAGCAAGCAGAGAAGCAGGCAGAGAGAGAGAGGAGAAAGCAGGCTCCCCACTAAGCAGAGAGCCCGATGTGGGGCTCGATCCCAGGACCCTGAGATCATGACCCGAGCCGAAAGCAGAGGCTTAACCCACTGAGCCACCCAGGCGCCCCCTGCCCCTGGTTTTAAAAGTGGAAGTTATCCTAACGTTCTCCCCCGTTCAGCTCCAGCTTTGTGTCTGAATGGGGGGTGGCGTTACACACTTTCTTGTCCACCGGGTTTCACCAACCTGTTTCCAAAGTGGGGGAAATAGCAGCAGGGAAATTATCAGTCTGAACAACCCCTCCCCAATGTCATTCTCGAGTGAAAGGTCTGAGGACAGACAACATAGTTATTGTCCTTGAAATACAACAATGGAAGTGTGTGTTAGGTGGTGTATTAGCAGGGGTTTCTCCAGAGAGATGGAACCAATAGCATTAGCTTGTTTGTTTACCTTTTTATTTATTCTAAGGTATTGGCTCACAGGATTCTGGAGGTGGAGAAGTCCAGTCTGCTGTCTGATGTGGGAAACAAAGGCAAAAGAAAAATTTAAATTTCCTCACAACTCACAGCCCATCGGCAAGACCTTGAAACAGGCCAGTGACCTCCCTTTAGGGACTCACTCCACTGCCTTGATGTTAATACTTTGCTAAGGGCAAACACAATCTTAGTCCAACCCCTCCCCCCACCACCCCTCCACTCTCGACCCTGCAAGTGTACTTTAACATATAAAATTCCTCTGGAAACTTCCTTTATCTCTACCCGCCAAGATACATGTTGGTAATCATCCCCCAAGCATATGACCCACCGATATACATCTGAAAAGTCTCATGACTGAGTTTTTATTAAACAGCAATAAATGACGTTTTCTTAACAACATACCCTCTCCAGGTCCAGGAAACCTTGCTTCCAAAAAACCTGGGACGCTTACTCTATCCCTAATCCCCACCCAATTTGAAAGCATATAATGTTCCACTCCTAGTGCACACTGCTCTTTCTGCCCACAGGTCCTGTCCCCTTTAATAAAACCACATTTTGCACCCAAGATGTCTCAAGAATTTCTTCATGGCCATTGGCTTCGAACCCTAGCATCTTCCCGGCGTCTCTGTCGGCAAGCTGTAGGCCATCTGCTTTACTAAGCCTACCGATTCAAATGCTAATCTCTTCCTGGAAACACCCCGACAGACACACCCAAAGATAATGTTTAACCAGATAGGGCCGCGTCCGGAGATCTAGGGAAGCTCGCAAGCAAAACCAACTGTCACAGGTCAGGGTGGTTTTTTCCCTCAAAGTGCCTAGAAGAACGGTTAGGCAGTGTCCATTTTACATGGTTACGAAATGCAAACTAGTGAACACCTACGTGCTTTGGCATTTTCAAAACAAAGTCTCTAGTCCGGTGTGTCCCTGGATCAGTACTAGAAACTGCTTTTCATTCTGAAGGCCCAACAGGGTCGTAAACGTGCCCGCAGAGTAGTTCCAATTTACAGATGAATATTAAAGTGCTGCATTACAGAATTAGAAAATAAATACCTTTGTTTTTTCCCCTATTTTAAGTAACATTCTTGGCAACATGATTGTGCTTTTTGTACAGAGGACATAAGTGAATGTTGTGGCAAACATATCTGCGTACCTTGCAGGGTATGCAGGTATGTAGGTAACGCATACCATACCTTGCATGGCCTTAATAATCATGGCATTTACCAAAGGCTCAAAAGGCACCAGCACTAAATCATGGGGCTTCAGAAACGCAAAAATAAATCTGCAGTTGAGTCTTTGCAGAAGAAATATAAACTGCAAATCAACTGACCTCAGACAATTCATTTATTTAATTTATCCTTTGGATTTATGAAGGAGTCCAATTAATTTAAAAATGCCTTCATTACTGCTGGCTGCTGTGGATGGATCTTCATCAAGAATGTTACCTTCCTGGAACCAATGACTCACATCTTACATTTCTGTGCATCCTGCTCTTGAACACACACAGGCTTCTCTGTCTCAGAAGGTGAAGGGATTAACCCTTTCAACACCTTAAAGGGGATGCACCATCTGGATTGAGATGCTACAAGGACTTTTCTCCCAAGGGTGAATCCTTGAAGCAAACAGACCCATCCAATCATCAAATGCTGCCTGAGGGTTTCCAGAAGCTTTGCTCAGACCTCTGAGCACCTGGTTGGCGGGAGCCAGTGTGTGAGCCCAAAGCTCCTAGAGGAGCAATCAGCTCACTCCTTACTTTGTGTGGTTTAGGCTGCTGACTTCGTTTGCTTTTAGCTTTCCAGGCTGGTAATATGATCAATGATATCAATACGCAGGGAGGAAGGAGAAAACAGTTCTGTCTAATGGATTAATAATATTTTTTCAAATACCCCCAACATATGAAGAACTTTGGCCAAAAACTTACTCGTTGGAGAAGGGGAAATCCGGGTTGAAATTCTGTCTTAAAGGTGCTTAGGCACTGGCATCTCTTTTTTAGCAGTATTTATTCCTTATATTTAAATCTAATCTAAGCAATTGTTTTATTTATTTATTTATAAATTTAAATTCTAATTAGTTCAATATTGATTCAGGAGTAGAGTTCAGTGGTTCATCATTTACATACAACACCCAGCGCTCATCATAGCAAGTGTCTTCCTTAATTCTCATCACTCATCTAGCCCATTCCCCACCCACCTCCCTCCATCAACCTTCAGTTTGTTCTCTATTGTTAAGAGTCTCTCATATGTTTCCCCCTTTCCCTCTTTTTTTTCCATCCTGAATGTTCATCCCTTTTGTTTCTTAAATTCCACATATAAATGAAATCATATATGTCTTTCTCTGATTGACTTATTTCACTTAGCATATTATACTCAAGCTCCATTCATATCATTGCAAGTGCTAAGATTTCATTCCTTTTGACAGTTGAGTAATATTCCATTGTGTGATATATATACCACCTCTTCTTTATCTTTTCATCAGTTGATAGGCATCTGGGCTCTTTCCATAGCTTGGCTATTGTTGATAATGCTGCTATAAACACCAGGGTGCATGTACTCTTTTAAGTGTGCATTTTTTTGTCCTTTGGGGAAATACCTAATAGTAGGCATTTTTTTCCCCCAAAGGTAAACCTATCTTGTGTATTTCAACCAGTGGGCAATTGTACCCCACAGCTTCAGTTTTTCTAGGTTCCTGCTGATGGTTTAAAAAGCAAAAGAAGGACAAGATTGAAGGCAAACACACATATTTACCTTGCCTCCTTCTCACAGTTTCACTGAGAAACCTATAGAATCAGGTATGAAATGGAGTAATCTTATAAGACAGTGAAGAACAGAAGGGGATACCAACAGAGATCAGATTTGGATAGAATTCTGGAAGGTGGAAAGTGGATGTAATAACATAGCAGAGTGAGCCACAGCTCAGAAGATACAAAAGAGAAAACTGCCTGACAACAGAGCCTTTGCCTTGGCTCCCAACATCTCTGTTTTCAGAATTCAGTTTTGTGCCTGGGCACAATTAAGCCTACCAGATGACCTTCCCTGTCCATGGACTTGGTCTTCCTATTCCAGAAGAAGATCTGTGGAGAAAAGGGCTACACAAGTACAGAAGAAACCACAACAAACTCCCCAGATCAACCAGTCTGGCTTTCATACATAGATACAAATGGACAATGAAGATAGCCTTGAGGATAACCAGCCGTTTCAGAGAGAAGAACTAAGACAAGAAACCCAAGGATAGTTCCCAGGGAAAGGATAGAGAGAATTAAAAAACAACACAACAACAGCAGTCTTGGTGATACTCTCGGTGAGAGCATTGCGTCCATGAAACAAGAATAGGTCAACATGGAAAAGGAGCAGAGAACCGAAGTTCTTGAGGATTAATGATGGGGTTTTTAGGATAAAATTGCAAACTAATACATGATACGATTATGAGTATTTGCTGGAGTATAAGAAAAAACAATCCACATAGCTTTGATGCTTGGAACATTCTCTGTAGAGAGATGGATTTAGTACCAGAGGATTACATTTCTTTTTCCAATCACACTACTTGGTTCTATAGTGATTAATATTTATATAATTAAAATGTTGTGAATGCTATTTCTTAGTTTGCATTTTTAGAATCAACTTCTGGCAGAGCACCAAAGACCTAGTCAATATACAAAATGGAATGCAACTATTATAACATGGGTACCAGAAAGTTAGCAGGAGTTGACAACAGTCAGGCAAGGATAGGGAAGAGTATAAGGTGAAGAAGGAAGAACCGGATCCTCACATCATGGAGAATCAAGAGGAATGGTGTCCTGTTAACAGAAAAAGAAATAATAAAGTAATAAAGGTAAACAAAAGAAAAACTATAAATATGCATGTTTATAAAAGTTGAGTCTTGGGGAGTAGCAGAGGGAAGAGATAATATGAGTCACACAATTTTCCCGTATTTCATAGGGGGCTCAGTAGATGCCATGTAAGATTAGTAAATCAGGAAATAAAGTTATAAGCGTATTACCTAGAATTATGATTGTAATCACCCAAATAATACAAAACTGGGTAAATGTGGTTATTCTGGTGAGTGGGACTGCCTCTGGGAATGCAAGGCCTTGGTTTTTCATTTCATATTATCTTGGAGCTCAAGTGTCAGCAAAATATGGTCCCAGAGAGGCCTATTTCTTTTCTATTTTTGAAGACTTTATTTATTTATTTGACACAGAGAGAGAGAGAGAGAGATCACAAGTAGGCAGAGAGAGCAGGAAGCAGGCTCTCCACCGAGCAGAGAGCCCGATGCGGGGCTCCATCCCAGGACCCTGAGATCATGACCTGAGCTGAAGGCAGAGGCTTAACCCACTGAGCCACCTGGGCGCCCCCAGGCTGCCTATTTCTGTAAATAAAGTTTTATTGGAACACAGTCACACTCATTTATATTACCTATGGCTGATTTTGTGTCATCAATAGCAGAACTGATTAATTATGGCAGATACTCTATGGCCTGCAAGTCTAAGATATTTACTATTTAGCCTTTTACAGAAGAAGTTTGCTGGGATTACCAAACAGGTTATGGTTTTTAAAAATTATGTGCATTATCCTTTTTAAAAAAAAATCTCTACACCAGGTGTGGGGCTCAAACTCACGACCCCAAGATCAAAAGTCACATGCTCTAATGACTAAGCCCACCAGGTGCCCTGCACACATTATCTTGATTCTTTTCTTTCTTCCTCCATTCCTTCCTTCCTTTCTTTCTCCCTCCCCACTCCTTCTCCCTTCCTTCCTTCCTTCCTTCCTTCCTTCCTTCCTTCCTTCCTTCCTTCCTTCCTTCCTTCTTTCCTTCCTTCCTTCCTTCTTTCCTTCTTTCCGGTAGGGTCTATGTCCAGCATGGAGCCCAAGGTAAGGTTTGAACTCACAACCCTGAGATCAAGATCTGAGCTGAGATCACAAGTTGGAGGCTTAACCTACTGAGCCTCCTAAGCGCCCCATTCATTATCGTGATTCTTAAAAAAGAAAATTAAAGTGGGGGGAAAAATACACTTCCCACTTTTCAATACTTATTTTCAAACCACAGTAAACTTAACTCTAAACCCTAAATACAGACCACACTAGACTTGTGTATTAGTTTGCTAGGGCTGCCATAACAAAGTACCACAGAAATTCATTTTCACTTAACTCTGGAGAATGAAAGTCCAAGATCAACATATTGGCAGGATGTTTCTTCTGAGGCCTCTCTCCTTGGCTTATAGATGGCCATCTTCTCCTTGTGTTGTTACATGGTCTTCCTTCCCTCTGTGTGTATGTGGGTGTGTGCATGCACATGTGTGCGCCCTAATCTCTTATTAGGACACCAGTTATATTGGATATGGGCTCACTCTAAGTGACCTCATTTATTAATTACCTCTTTAAAGGTCCTGTCTCCAAGTACAGCCACATTTTGAGGTCTTGGTGGTTAGGACTTTGACAAATGAATTTGGGGAGATATCATGAAGCCTATAATAGCTTGCAAGCCCAGTGCCCTGTGGGAAGAGTTCACAATAGGAGAAAGTGTCTGGAAATCTACTATAGTCAGTGCATGCACAGAACACAGCCTTTAAAGGCAGGAGCTGCTGGGACCTCCTGCCAAGAAAGCTGGCTCCCAGTCGGCCACTTTGAGGTTAGTACTTGACCCCACCTCCGCTGTAAACTCTTGTTATGCTTGGAGCTCTGAGAGGACAGGGCAATGTGAGGCAGGGGCTCTGAAGGTTGCCTTCCACTCATCATGACCTCCTTGGAGCCCAGGCCGCCCACCTGGCAGGAGTGCCTGATTCTTACAGACAAGATGGTAGATGAGGGGGCAGGTGTGGGTGATAAGGAAAACAATCTGATCCATTCCCTCTTTCCCTACCTTAGGGAAGAAAGATGGGGCATCTACATTTAAAGGTTTCAGCTTCTGAAAGATTGGGTTTATTTTGTCTAAAGGACTCCCTAGTGATTTGCCTCTATTTTCCTTTGTCTCTGTAGCATGTTGCATTTTTCTAAGTTTGATACCAGAATTCTTATCCTTGTGGGGAATCTTTCAGATGCAAGTTGTTCTTTATTAGATCATGGGCTAAATGTTGAATTTCTGTTTTTCTGCAAATGTAATAGCAATTGTCAAACCAGGCACTGGGCAGGGAGGGCTGCTCTCGCTCATAGGCATGTGAGTCTGGAGGCTTCTGGCTTCTCTGCAAATACTTCAGGGTGCTCTTGGGGAGGTTAATGAGCAAACCCCAACCATCAGCCAGACTGCTGTTGTTTTTAATAATCTTCTGGGCATCACAAACATATCTCTCCTTTATTTCCATGCTAATAAGGATAATTTCCCTATGGAGAAGGCAGGAAGGATGCTAGACAATGCATATAAAGCTAATGTCAACCACTGTCTGAACACCTGTGCTATTACCCCAAATGCATGCATTCAGCCTGCATTATTTCTGCTATTTGGTCTTAAATATTTCCCTACACTTAGGAGTTAAATAGACCAACCGGACAATTCAGGGGATGCAGCTGGGGAAGCAGATCTGCATAGCTGCCCCCACCACATTCACCCATAGAGAGGAAACATGAAGAGCCCATCTTCTGACTGGTTGGTTCTGCGTGGCTTCCTTCTTCTGGTAATAAAAAGCTTTCAAAGCACTCTGGACAACCAAATTCCACATAAAAGCCCATTTGGATCATTTTATGGAAGATTACTTCTTGATAATAATTAGTATTAAGGGGAATGTAATGTAATTACATTATAAAACTAATGTAGGAGGCTCTGCCTCAGACTACTCCATGTTGCAGACACAGAGTAACTCTAGTCCCAGGGAGGCCACCAGGTCCAAACTCCTTGCCACGGTGAAGATCTGGACAGCCTCCCAGAGAGACGACTGTTCCCCCTCAGCTTGCTCACTTTGAGTGTCAGGGAGCTTTCCCTCCTGGCTGGGCATCTTGTCCCATGATGGACAACAATAATGGTTAGAACATTCTTTGTCCTTCTCTTGAACTTTTATTTCTGGTCCTGGTTTGTTCCCTGGAGAATTGCACAGAATAAGCTGATTCCTCTTCTTTCTTCAAACATCTGAAGTTGCCTCTCCTGCATCCACTTGGTCTTTCTGAGCTTAATATCGTATCTCCTCTCTCTGAAGTTTCTTGCACAGGATACTTCCTTGTCATCTTGGTTGTCCTCTCCTGAGCTCTCTCTAGAAACTTAGGGCTTTGTATGTGGGATGCACATCACTACCACTCACAGTCCCTTAGCCAGAACTCAATGGCAGGGTCCTACATATAGGTAGCTGCACTGGGTGGGAGAGGGCTGCAGCTGGAGATGTAGTCACTGGCTGGACATCTGCTTCTAGAAACAACTTCATATTACACAAGGGGATCACAAGTCTTTGGTGCATCCTCCCCCCACCCCCACCAGTTATCTCTGCTGCAGTCCTTAAGACAGACTGAAGTTTGGGAGGTGTTAAGTAAAATTCTCTCACACTGTGCTTATAGTTACATTCCTAACCTCAAGTAAAATACCAACTTTAAAACAAGGGAATTTTCACTTTAAGACCTGGAAAAAGTATATGAAACTACTGTACTAGGTACCAGTTTCTATGTAACTCCAAACCTTAGTAGCTTAAAACATCACTAAACATTAAACATTTATGACCTAACAATTTCAGTAGGCAGGATGAGGAGCAGCCTCACTGGACAGTCGGGCCTGGGATCTCTTGTGAGATTGCAGTCAATACGTCAGCTGGGTTGCCATCATCCGGAGGCTTGACTGGGGCCGGAGGGGCTGATTCTAGGGTGGCTCCTTCACATGGCTCGCAAGCTGGTGATTGGCAGGGGGTGTATTAATTTGTGGTGCTGCCATAACGAAGCACCACACACTTGGTGGTTTAAATAAGAGAAATGTGTTTTCTCACTGTTCTGGAGGGTCGATGTCTGAGATCAAGGTGTTGACAGGGTTGATTTCTTTGGAGGCTTATAGATGGCCTTCTCCTTATTTCATCCCATGGTCTTCCCTTTGTGTATATCCAGACTTCCTCTTCTTATAAGGACACTAGTCATATTGGATTAGGACACACCCTGATTACCTTGGTTAAACTTAATGTCCTCTTTAAAGGTCTTATCTCCTGAAACAGTCACCTGCTAGGGAATGGGGGTGGAGTTAGGACTTCCAAGTACTGAGGGCAGAGTTAGGAGTTTAACATATGAATTTTGGGAGACATAACTCAGCCCAAAACAGGAGGTCTTGGTTCTTTCTGCATGGGCCTCTCCATAGGCTGTTCTCCAGACATGGTGCCTGGCTTCTCTCAGAGAGAACAGTCCAGAAGGTAAAGGCAGCAATGTCTTCCATTACCTTGCTTTTGGAAGCCTCACATGAGGCTTCTCTACATTCTAGAGTTTGAAATGGGAATGAAGTCTCACACTCAAGGGAAGGGGAATTAGTCTTCACTTTTGAAGGCAGGATTGTTAGAGAATTCATAGGCATATTTTAAAACCACTGCAGCTGCCATAGGAATATTTCTCTATTCTTTTCTCTCAGGATCCAATATAAAGATTTCACATTTTCCATCTTTTATATTCCTCCATCTTCCACTTAAAACTGTTGCAAATCTAGAACCACCTCACCAATTGCATTTTTCTTAAAATTTCACAGGCACATGCATTACTCAGTATTTTTTTCTTCTTCTTCTTGACGACTTCTGTTCTATGAAACAGATGAGCAGCCTCTCCTTGGTGTGGTTGAGGGAACCTTGGTTATCCTGCAATTGGCAGCCTTGCTCAAGCTAGAGACAGTGACTGTAGGCTTAGGGAGAGACTTATTCAAACCTGTATGAAGTCTGGAGGGAGAGAATCTCCAGGGTTTTATATGGAGTCC
This sequence comes from Taxidea taxus jeffersonii, assembly GCA_003697995.1. Classification (NCBI taxonomy): domain Eukaryota; kingdom Metazoa; phylum Chordata; class Mammalia; order Carnivora; family Mustelidae; genus Taxidea; species Taxidea taxus. Next base: position 39,218 of record RCUC01149048.1, on the reverse strand, counting down.
TATAAAATGGATGCTTTGAGGAAAGAAGCATGACAACTCAGGATAGATGGAAGTTCACAAGAACTTCCCAGGAGCCACAGATCCTGCTGCTCTTAGTTTAGTGTTTAATGTTTAGTGTTTTAAACATTAATCAAAGGATAGGTTTGAATGAAGTGGGGACAATTTTATTTATCAAAATTTCCCTCAGCTAAATGACTCCATTTGTTTTGAAGAAATTCTGATAAGCCTCTTAGTGTGGTATATGAATGTGAGAGACGAAGGCAGGCCTGAGGTGCTCAAGACAACCAAGAGCAATTTGTCCCGATGGTGGGGTGGGCTGTGAGACTGGAAAGCTAGAGAGGGATATGGCTTCTGGGATAGTCTCTGCTGTGTGACTCTACCCTCAAATATTTAGTAGACCTGACCAAAGAATGTCAGGTGTGCATGGATTTCTTCTGCAGACTGCCAAGATCCGAGTTCTGGAGAAGTACAGCAATAAAAATGCATGAGTCCCAAGAATGAAGGTGGCTGTGGGAATGGAAGACCCAGGGCAAGCAGGGGAAAGATAACCAGGACAATGTCATCACAGTTGGGCCTCCCTTGGCAGCTGGATCAAAACCTGGAGCTCTTATCTCTAGGAATAAGAGCAGCCCACAAGTGCAGGCATTCATCCTTGTGGGAAGTTCTGAAAGGTAAGGTGTGCTTCAGAAGGACGGACCTCAGCAATTTTCCCTTCTCTCCTCCTACACATTAATTCCCTTCTGCACATAAACACACTCTTGTTTGTCTTTTCTAACAAATGAACAAACAAACCCTCTGTTGGCCACACACTCCTTCTCCTTTCTAGTGCCACTTCTCCCATTACCAGTAAAATTTTGAAAGTTGAATACAGTTGATGTCTCAACAGGCTGGTTGACATTGACTCACTCTACTTGTGCTTCTGCCCCCAGCATTCCACTGAAATTGTTCTTGTCAAGGTCACCTATAACTTCCATGTTCCCCTAGCCCGTGGTCATTCTTGTTCCCATTTGGCTGGATCTCTTAGTTCCCAGTCAACACAGCTGATTCCTCCCTCTTCTTTCCAATACTTTCTTCTCTTGCCTGCTTTTCCTCCTCCCTCATAGACAATTCCTGTCTCCTTTCCTGGCTCTGCTTTCTTTAGATCCTGAAGCAAAGGAAGAGAGCCTTCTCTTCCTTTTCCAGACCCTAAAATCCCTATCCAATTTAAATGCTGATGATTTCCAGCTATATGACTTTATTTTGTATTTCCACTTAGCCGTTTCATGGAAATCTCAAAACTAAGATGTCCAAAATCGTACAACAAAGGAGGCAAAGATAAACAATGGGAAAAAGGCTATGTCTTCAACAGATGGTGTTGGAGAAACTGGACAGCTCCAAGCAAAAGAATGGAACTGGACCACTTTCTTACACTACAAACAAAAATGAACTCAAAATGGATTTAACACCCAAATGTGACACCTGAAACCATAAAGCTCCTAGAAGAAAACATAGGCAAGAATCTCTGACATCAACTGTAGAAACATTTTTCAAACTATGTCTCCTTTGGTAATGGAAACAAAAGAAAAATTAAACTATTGAGACTATATCAAAATAAAAAGATTTTGCACAGTGAAGGAAACCATCAACAAAACAAAAAGAAAACTTACTAAATGGGAGAAGATATCTGCAAATGACATATTTGATGAGGTGTTAACATTCAAAATATAAAAGAACTTCTACAACTCAACACCAAGAAAACAAATAATCCAATTAAAATGGGTAAAAAACATGATAGACATTTTTCCAAAAAAGACATACAGATGGCCAACAGACACATGAAAAGATGCTCAACATCACTCATCATCAGGGAAATGCAAATCAAAACCATAATGAGATACCATTTCATACCTATCAGGATGGCTAGTATTAAAAAGACAAGAAATAGCAAATGTTGGTGAGGATATGGAGAAAAAAGAACTCCAGTGCATTTGGTGGGAATGCAAGCTAGTGTAGCCACTGTGGAAAACAGTATGGATATTCCTCAAAAAATTAAAAATAGAATTACCATATCATCTAGTAATTCCACTACTGGGTATTTACCTTCAGAATTTGAAAACACTAATTCCAAGAGATATATGCACACCTATGTTTATTGCAGCATTATTTGCAATAGCCAAGATATGGAAACAACCCAAGTCTCCACCCACAGATGAATGGATAGGGAAGATGTGGTATATATACACAATGGAATACTACTCAGCCATAAGAAAAAATGAAATCTTGCCATTTGCAATAACATGGATGGATCTAGATGGTATAATGCTAAGTGAAATAAGTCAGTCACAGAAAGACAAATACCATATGATTTCATTCAAATGTGGAAATTAAGAAACAAATGAATACAGAAAAGAAGAGACAAGCAGAAAAACAGACTCTTAACTATAGAGAACAAACTGGTGGTTACCAGAGGGGAGGTAGGTCAGGGGGAAGGGTGAGCTAGATGAAGGAGATCAAGAGCACACTAATCTTGGGGCACCTGGGTGGCTCAGTGGTTTAAAGCCTCTGCCTTTGGCTCAGGTCATGATCCCAGGGTCCTGAGATAGAGCCCCGCATCCGGATCTCTGCCAGCAAGGAGGCTGCTTCCCTTCTTTTCTCTCTCTGCCTACCTCTCTGCCTACTTGTGATCTCTGTCAAATAAATAAATAATCTTTTTTTTTTAAAGCACACTTATCTTGATGAGCAACTAGCAATGTATAGAATTATTGAATCACTACATTGTATACCTAATATTAACATAACACTCTATGTTAATTACAATTGAATTTTTAAAAAATGCCCAAGATTGAACTCCTTTTTGTGGCATATACTCCCCCCACTCCATTTCTATAAATGATATCACTACTCATCTCAAGCTCCAGCCAAAAATTTGAATGTCATCTTTATCTACTTCCATCCTTTCCTTTTCACACTCAATCAAACCCACCAGCATGATGGATTTTATCCTCCCTTCCAAAAGCATTTTGAATCATCCACTTCTCTCTACCTCCATCATTACACCTAAACCAGACCACCATGGTCCCATATGGACTATGGAACAGGCATCTAGCTTTTTGTTTCTACCTGTGCCCCCATACAATACATTTTCACCTAGAAGCTACAGCCATCTTCTTAGAATGTAAAGTATATCACCTCCCATCACTTTTTGTCATTGACTTTCCAAAGAACTTAGAACAAATCCATCTCCCCATATGGCCTGCCAGACCCCTCACAGCTGGTTCAGCCTGCTTCCTGGTATCTGCACATGCTCCTCCCCCTTGTCCTGTATACACTGGCTATGCTGCTTCCTGAACATGCCAGGTCTGAGGGCTGGGGACTTTATAGAGCTGTCACCTCTGCCCAGAGTGTTCTCCCCTAGATCTCTGCACAGCGGGTTCATTTTTATAACTAGGTCACCTCTTCAGCAAATCCTTTCCTATCCACCCATTCTCAAATAAACCTTTCTGCAACAAAAAAGTCCCTCTGTTTTAGGCTCACTATTGTAGGTATTGCTGTTTTCCCCATGTTTCATATCTATTTATTTAGTACCCCCCCTCAACTAGAATGCATATTATCTATTTGCTTACCAGTGTGCCGCCCTGGTCAAGTAACTGCACAGAACTGTCAACTGAATGAAAGAATGAATCACAGTTCATGTAGGTACTCATGATGAAAAATTACAAAAGATCCTTCATATTTTCTCCAGTCCTTCTTGGACACTGAAGGATAAGGGTGAATGCAGTCACCCAGGGAAGCATCATGAGGTCCGTGCTTGTCTCTAAAACATGTTATGTCTTAGTCTGTTAGGGCTGCCATAAACTGGATAGTTTATAAACAGCAAACATTTCTTTCTCACTGTTCTTGATGGAGGCTGGGAAGTCCAAGACCAAGTCGCAGGCAGATCCAGTGTCTGATGAGAGCCCTCTTCTTAGTTCATAGAGAGTTGTCTTATTGCTGTGTCCTCACATACTGGAAAGAGCAGGGAGATCTCTGGGAACTCTTTTTATAAGGGCACACTAATGCCATTCATGAAGGATCCACCCTGAAGACTTAATCACCTCCCCAAAGGCCCCACCCCCTGATACCATCACACTGAGTGTTACGATTTAACATGAATTTTGGAGAGACACAAACATTCAGTCTACAGCCACATAAGTGCCCTTAAGGTCAAATTCAGGGCTCCCTTGTCTATATTATGTTTTCGAGGACATAGATTCACCTCCATGGTAATAGTTTTTAAAAATGGGGTTGTCGCTGAAGGGTAGTGTTGAGAGGCTGGAGTCAATTACTGGATACTCACCTGTTGTGCGATCTTGTGAGATCTTAACCTTAATGTGCCTCAGTTTCCTCATCTGCAAAGTGGAGATAAGTACTTACTCCCAAAGGATTGTGGAGCAAATTAAAAGTTATACTTATGACGCACTGAGAGCAGGGCCTGGCACACAGGAGGTGCTCAGTAACTGTTTGCTCTTTCTTGTCAGGAAAACCAAGCATGGCAATTCCCTGTAGACTTGGACGATCTCTACTGCCACTCTAGACTTCATCCAGCGTCTCGAAATTTTGGCCACTGTCTCAGCTTCTCCTGTGATGGCAGAAGATCACAACTTTCATGCACAGGGGTGGCAGATACAGGGCTAACCTCCCGCCACCCCTGCTCTGCCTTGAATTCTCCCAGTGTCTTAAAAATCTATACCCTGGGGCGCCTGGGTGGCTCAGTGGGTTAAAGCCTCTGCCTTCGGCTCGGGTCATGATCTCAGGGTCCTGGGATCGAGCCCCACATCGGTCTCTCTGCTCAGCAGGGAGCCTGCTTCCTCCTCTCTCTCTGCCTCTCTGCCTACTTGTGATCTCTGTCAAATAAATAAATAAAATCTTTTAAAAAAAAAATCTATACCCTTCTAACTTACCAGGTGCCAAAGAGTACAAAACCATGTCCTGAAGCACACAGAGAATACCAATCTCTATTTGAATAAACTGAACCAAGAACTTTTGATCTTATGGTCAAATCTACTGCCTCAAAATTATTCATCTGAAATGTTCTGCTAATAAGGGAAATGGCAGTTTGGGATAGTAATAGCCAATGAATTTTTTTCCCTAGTTAAACTTATTTATGTCTAAGCTGTTGGAGCAATTCTAAATGGACAGAGTTCTTGTTTAGAGCACATTTGCCATGGCATTCAGAACTGATGTTCTCTATGAGACTGAAATTAATAAATCAATCTGGTTAGGAAAAAAAGAGCTATCCAGGGACTTTTTAATAAAGGAAGCCTTGATCAAGTTCTAGTTGATCAAGATCAAGTGTAGTTCTAACAGCTAGAAAATTATTCAGGAGGATACAAAGTACAATAAAAGTAGAACTCAGGGTACATAAAATCAAATTATAATATCTATAAAGTCTTACTGATTTTGGTGGTTATGTGCTCCCAGGTGTACATATTCTTATGAAGATTAGCTTGTTCAAAGGAACAAATTGGAAATATTTTAAAAAATAGAGGTATTGCATAACTGAGACACAATTCTGAGATCCTAAATATACACTCTTCCTCTGCTGGCTTCTCCACATTCTACATTCATGGGTCATCCTAGCAAATACACTGATAACCTAGTTTTCAACAGAAATGTGCAGGTTAGATTAATTTGATACTCCAGAATTACAACTTTTTAGAAATTTTATATTTTTAAATGTACCAAGTAGATGAAAACAGGAAAAAAAACCCCACATTATCTTCCAAAAATAACACTGAAATTTTATAGGAAAAGAGAATCTCAAAAAACCCCAGATCAACCCAACTGAGATTCTACAGTATGCACACACTGAATTACACACACACACACACACTGAAATTCTATACACTGCATTTCACTTGTTGCTGGAGCACATTCTCCAAGTGTCAGCAGAAAGAACATTTACACGTATGACAGAGGCATGTTTGAAACCTTTTATTGAACAGGCAATACATTGTGCAATGGTTAAGGACATAGATGCCTTGTGGAAAAATTTAAAAATTATTTTTGGAAACAGTCTGTGAATTGATGAACCCGGCTATGTTCCTTCCACTCCTTTGTAGAGTGACTATCTTCAGGAAGACGGTTTTATAGCTGCTCTTGGAAATGGCATCCCTGTTTTACCAAAAATGTCATGCCTAATAGTGAACATGAAAGGAGAAGACAGGATCCACAGGCAAGATGAGAACCGGAGACACAGGTTGATCTCAGGTGGAAGCACAGACACATGTTCCCCTGGAAGACCTTCTCCTCTGACCTTGCAGGTACTCCTGACTTAGGCATTCATGGTTCACTGCCACTCTCTTCCTGTCCAAGCCCTCTTTATCAAGGAGATTCTCAAAGCCTCACATTCATACCTTTGGGCACAGGACCTTGTTCCTGGCCCTTTTCAATGGTGTTCTTGTTTTAGGGCACCTCTGGCCCAGGCTTGTGGCTGTGTGTCTGTCTTTGTTGGCCTGGTTCCTTCCTTTTCCCCAAGCTCGCTCTCTCCTAACTTGATGATAAAATCACTCTTCAGTTTCACAGTTTGTTTGCCTTGATTTACTGGCAGTTTTGACTCAATGACTTGTCAAGGAAGTGGACATTCTTTAGCAGCAGGCTGTCAGCCTATTTTATAATTTGGGGCATGTCACTCCAAGCTTGAGATTTCTTTCTGGCAAGTTCCATCCAGGACGGCTGATCTGCACTGGCATAACTGGCTCTCTTCAGCTGATGCAATTCCTTTTCCGTCATCATTGCAGACTGAGCTGCTGGAAAGAAGACAAAACAAACAGAAACACAAGAAATGAGTTTGGATTTCCACATAAGCCTCTTGTGTTTCTTTAAAATATATGTCAAAGTCTTAACTGTGGTCTCAAATGTAAAATCCATTAATGTGCAAACATGTAAAGAAGATTTAGGCATAGAATAATTTATATAATAAAAAGTCTTAAGAACAGCAGGCTCAAAAATGGTTCCAGCAACGCAGTGAGGTGAGAGAAACTTCCAGAATAAAACTGTAGGAACTCTGAAGATTGGTTTGTACCACAGTGTGTATATTCTTAACACTACCAAACTGTATACTGACAAATGGCTAGGATGGTAAATTTCGTCATATGTATCTTACCACAGTGAAAAATAAATTTAAAGATACAGATACATGTGACAATAGAGATGAATCTTGAAGACACTATGCTTGGTCAAAGAAGCCAGATACAAAAGAATACATATTTCATGACTCCATTTATGAGAAATGTCCCCAAAAGACAAATCATATGGAGACAGAAAGTAGATTAGTAGCATTAGCAACCTGGGGTTGGGGACAGTGAATGACTGTAAATGGGCATGAGGTTTCTTTTTAGGGTGAAAGAAGTGTTCTAAAATTGGATTGTGATGGTTGTACACGCCAGTAAATATATCCTCATTGTCAATATATACTTGCTGAACTGTACATTTAAAATAGGTGAGTTTTATGGCACCTAAATGACATGTCAGTAAAAGCTGTTTAAAAAATCAATGTGGCAAAGTGATTTGGAAAAAGAAAAGAAAACAAACAAACAAAATTGAGCAGGACCAATCCTAGAAAAGCATTTCAGTGTCTGGTACTGCTTGCAGGCTTCTTACCCAAGTTCTGATGGGACAACGAGATTCCTCTTTGCAGCCCCTCCTGGAGGCAGAGCTTTGTCCCCTGCCTCCGGTCCCCAGAGGGCTTGGCAGGAGCCACCAGGAAAGACTTGCTGCGGATGAAGTCGGCTGGCTTCATGGGCTCCTATTAAGACATAAGAGAGACACACACTGTTTGGTTACCTGAGAGTCCCACAGGGGGCAAACATAGCCAAGGGCAATGGGCTACGGCATTTCTAGACAAAGGTGAGTCATGCCCCTGGTACTCTCTTGGCAGAGCTCTGACTTGTGCCCTTGCTGAGAGGGGCCTTTAGAATGGCAGACTCAGACTGGCATATGGGGCCCTGTGTTCAGCCCACACAGACATCTGGCTTCTGCTCTGTCCCCACACCTGGCCTCAGCCCCACATGTTGGATGGCAGGGATTCCATTTAAAAGTCAGAGTGAACTGTGTCAAAGCGAAATAGTTTTGAGATTTGTGATACCTGGTATGAACGTGGATATCCCAAACCAAGATGATGGGTTAATTGGCTTTACAAATTCCCTTAGCCTGCAGGAAGGTTTTCAAGTCAGGTATGATGGAGGTTTTGTTCCAATGAAGGGAAGCAGGTCCTACTGCAGGTTCAGGCTCATTTTTCTCACATGGCTGAAACACACTTATGGGTTTATCATGGTGGCTATTCGAGGGAATACAAAAGCTGTGGGTCTCATCCTGCTTCTAAGTGTAGTTGCTTGGGTTTGAGAACACTATTTCCATCCAGAGAGTGAAGCAGAAACCCAGGTCCCAGCCCTCCAGCTCAAGGTGAGGAACAAGGAGCCCCAGCAGGCAGCCAGCAGAGCAGTAAAAGCAGGGCTTGTCCATCACCACACAACAAGCTGAGATGGAGCTGTTGACATGGTCCCCAAGCTTCTAACTGAGAAGTTCTTTTACCCCGTTGCATGTCTCCTGATGCTGAGCTGTGTTGCCTAGGAGGCAGGGAGCAGAGAGCTGTGTCCACTGCCTCAGCAATCCAGCCACTTCTAACATCGCAGCACACAGAGGGGGCAGACATCAGCAATCATCACAGCAAGGGTCCCGGTGATGACCACACAGAATGCGTGGGGTGCCACACCCCAGCTCCAGCTGTGTGGTCCCTCCTGTACCTACAGAGACAGAAAGTATTTGCTCTAAGCACCTGGGCTCTCTCGGGTGCCTTGGCTTGCTTTCCTATTTCAGACTTCAAGGTGCAGGCCCCGGGCTTGTCTTCTTGGTTTGGGGGCTGGTCTGAGGTCCCTCGTCGCTTCTGCCGAGCGATGGTGATCCAGGGTGGTGCAGGCTGGCCCTCAGCTGCAGGAGGAGGACCCTTCTCTGTGGGTAAAGACACAAGGTTATGCAAAACATCCCAGCCCCTGTCGCATCTCACCTTTGGCTTCTCCCATGCAGAAAACACTGCACAGAGGGGCCATAGACCGGGATAGGTGAGGCAGGAGGAAAGAGAACCCAGGAGCCTTTCTGCCGAGACTATTACTTTTCCTTAGGGGTCTTGGTTTTCTCATTTAAAGATGCATCAAAGAGATGATGCTCCTCTAGTCTGAGCCACAAAATATTAAACGCAGCTGTTCCTACACGCACATTTTAAAGCCACCTTCCTCCCACGGAATACTTTCTGGAATGAGATAAAAGTAAGTACATAAATAGATAAGATTTCTTTAATATAAGCCTGTCATTTTGGGCTAGTACATACTACGTGATTCCTGATTCGCTTGGAAGTTTTGCAGACACACGGTTATTCTTTTTTTAAAAAACTGTAAACATAACCTTCCTTTTGCAGAGAGTCACACCACAAGCAGCCACACTTGTTCTCCTTAATGTTCTGGAGAGGAGAGAAATGTTGCCTTTAAAACTTTCTTCAAGGAAATCTACGGATTAAATAGTGGCTTCTCACAGGTATATCAAAAGTACACTGAATCTTTGAAGGTTCACCATGACCCTGCCTCTCGGAATGTTTGCTTGCCACCACACAAAACAAAGACAGAAGTGCACCCCCACTGACAGTGTAAGAGGGGGAGATGCAGCAAGATGTTAGGAGTAGAGCTACCCTATGACCCAGCAATTGCACTGCTGGGTATTTACCCCAAAGATACAGATGTAGTGAAAAGAAGGGGCATATGCACCCCAATGTTCATGGCAGCAATGGCCACAATAGCCAAATTGTGGAAGAAGCCGAGATGCCTTCAAGAGATGAAAGGATAAAGATGATGTGGTCCATATACACAAGGGACTATTACTTAACCATCAGAAAGGATGAATACTGGGCACCTGGGTGGCTCAGTGGGTTAAGCCTCTGCCTTCAGCTCAGGTCATGATCTCAGGGTCCTGGGATCCAGCCCCGCATCGGGCTCTCTGCACAGCGGGGAGCCTGCTTCCCCCCTCTCTCTGCCTGCCTCTCTGCCTACTTGTGATCTCTCTGTTACATAAAGAAATAAAAAATCTTAAAAAAAAAAAAAAAAGAAAGGATGGATACCTACCATTTGCATCGACATGGATGGGACTGGGGGGATTATGCAAAGTGAAGTAAGCCAAGCAGAGAAAGACGATTATCATATGGTTTCACTCATATGTGGAATAAGCAATAGCACAGAGGACCTCAGGGGAAGGGAGGGAAATCCAAATGGGGAGAAATCAGAGAGGGAGATGAACCATGAGAGACTATGGACCCCGAGAAACAATCTGGGAGTTTCAGAGGGGAGGGGGCATGTGCTGTAATGAGCACTGGGTGTTATATGTAACTACTGAATCATTGAACACTACATCAAAAACTAATGATGTACTATACAGTGGCTAACTGAACAAAAGGAAGGAAGGAAGGAAGGAAGGAAGGAAGGAGGGAGGGAAGGAGAAAGAAAGAAAGAAAGGAAGGAAGGAAGGAAGAAAGAGAAGAGAAAAAAGAAAGGAAAAGAAAAGGGAAAAGAAAAAGGAAAGAAAAGAAAAGGCATCACCATATGCCTGGCCCCTAGCCCTTTTCACTTGCCCTTCAACATCTTGGTCGGCAAGGAGAAGGCAGGACCCATGTCACAGCAACGCATGCAGACGTCTGGGATGAGTTAGTGTTGCTGTTCTTGGTGGCCTGACATTCATTCGCCACCCCTTGCTCTGCTGTGATAGGATATGACTCTATTTGTTCTTGTTCCTGCCTCCAGTTCAGCCTGCAGTCTCTTTCTTTCAGTCCACAGAGGGGCCGCAGGCCGGTATGGGTGAGGCAGGAGGAGGAGTTCTTTAGGGGACTTGGTTTTCTCATTTAAAGATGCATCAGAGAGATGATGCTCCTCTAGTCTGAGCCACAAAATATTAAATGCAGCTGCCCCAAAGAGGGGACAGCAGCCACGGCTCAGCAAGCTTCAGTCTCATGTCAGAGTTGGGAAGGGCCTCTGGCTTCATACACTGACCTCTCCCTGACCTGGACAGCTGGGAATAGCTCCCGCTCTCCTGGCTGCTCCCTGGGGCCTCCACCCCACTGGACTGGTCCCCAGGGAATCCCGCTCCATCTCTTCCATTCGTCCTTTGACCCTTCCTGCCTCTTCAGGCTCTCCCTGGCTCTCCTCTCTTCCTTGATGCTTTGCAAAGTGCCTGGCTCTCCCATGGCTTGAAAGGAACTGTTTCCACTGAGACTCACCATCCTCTATTCTTCTCCACTCTCCACTCCAGTGGCCTCTGCCTGTGTCACTTCAGCTAATTCCTGATGGGGCCACACCACAAATGCTGCTCTCTCCATCCGCCTGACCCCTGAACCATAAATCCTGAGGTCTCCCCATTCTCCACCTGCTCTACCCCTCGCAGCACTGATGGAGCTGGATAAACTTGCTTGGGAGGCCTGCCCTCTGTGGGCATGCCCTCCCCAGGTCCTTGTCCAGGACTCTTGCTCCTAAATCTGGTAACTCCTCCTTCCTCCTGACCCTTAACTTTCATCTCTTCTTCCCCCAAATGTTCTCTGTTCTGTGCTTGATTTCAACACCAGATCTTCTCAGACTACTTCTAAGTGTACAATCCTTTCTGTTAGCCAGACCCCAACATTTCTGCTCTCCTGCTCCTGCCTACCCCCCTGCTCCTTCCATCCTTCCTGCCCTCCCTCCTTCCAGGGTTAATGTGTAAGGACTGTGTTAAATGCTAAGGTGGAAAAAATAAACAACCAATTGTCTGTTCTGTTAAAATCTCAGTCTACTGGGAAAGACTAAATACAAACAAGGAGCTGTGGTGGAAACTGTAAGATGCTAGAGTTTACTAAGTGCTGGGTGATGAAGGGCTTGACACTGGTATGTGGCAAGTGAAGTGGTGTCTGTGTTGGGACCTGGAGAATGAACCTTCCAGGCTGAGCAGAGGGGTAAGGAAAGGTCTCCCAGGTGAGGGGGGCAGAAGGCAGAGCTGTGGGCAGGCTGGCCATGAGGGGCTGAATGATCAGGCATGAGGCAACTGAGAAGGGTCTTCTTGGCCTTTTTCATGTCCATCATAGGGAGCCATGGGGTTTGAGCCAAGGGGACACTCTGGAGACTGTGTGGAGTCGGAGTCTGACTGGAAAGGGATGGGAGGCTGGGAGGAGAGGGGGGAGGCTGTGGCCACAGTCTAGGAGGTGATGAGGGACTGGACACCCTGTTCCAGAATCATCCCTGTTTGCCCATGAAGTGTCTGTCCAGATGCTGCCTCCTCCATGAAGCCTGCTCTGTTCAGCCTAGCTTAACGTGCTCTCCTTTTCCTAATCTTTCTGTGACTTTCAAGAGATTTTCTTCATAGCTTGGTGCTAAACATATCTGCTCGTTCACTGTCTACCTCACTGATCTATGCTTTTGGTCATTAGAACTTATTTATTCCATGGACAGACTCCAGAGACTATGCACCCTGTAGTGTTCTAATATCAGCTCATTTATGAGGTTCTTTTATGTTTTGTAGCTCTTGTCCAGAGAACCCAATGATTGTCAGGCACGCAGAAGGCGGTTCCATATTTTACAGAAAGTCTGTATTTCTCATCTCTTAATCTCAGTCCCTTATTCCAGGGAATCCTCGTGGTCTTTCTGGACTTTAATTTTTTTCTTAAACAGGTTTCTTTCCACTTCTCCTTTGATTTCTTCCTCATGCTCAGTGACAGTCGTGCTCTGCTCCCTCCTGGCCCGAGGGAGATGTCTGGTGCTACCGTTCTCCCCGAGACTTTGCCACAACACAGGCCTAATGGAGAGAGGGCTTTCACTATGGGTTCAAAGTCATTACCTCAGCCAACAAAATATTCTGAATAGTTCTGTCAAAACAAAGTGTGCACAGAGAGAAAATTCCCATCCTGAGTTTTAAACTGGAGGCTGAGCAGCATCTCTGAGTGCTCTGGCTGGCTCCCCAGACCCTCAGATCTGTGTGTGACCATGGACACACATATCACTCTCATCACAAGGGCACAAGACAGCTCTGATGAACTCCTAAACACTATCTGAGCCAAAATGAGTATTTAAAAAAATCACTGGCAAAGGTTCTGTAGAACAGGGGCTCTGTGGCACTCCTACGGACCATGCTGACGGGAGGCCTACAGCAAGGGGGTGCGGATTCCAAGGGCAGACTGAGGCTGGGGGCCCTCGGGGACCAGGGGCGTATCCTGTTCTCCTGTCCAGTGTGCTCACGGAAACAGCGGTCTTGTAAACAATGCAACCAGGTCGGGTTAGGCAAGAGGTGGTTTTTCCTTCCTCACACTGAGAGAATGCTGGCAGATTTCATTCCAAGCAGGGAAGGGGCATGGGCCTCTGCTCTGCCTGTCAGTGGGCAGCCACGTTTCTGGGTGTCCTCTGTGTGTAAGCGTGGACACATGCCTCCAGCGTTCATGGGCAGATGTATGGGAGTGAGTGAGTGAGTGAGTGTTGCACCTGTGCTAGACCAGTGTGGGATCAAGTGACCTACAACGGCAGCCTCCCCAAACCTGGGCCAGGCATAAGGCCAAGATCTTTCACCAATCACTTCTCTTTTGGAAGTAAATGGCCTTTCCTTATATTCTATACTCTGTCCTTGCCCGCTTTGCTCCTTGTCAGGAATGCAAGCAGGCCACAGGGACCCTAACAGCCTCTACCTTTCACAGGATGGTCCAGGGGCAGCCTCCTGGGTGGAGAGCACAGGGAGGAGGGTGTGGGTGAGATTCCAGACCCCGGGGTAGTAGGGAGAAAAGCCACGAAGCATCCTGCCATTGTACCAGGGTTTAGAGAGGCCTGTGATTCCACCTGGAGGTTCATGTAACCCACATAAGTACCTGTCCCAGGTCAGCCCAGGCAGAGCAGCTGGCAGAGACTCTGTTCTGCTCTGTGGTGGAAGACCCAGGTGGTCTGCACACCCTTCCCTGCACTTGGCGCCACAGTAGGGGCAAGGGTTGAGGGAGGGTGCATGTGCCATACTCCACAGGGAAGGGAGGAGAAGGGCATTGCAGACACAGGTAGTGTTAGGATAACACAGGTTTCAGATGCCCAAAAACTTCCCAGGTGATAGCTCTACAGCATGAATACTGTAGGGTCAAGGTTCAACCATAAAATAGCTTCTGAGATTAAGCATGTTCAAAATGTCATTAATCCCAGGATAATATAGATGTGGCAGCAGATTAAATAAAAGGAGATGAAAACACTCCTTTGTTTACTTCTTTCTGCCTCAACATAGACAACCTTAATCTTCTGGGGATTTGGCTAAAGGGCTCTGACATCTCAATTTCTCCTCCCCAAGTGACAAGAGGTTTTGCAAGCTGTCAGTTATGCCTGGGTTTACAATGAGCAGCCGAGGAACTGTTCTCACGCACAGGAAACTATCAGTTCACGTCTGTATCTGGGTAATCTCCTTTACTGAGAGCCCAAAAGAGAGGGACTCCCCCAAACACGCCTCCCCTGGAAAGAAATACCGCAAACTTGACCTGTTGTACAGCATACGTAGAGTAAAATTTCCAGAAGACAGAATGCTCTAGATGCAGGAAGCTGTGACAGCCACAGAGCCTGCCCTAAATAACTTAATTTCATAGGAGGGCAATTTTTGGTAGGGGAAACTTATTTTTTGTTGTTGTTATTTTGAGGATATGTTCTGTCAAAGAGGGAGGCTATGAAGAGTTTATACATTAGCTTTTCTCCAGATTCCTTTTTCTTAACATGCTCTCCCACCTCAAGAGTTTAGTCTGAAAAGTACTTTTATTGTTCTAGCATTCATTTCCAAGAGCTCTTGTTCTTGAGGTTGGTTCAGTAGGCTGTGGTAATGAGGACTGTTTCCTCCCTGGGGCCAGGAAACAGCAGCTACTGATGTGGCCCTGGGGCCTCCATGTCTAGGAATAAGGCCTCAGGCTAGCAAGGTGCTTTTGGGCAAATTCCAGAACCTCTCTGTGACTCAATTTAGTGTAAAATGAGGAAAGGAGCAGTGTGTACCCCTCTTAGCAGGACTGAAGATTGCACAAGATCATCTACTATCCCTGCCTCCTACATGATGGCGAAGATGTGATGGGATGACCCACGGGAAACACTCAGCACAGCATCCGGTTCCGTGTGAGCTAGAGAGGGTGAGCTGCCCCGCGGCGGGTGCTGTTGTTACTCTGTTGTTGTTATTGCCGCTTGAGGAGAGAGGCAGCCTTTGGTCAAATTCTAGCCAGGAAGCCTTTTGCCAGTATCCTCTCCTGTGATAAAACAAAACAAAAGAAAACCCAAAGCAAGCACTGGGTTATCCTTCAGCCTTTTGCCTGGCCAGGGGACCAGGCTGACTCTTGGTTCCCAAGGACACGGTCCATGACGGTGCAAGCAGACGTTAACTTGACGCTGTGCATGTCCTTGTCTCCTCAAATGTCTTCCTTGTTTATAAAAGTACACATGCACATCATACAAATTCAGAAAGCACATAAAAGTATAAAGAAGGAGGAGAAAGTTTCCCATAAATCAATAACCCAGGAGAGTTGTGCTAAATAATACTTTGGCAAGTTCCTTCGAATCCTTTTCCGTTATGCTGTCATCTTAAAAATACATATCAACGGCTCATTCCCAGCTTTTCAAAACACTCTTTGCAGAAAGAGAGGCCTGAGTTTAGGCTCTAAAATTTCTGTTCTAAAGTGCATGCATCGTTAACATCTGTCACGGCCAGCAGAAGCCAGAACCATGCCGTGGTGCTCCAGTAACAGCAAACATCCGCCGGCTCAGTCTCCCCTCCAGGTCCTCTGCCACTGCTCTGGTTTACATGGGGGCGACGAGGTGTATAAACACACACCACAGGGACTGCTGGAGTGGGGGTGGCATCCTGGACTCTGGGGACACCTGGGGCCTCATCTGTGCTGAGGATTTATGCCAGGCTTCCTACATGAAAAGTGAGGTTTTGTTTTTTTTTTTTGAAAGCATTTATTGATTGACTGTCTGTCTCATCTTACACAGACAGTGCCTGATCAATACATGCTGGCTAAGTCCGCAGTCGCTCCTCACCAGTTCTGCCCGTGAGCCAGGCTGGGCGATTTTATAGTAGAACTTGGGCTTGTGGGCGCCTGGGTGGCTCAGTGTGTTCAAGCCTCTGCCTTTGGCTCAGGTCATGATCTCAGGGTCCTGGGATCCAGCCCCGCATCGGGCTCTCTGCTCAGCGGGAAGCCTGCTTCCTCCTCTCTCTCTCTCTCTGCCTGCCTTTCTGCCTACTTATGATCTCTGTCAAATTGAAAAAAAAAAAAATTAAAAAAAAAAAGAACTTGGGCTTGTAATTCTCATGTCAGCATCTGTCTCAACACTGTGCTGAGCGTTTGGGAAGTAAGGGCTTTCCATGGAATGATGTGCGATAGGGCTATGCTCTAGTTCTACCTCCAAATTAAACAAATTGCCATTCCTTCCTTTTCTCATTCAACCAATACAGTCAGACCTCACTGCTTGTGGATTCTGTATTTGTGAATTCGCCTACTCCCTAAAATGTATTTGTAATGCCCAGATGGGTTCTTGTGACCCTTCCTGGTCATCTGCAGACATGTGCAGAGCAGTGAAAAATTTGAATATCTGTGCGAGCATGGTCCCAGCTGATGTCAAGCAAGGGGACTCTCTGTTTCTTTCCTGTTTCTCCTTTCATACTATAAACAAATGTCATTTTCGCGGTAAACTTAGTGCCACATTTTTTGCATTTTTGTAGGGTTTTTTTTTTTGGTAATTTTGCTGTCTAAAATACCCCCTACATCTACTGCTTATGTGCTGTCCAAGAAGACTGTGAGGAGCCTCACGAAGAAAATACGTTTGTCAGATGAAGTTCATCTCATCAGGGCTGAGTTTTCGGTTTTGTTGTCTGTGAGTCGGATGGTAATTAATGAATAATACATATAGTATGGTGTCTTTAAACAGAGACACACATAAAACAAGGTTATGTGAGGCGCCTGGGTGGCTCAGTGGATTAAAGCCTCTGCCTTCGGCTCAGGTCATGATCCCAGGGTCCTGGGATCGAGCCCCGCATTGGGCTCTCTGCTCAGCAGGGAGCCTGCTTCCCCTCCTCTCTGCCTCTGCCTGCCTCTGCCTACTTGTGATCTGTCAAGTAAATAAATAAAACCTTTAAAAAAAAAAAGTTAATGTGCTGATCAGTTGACAAAATGTAATCAGAGGCTCACTAACTCTGATTTCTACTATATTTCTTCTAGGAGCAGTGGTTTGGTGTTCACTAATTCAGTATTCACAGCAACTTTATGGAGCATAACTACTCTAAATAATGAGAATCAGCTGTACCTGATTAATGCCCACGAGGCACCAGGCCATGGCAAGTGCTGAGTCTACAGACAGGAAGGCTGTTTCTAATCTAACACCTCCCTCCAGGGCCCCGCATACAGGCTCTTCTGAAAGAGTAATCAGGAATACAGGGATCCTTCGACAGCTAACACAGGGTCCATGGTCCAGGAATGAGTTCCAGAGTCTTGGGGCAGGGGGTATGAGGGGCCTCTGGGGCACTGGTCTCATTCTGTTTCTTGACTGGTGTGTTGGGTGTGTGAAAATTCATTGAGCCGCACACATATCTGTGCTTTTTTTTTTTTTTTTGCATGTGTACCATTTTTAGTAAAAAACAAACAAAACTACCCACAAAAACGATCTAAGATCATCAGGACTCACTTGGTGCTTGGATAGCAAGGAGGAAGGGTCCAGCTGCCTGTCCAGATACAGAAACAAGGCAAGATTGCACCATGGAGCTGTGTCTACACTGCAATTAGGCAAGGCTACTGCCAGAGGGGGCCAGGGTTCTCCCAAGGATGTCCCCCTCCCTTGTCAGCAGAACCTTTCCATCCTCTTCATATCCCCTCAGCCCTCAAAAGCACCAGAAGGTCCTTGGACCACTTGCCTTTCCTACTGTTGTCCCCCCCTCACCCAGCCCACCTCCTTCTTAGCTCCAGCCTCTGAAGGTTTATCTTGAATCCCCCTTCCTCCATTTCCTCTCCAAAATAAGACTCTACAGCTCAGCAAGACAGAGAACAGATCTCTCTAAACACTTAGCTCACAGCCTGATGGCAAAATGGAGCTCTCAAGAAGATAGTAACTGTGTCTTGGGAACCTCTTTCCCGCCCACCAGGGCCAAACTGTCCTCACAGCTTCTCCCTCCTCCAAGGTCAGGAGGCACTGCAGGGATCTTCTCCTCACCTCAGCTCCTGAGACCCACCTTCAGACCTACAGATTTTCTTTCTCACAATCTTCACAATCTCTTTCCCACATGACAGGAAAAAAAAAATGCCACTTCTGTTTTAAATGGTCCTGGTAGCTTGTTTATATCATAAGCGGTGAGAGCCAGGGTGCCAGGATTGCCCCCCTTTTCCTGGTATCATAGTCAGTCTCCACAGAGCATGTCACACTTGCTCACTGATGTGCGGCACACTTGGTCAAACAATACTAACTCTCAGGGTGTCACGGTTTTATAAGTGATTAGGCCTAGGAAAAGGGCCAGTGGAATCAGAAGGCTTCCCGGGTCGCCTGGGTGGCTCAGTGGGTTAAGCCTCTGCCTTCGGCTCAGGTCATGATCTCAGGATCCTGGGACTGAGTCCCGAATTAGGCTCTCTGTTCAGTGGGGAACCTGCTTCCCCAACTCTCTCTGCCTGCCTCTCTGCCTACTTGTGATCTCTCTCTCTCTGTCAAATAAATAAATAAAATATTAAAAAAAAAAGTCTTCCCAATGCCAGCATTCATGAGGGTCTGATGATATAGCATATTCCCCAGGGGGGAGTGGTCAGTCCTTGCCCAAGGGCAGGGGTATATGCAGACCTCCACAGTGGCAATTTATGTGAGTCTTTCCCCCAGTGGGGGCCTGGGGTCTGCTTTTTCTTCTTCTTGTTGCTATGGCACTAGTTATAACTGCTTTAGGGCTCTATTGCTCCCAGGTAAAAAATCTGTGAAAAAAAACATTTAGAAACAAAAACCAATGCATGAATCACATCTGGATTCTGATATGTGAGGTCGGGAACCTGGTCACATGCAGGCACCTTTCTTGGGGGCACCCCAGGCATCAGATGCTTTGCCAGGCCCTTTGCTTAACTTCAGGTACAGCTGCCCAGTGCTCAAGGGCAAGGTTGGCAGACATTCCCAAGCTGTCCAGCCCGATTCCCTCATCTCAAAGTGGAGACCCCAGAAGCCAGAGACAAAGCTCAAGGACAAAGAGTTGTGATGTACAAGCTTGGGCTCAAAATTCATTTGCTCACCTGTCACTGTGCAATTAAAACAGCCCCCAAGCAGAAGGCAATGACCAAAGTCCATCTCTAGGCATGGAGACAGCTGCTGTCTGTTACCTGCCAGGTAATGTAACTGAGACCTTATAAGGATATGGGGATAGAAAGGCACTGCTGATTGGAAAATAATTTTGAGCTACAGCAGATGAAGGGGAAGAAGTAGTGAAACTCTATTACATGGCACTCCCTTATAATTCAGCATGTCCACAAACAACCCACCTTGGATTCCTTGTGGCTCTCCAGGGACAGCTGGAATTCTGCAAGATCTGTCTCAAGTGGCCACTGGAGAACAAGTGATTAATTTTAGGGATGGCCCTTGCCTACAGGGCTTAGATTTTCCTTTTTCTGTTATCCTTTGGCCCTCCCTCACTCGCCCTAGACAGGTAGGGAAATCTCTCCCCATCCAAGAAATGTTCACGGCTAAGGTTTATTCAGTCTTGATTTTCAGAGCAATATCATATTCCTAATGACCCTCACAAGCCTCCTTGTTATGTAAGAACCTTTTCAAGCCCCATTTCAGAGACAGGAGCACAGAATCTCATGGAGTAAAAAGGACTTGTCCAAGATAATATGGATGATAGGTAACAAAGCTGGGACGTGAACACAGGCTTTGTCTTTATTCTTCATTCATTATATCTCAGACCATCTCCTATTAAGGAGTATTAACCCCCCCTTTCCTATACACCATTCTCTCCCCATGATAACTTATTCACTGAGGGCAAACAATAGTTACTCAGTCTTGGCACTATCGAGACTTGGGGCTGGATGATTCTCTGGTATTGGGGGCTGTCCTGTGCACTGCAATATGTTCAACCCCTCGAAATAGATGCTGGTAGTGTCTCCCTCCCGCCACAGCTGTGAAAATCAAGTAGTCTCCAGACACTGCCAAATGTCTGCTGGGGGACAATGTCGCCCTCAGTTGAGAACCACCACAGTACGGCATGACAGTGAAGATCACGGCTGCAGGGGAGGTCTATGTGGAACCAAATTCCCTCCCCAGGTCACCCGCTATGTTCCTCTGGGTAAGTTCTTTTGCTGCGTGCCTGCTTTCCCATTTATAAAATAGGATTGTTGTTAGAAATTAAAATGGAAAGCATATTTTATGATTTGAGGCACTTAGTGAGTGCTTAATACACATTAACAATTACTGTCATTCTTTACCTGTATACTGAGTCTAAGTGGTGGGTAAATCCAGGGCAGACCCTGACTTTGGGAAGCTGATGTAGTGAGGGAGATGGACACACAGAGAAACAGGTGAAAGTATTATGGGAAGAGCACAACACTTACAGAGTGTCAGGAAGCTGCTACTTGCCCCCAATCAGGGCCATCTAATGGAACTTTCTGCAGCGGTGGAAATGATCTCTGTGCTGCCGGCTAGTCACAAGATATGCGCTGCTGAGTCCTTGAGATGTGGCCAGTGTGACTGAGGAACTGATTTTTCAAATTTAATTGCAATTCATTCAGGTTTACATTTAAACAGCCACACGTGGGGCGCCTGGTTGGCTCAAGTTGGTAAAGTGTGCAACTGATCTTGGGTCCTGAGTTTGAGCCCCATGTTGAGTTTATTAAAAACAAAACGAAACAAAAAAAAAAAACAGCCTCATGAGCCCAACGGTTCCATGTTGGCTAACAGAGATTTGGATCCTTGCTACTCAAATGTTGGTCTGTAGACCCGCGGTACTGTCCTCATCAGAATCAGAATCTTCATTTAAAGGAGATTCACAAACATTTGTAAGTTTTAGAAGTGCTGCCCTAGAATAGGCGTTCTCACCCCTGGCCTCACAGCAGGATCACCTATAGGGCCCTTAACACTCCATTGTCTGGGCTCCCCCTACACCCGTCAACCTGAACCCGTGGAGGTGATGACCCCAATTTGCGGTGAGAACTGGGAACCAATGATCTCAATGTTGATCCAAGCTTCTGGCCTGAGGAAGCCTGGGAGAGCCCACAATGCTTTCTGGATGACACAGAGGGCTGACTGACCAGGTGGTCCAATTCCAGAATTGGGCTGATGCCCCTGTTCCAGGCAAATCCTCCCAGAAATCAGCCAGCGCCCCCTGCCTTGTATCTGGACATCCACTCCAAGGGTGGTCCCGCTGGTGTCTCTGCAGTCCTAGACTCTGGCCTCACCCCTCTGGCTTTTGGCACCCTCTGCCAGGGACACTTGTCCCCTCCTGTCATGAAGATGCTGCCTTCTCTCTTCAAGCCCACCTCTCTTCCACTGTACTGAGCCCTGGGCTAAGTGCACAGAGGGCTTCAGTTCCCACATGATGTTCACGGCTGCCCTGGAGAAAAGTGCTTCATGAACTGGAAAGTGGGACTTCAGTGCGGCAGACAGACAGTGGGGGGCACTGCCCCTCCACACCTTAGGGGCTGGGCTGCCAGGTTTTAGAGCATGGCATAATTCTGATGTCCTATAGTCCATCACACTGCCCCCAGATGGTTACCAGAAGATTCTTAGTATCTTCCTGGTATCCACATTAGGATGGCTAGGGCCTGCTGACCAAAGAGGACATTTTCATCCATTGGATTGAAAAAAAAAAAGACAGACTGACAATACCTTTGCTGATGACAGTGGGGAGAAACAGTCTCTATTGTGCTATATTCTGCACATACATTCTCTTTGGGGTCTCGTATTCCCATGTTGGTGCCTTCATTGGTTTAAACTGGACAGAGAGAATCCCATTCCCACAACTGTTCTATGCAGCTCAGATGAGGATATTTTGGTACATCCTTAGGAAATCATGACTGTGCTGCTGGAAACTGCAGCACATTTTGTAGTTACAATGCTTTTGCTGCCCCATGTATTACTATTAGTAATAACTTCATTTTACAAAGGAGGAAATGAAGACTCAGAGGTTAAGAAAGTCACTTGCTCATAATCCCACAGCCCCCAAAGGGGGGACTTTGGAGTAAAACCTCCATATCCACACTCTTCAATCTTACCACCCAGCCCCGTGCCTTGTCCTTGGTATCCTGCAAACCATGGCACGGTACACCACTGCAGGCCAGGAGACCCCCAGGCACGGATGCGCCACAGAGAAAAACAAAACTGTGGATGTGCTCAGAGGGCTGAAGATCAAGTTCAAGAATGCAGAGTGTGCTAGGGGCAAGCAGGGGTGTGTGCAGAGTGGGGAGGAGAGCTCGTGGCAGGGGTGGAGCTGGAGATGTCAGAGGAAGTGAAGGAGTTAGCAGGTGGACTTAGGAAGGCAGAAATGTTGACCTTGGCCAGAATCTACAAAGCCTTAAATGCCTTCCCCAGGCATCTTTTATTCCCATATTCAGTGGGAAGGCACTGAGAGTGTTAAAGAGGAAAGCTCCATGGTTAGACCAACACCGGGGAAGAGAGAATTGTAGGGAAGTGCTGCGTCGGGTTAAGTACCAGGAGGGCCGACTCAGGGGCAGGATAAAGGCACTCCATGTTAGTATGGCCAGGCCCTGCTGACCAAAGAGGACATGTTCATCCATCGGATTGAAAAAAAAAGTGACAGATAAGACTGACAACACCTCATGCTGATGAGAGGGGGGAGAAAGTCTCTATTCTGTGCCAAGAGGTGTAAACTGGTACCACCTTAATGGGGGGGGGCAATCTGAAGCTGTTTGTTAAAACCGTGTATGCCTTTGAGTCAGAAAGCCCACTTTTAAGAATCTATCCTAGAGAAGCAAAAGTGTGACTCCATTGAGATAAAAAAAAATAAGAATGTTTATTGCAGAAAAAGGAAAACAAAAAACAAAAAACCACAAGACTCAACGCACCCAGAATGCCCTTCAGTTCGGAATGTTTAAATAAAATATGGTACGTGTCCTCTGTAGCCCTTAAAGGGAATGAGATTCAGTGACTCAGTCTGACCAGAAAAGAGGCCCATGTCTTATTGTGGAGTAAAAATACAAATTGTGAGCCAATACATATCACATTTTTTGTGATTAAAAAAAAAGTTTCGTGTGCCTCTATCTGTATGTTGATAATGATGTAGCTCTGACTGCAACAGGCACGGGGAGGAGCTGGTGGTGGTTCTTTCTGTGGGTGGGATTTATGAGGTTCAGAGAGGTGTGGAGAAGAGTTGATGGTCACTTTTTCGTGCCATTTAAAAGATTATTTTAAAATTTACATAGAGTAAAACTCACCTTTTTTTGTTAAAGAGTTCTAGGAGTTTTAACACACTTAGATTCTTGTATAAAGTCACAAATAGGTTACAGAACAATGTCAACACCCCAGAGAGTTCTCTAATGCTAACCCCTTTGCAGGGACCTTACCTCTACCCCGAACCCCTGACATCTACTTGTCTGTTCTGTCTCTATATTTTTGCCTCATCCAGATATACAATTTGTAATCTTTCAAGACAGGTTCCTTTCACTTAGCATATGCATTTAAGATGTTATTTTGTGTACTGACAGTTCATTCTTTTTTTATTGCTGAGTAATATTCCATTGTTTGGTTGACTGAAGGATATGTGGGGTGCATCCAGTTTTTGGTGATTATGAATAATGCTGCTATAAACATTCATGTGACAGGCTTTTGTGTGCACCTAAGTTTCATTTATCTGGGATACTTATACATGGAATTGCTAGATCATAAGGTAAATATATTTTTAATTTTGTAAGCAGCTGCCAAACTGTTTTCCAAAGTGACTGTACCATTTTGCATTTCCACGGGCAGTGTGTGAGAGCTCCAGTTTTCTGCATTCTCTCCAGTATCCGGTCATTCTAGCTTTTTTATTTCAGCCATTCTGATACGTAAGGATATCTCATTATAGTCTTAACTGGTGTTCCCCTAATGGCTGATGATTTTGAACATCTTTTCATGTGATTATTTGCCGTCGCTATATTTCCATTGGTGAAATATCTGCTCCCAATTCTGTCCATTTTCTAATTGTATTTTTTGGCTTTGTACTGTTGACTTTTGGGAATGCTTTGTATATTTTAGATACTAGTCCTTTATTGGATATGTGGTTTTCAGATATTTTCCCACATTTTGTAGCTTTGCTTTTCATCCTCTTAATGGGGTCTTTGGCAGAGGGAAAATTTTTGGTTCTGGTGAAGTCCGATTTATCCATTTTTCCTCTTATGGATCATGTTTTGCTATCAAGTCTAAGAACTCTTTGCCTGGTCCTATGTTCCAAAGATTTTTCTCCTAAAGTTCCTGAAAATTTTATAGTCTCACTTTATATTTAACACATTGACCCCCTTTTGAGTTAATCATGGTATATGATGTGAGACTTAAGTCAAGGTTCCTATTTTTGCTTATGGATGTTCATATGTTCCAGAACCATTTGTTGAGAAGATGAAATAAACCTATGCAAATAAGGCTTTTTTAAAACAAAGGCAAAAATAATTTGCCTGAGTTTCTTGGATCTGCAAATTCATGTTTTTCAAAAATTTAAGTTTCCAGTCACTATTCCTTCAGATATTTTTTTCTGCTCAAATCTTTCTCTTCTCCTTCTGAACTCCTGTAATATGAATGTTAGATGTTTTAATATTGTTCCAAAGGTCTCTAAGGCTTTTTTTTTTTCACATTCAAGCTAGATATTTCCTATTTATCTGTTTCAAAGTTCATGGTCTTATCTGTGATCCCTATTCTACTGACTTCTTCTAATGACTCTTTTATTTTTGTTACTATGTTTTCCTTTTCTAAGATGCCTGTTTTTGTTTTTTTTTTTAAATAGCTTCTACTTCTTTGGAGAGAATTTCTATCTTTCCATTCATTTCAAGAGTGCTCACTCTTACTGCATAGAACATGGTATACTTCATGCTTTCAAGTCTTTGTCTAACTTTAATTCCAGTTTCTGCTACTAAAACAGAACACAGCAAAGCTTTGTGCCTAAAACAGATGGTTAATGATAAATTTCATATGGTGGCTCTTACTAATATTCACAGAGAACTTTATATCCAAGCATAAGAGGGCACAAAACAAGCAGTTTTTTTAAACCACAAAATCATGAGTTTGTTTTTTTAAATGAACACCATTGTTAAAAATAAAAACAAATAAAAAATAACGTGTCTAATAATGCTAATGTTTGGATCACTTCAAGGTTGGTATTTGCTGATCACTTTTTTCTTAGAAAATTTTTTATGTTCTCCTGATTTCTTTTGAATTTTTAATACTTTTGGTTTGTATCCTAGATACTTTGAGTGTTATGTTGAGACCCAGTCCTGTTAAAATTCTCAAAGGTTTTGCTCTGCTGATTCTTGTGGGTCTCATGCAGGTGCAACACGGAGATGAGTCCTGGGCTTCATACACATAGGTAAAGGACCTTTCTCAGGTGTCTCCTTTCTGTGATTTCAACCCCCAAAGTTCTCTGGCTAGAAATCAGGGTTTAGCCTCTGTACTGCAGTGTGCTCTCAGGGATCACACTGGGATCCCTCAGGGCAGAGTGGTGAGAGAAAGAAGCCTCTGGGATCTCCACCAGCACATCTGTCACTGTTGCCACTGCTGTGGAGGGGCTGTAGCTTCATGACTGGATCTCTGCCGGGGAGCTTTCTGGAGAGCTAAAGGGCTCTGACCCTTAGGTGCTACTACACGTGGAGGTGGTTGCCTTTCTGCTGAGTAGGGTTGGAAGAATTAAAAGAGCTCTGCCCTAAAAGATGCCATTGCCACAGTGACCAGGACGAGAGCTTCCAGTCTGTTGCTGGCACTTGCCCAGTGCAGGGATGAGAAAACCCAAGATATTCTACCCTGCAGGGACTGTTTTCATATATTGGGGCTTGCTGCTTAGCTGTTGGCGCTCATAGGGAGAAGGGCTAAGACCATCCGACAAATAGTCCTGTGGAGCTGGTGCTGGGCCTGGTGGCAGTTGGGAGCAGGAGGAGCAGGACTGGAGAATCACCAAGCTGGGGTCTGCTGATACCATGGTGGTAGGGCAGGGAGGTCTCCTGCAGGGGGTCTTCAGAGTCCTATCTCTCTACCCAGCACACCCACTCTTACCCGGCTTCTAGAATTCTGAAATTCACTTCCTGCATTTTGTCCAGGGTTTTAAATTTTATCAGTGGGAGAGATAGAGTGGTTTATTCCATTTTGGTCAGAAATGCAAGTCCCTTTTTATGTAACTGTAGAAAAGCAGAATTACAAGGTGATTTTTCTTACAATTTTTAGGCCTTTCAGTATTTGCCATATTAAAATCTTTTTGATGGCTTGGAGATCTCTAGCTTATCTGGATAGTTGGAGGAACAGAGAAGGAAAATGATCTGGGGTGGGGAGGTATGGATAAACTGAATTATGAATGTTGAGATGTCAAGTCAGGTGTGCCCACAGATGGCCAGGGGCTGGATGCTATGGGTGAGGGAGTCAAGAGAAGACAGAACTTGAGGAAACAGGTGGGAACCTGAGATGTGTTCTGTTTCAGGGCACCAAGGAGAGGCTGGAGCACTGGGAGGCAACCAAGGATGAGAAAATATATGTGGTCTGAAGGGCACAGGAATGGTGGAGAAGCGGAGGCCCTGAGTGTTGACCATACTTACTCAGGAAGGGACTGTGAAGGGAATGATAGACCAAAAAGAAAGGCAGGCATGAACAGAGTTGATTTTCTTTAAGAATTCAAGATATATGAACACAGTTGACCCTTGAACAACAAAGGTATGAAGTGTTAGGGTCCATTAATTTTTTTAATTTTTAAACATTTTTTTAGTTTTTTTAAAAGATTTTATTTATTTGACAGAGAGAGATAGAGAGAGCAGGAATGGAGAGGAGGAGGAGAAGCAGGCTCCCTACTGAGCAGGGAGCCCCACATGGGGCTTAATCCCAGGACCCTGAGATAATGACCGGAACGGAAGGCAGATGCTTAACTGACTGAGCCACCCACGTGCCCTAGGGTCCATTTATATGTGAATTTTTTCAATAAATATAGTACAGTACTATAAACATACTTTCTCTTATGATTTTCTTTTTTTAAAAAAGTATTTTATTTATTTATTTGTCAGAGAGAAGGAGAGAGAGAGAGAGCACACAAGCAGGCAGAGAGGCAGGCAGAGGCAGAGAGAGAAGCAGGCTCCCTGCCAAGCAAGGAGCCCACACAGGACTCGATCCCAGGACCCTGGGATCATGACCTGAACTGAAGGCAGCGGCATAACCCACTGAGCCACCCAGGTGTCCTTCTTATGATTTTCTTAATAATATTTTCTTTTTGCTAGCTTACTTAATAGTAAGAATACAGTATACAATACCTGTAACATACAAAATAATATGTTAATTGACTGTGTTATTGATAAAGGGTCAAGAGTAGGCTACTGGTAGTTAAATTTGGGGGATTATATGTGGATATTTTCACTGCATGGGGGGCTGGTGCTCCTGACCCCCCCAGTGTTCAGTGGTCGACTATATTCCTGTCCTCCAGAAAAATGCCCCCAGCAGCCAAAGATAAGATGGGCATCTATCTACACTCCTCTGTGGCATCCAGCTGCCACCTGCCTCCTCAGACCGGTAAGCTCCTTGAGGATGAGGTCCACATGTTTTTCCTGACTTCCTTTTGGGAGCCAGCACAGTGCTATGTGTATGGCAGAAATACATGACATATTTGTTGCAAGAATGAATGCATAATGAGTGACTACTAGAGTCTAGAGAAAGAGGTTCAGAGACCTGGGTGTGCCACTATTACCACCAGCCCCATCTGGACATAATGAACTTGGACTGGAGGCTCATTATCAAATGAGGCCCCTAGGTGACAATGGCAATTTGTCCAACTATTCTCTAAAATATTCCACATGTGACTGCAACTACATGAAATATAAATTACACACAGAGAAAGAAGAATGACCAGAAAGAAAAGCCAGCAGGGACAATGTCTAGAAAGCGGACTCCTAAGTGGCTGTTTTTTTCTATACACTTTCTGTATTTTACCATTTTTCCACACGAGAGTTTTGAACGTCTCTAACTCTTTTGCCTAACTCATCCCGTGCTCAGAAGGGTGCTTTCTGATCTGCCATTTAGACTCTGATATGGACTATCCTACCAGGAGGATGGTAATGTCCTGCACAGATGAATAAGGCTGGTAATCCTGGGCCATTCGCCTCCTATTAAAGATCTCCTTTGCATGGATGAGCACAAATATGGTACTGCCCTTGCAGTAACCACCCCAACGTGGCCCTGTTAGGTCCAGCACTTGACAAAGCTGGGCTCTTCTGTTTACTGCAACAGCTGGGGAATCCCTGCCTCTCCCACTGAAGGGTTCTTCCACGTCTTCAGAGAAAGGACACAGAGTGTGGATGAGAGGAGGAAGGATAAGCAGGGGTGCTGAGGACAAAGTGCTTGGGTCCCTAAGGTAGAACTGTGCACCCATCTGGGACACCTCAGTAACCTAGCTTTATGGTGTGTGCCCGTGAAAGGGGTGGCAGCCCATCTGGGAGCTCTGGGTAAAGTACCTGCTACCACAAGATAATAAATAGCAGTAATAAGGCCTCTCTGGAAAACTGAATAATACTGTTATTAAAACTTTTATTATCTATTTTATATGAATTTAATTGCCTCCAGCAACTATATTTTGGGAACAATGAGGATGACAGAAATAGTAAGAATGAATTAAACCACAAGCAGATACAGTGTCTGGGGAAGACACAGAGGCTGCTCTCACTAATGGGATTGACAGCACCGACTCTACAATTCTGCTCTGGTCTACATGAGGCAGCCCCAAGACCCCAAGGTCCTAGGCAACAGCCACAGCCTGTCCTGATATTTGCCTCTCAAATACCAACCACACTTTGGGAGAGTTGGTGTCAAGCAGAATGAGAGTAATTCTTCCCTTCCTCTCTCTGCACTGAAATGAAAATCACTACCCCTGCCCTGAAGTAACCGGGATTCTTTCTGGAATTCATCTGGATCAGTTATTTCTGTGGCTTAGAGAATGTTAATAAATGGACAAGGTAATTCTTTTATGCTATACTTTTAGGTAAAGCTGTTAATATATACTATATTGTATTTTATAAATTAAAGGAAAAAAATAAGGTCTTTATAGACCATTCCAGGCATTTGACAATAAACAATCCCAACTCTAACAGTCTGGGCTGAGGAAGTTATAAATTATTAATGTGTCAAGCACTGCCCTCTGAAGCTTCTTTTCCAGCTCTGACTATGAACCCAAGTATCCTGTGTTTTAAGTTCCATTCTGGCAGCAAGCCCCTGAGATACATTTTCAATTCCAGGCCATGAAGGTGGACGGTGCTGATGTCAGGGTTTCATCTGCAAAGAGCAAACCCCCTCCTCCCTTGATATATCAATGGGTTTTTGAAACACTCTACAGTAGCTTCAATAACCTCGCTGGCAATTTGTGGAGTGGATCATCAGCTCCCGCTTGAACCTCTCCCAAAGCTCCCTCACTGATTATCCTAACATAGCGGTAGTAGCAGCAGCAGCAAAAAATCACCACTGAGCCAAGAGGCCTTGGATCAGGAAGGCTCTTGGAGGGTGTTTTCTTGGCACTTCTGCCTAGAGCTGTCACCTTCACAACTTAAAGCACTCTATATGTACATATGTATATGTGTGTATACACACACACTGCATTTTCACTCACTTCCCAGGAAGGAGGCAGAAAAGATAAGAATTTCTTTGAACCTGCTTTTGCATTGCTTTCTGAGAGCTTATTTTCCCCTCATATGTGTGCACTTTCAGGGTGTGGGGTCCCTAGAAGAACAGGGTCCTACTTCCTCTGTCCCACAATGTGGTGTTTCAGTGTAGTCCTAGACTTACAGTAGCCACTTAAAATATCCTGAAAGGGTTTTTTTTTTTCAAATAAAATTTGCCATGGAAAACTCCTCAGGGCCTTCATCATCACACACACATGTGACTCATTTGCATAGTTTTGTTTCTGGCACACTGATTTCCATTAATAAAAGAAGCTAGCAACGAAATAGTCTTCAGCTCTGCCACAAATACCCATTTCCAACAGATTGCTTGTTTCATCTCAAACACCAAAAATAAAAAGTGACAAATGTCAAAGATCTAGAAAGGTCATCTATTTTGTCTCTGCTCATTTTAAAGGGCAGTTGCTTTAGAAGATTCTTACATACTGCCCCAACCTTCACACCATCTCTTTTTTGGGACAGGAAGTTAACACCCACCTCGAAGGGGCTCCCCTTTTACCAAAGGCTTGTGACTCCAATAAATGGGATGCTTCCCCCATGAGGCTGGGCCACGTGAGCCTGATTATTAAACAGGAAAAAAAATCCTCCTGGCAGCAGGGAAGGGGGCGGTAGGTCAGAAGAACACTAAGTGACAGAGAAGCCAGAAGCTTCATTTCTCACCACGCGGTATAGGCCCAGGGGTACCCCCATCTGTCAGAGTACCTATATCCCAGGATTCTGGAACTCACTGAGCTTCTGAGGGAAGAAATGGAGGAAGCATCTGAACCATCCCCTGGAGGGCCCATCTCCTCTCAGGGAATAGCTGGGAGATGTTTTTCCATCTTCCTGACTTCTCTGAACTGCTGCAGAATCCTATTTGTTTCCCCCTTTTTCAGTTTCTAACTCTTGACCAGACCTGTTAGCGGTACCATGAGGAATTCTGATTTTTAATCCCGGTTCCCCTGCAAGGTTTTCACCCTAAGCGCTGACATACTCCGTGGACGTGGGATTTGCCCATGGCCCTGCCCCTACCCCACCGAAACTTCGGCTCTTACCAGCTGCCCTGTGCGTCGACCGCGTCTCGGCCATCCGGCTGTCCCGCCTGGAGTCCGGGGGCCGCACGACCTTCGCAAGCTCTCCGGGACCGGTGTCCGGGGGCGGCAGGGGGCGACTGTGCAGCAGCGGCTTCCTGGGCAGGGGAGGCTTGGCGCTGAGCGGCTCCGAGGGCCGGGCCTTCCCCTTTCCCGGCTCGTGCGAGGAACGTGCCCCTCGAGGGGAGGGGGCCTTCGCGGCCGGACATTTCTCGTCTTTGGGGAGCAAAGCCAACCCCCCTTTTTCTAACCGGATTTCAGCGCTGTATCTCTTCACCCCCCTGACTTCGACAGAGGACGCCTCCCGGTGCTTGAAGGACAGAGAGGTGGAGCGCAGCTTGACGGGGAAGGGGCCTCTGTCGTCGCCGGAGGGCGGCTCGCGAGCGGCCGGGCAGGGGTCTCCAGGGGCATCCCGGGGGGTCCGGCCCGGCCCGGCCGCCGTGTCCCCCGAGTCCCGAGAGGCGTCCCTGCCGCCTGCCGTTGCGGGTTTCCCGCCGTGGGGCTCGGGGGCCGGCCGCAGGTCGTCGAGCGCCGCCTCGCTCCTCCACACCAGGCTGCTCTTCAGAAGCGGCAGGCGGCCGGCGGAGGGGCCCGCGGGGCCGCCGCGCTCCAGCACGCGGGCGCCGCCCGATCGCGGCCACGCGCGGCCCGACGACACCGAGAACTTCACGGCCCGCAGCTCGCTGCCTCCCCGCTCCACCTTCCGCTCTGGCACCAGTCTCTCAGAACCCACCTGTGGGGGCTCCGCGGGTTCGGCCCTGGGCTGCTCGGCGGGGGCGGCCTCTCCGTCCAGGGGACTCGGAGCGGGCTCCTCAGCGGGCGACTCGTAGGCGGGCGGCGCGCTGGGGCCCGCGCTCACCGCGGGGGCCTTGTGCTTCAAGCAGCTCTTGGGGGCCGGTGGGCTTGGGGCGGGGGCCTCGGGAGACCCCTTCCCTGCTCCCTCGGGCTCAGGCTCCGACACGGGCAGGGGCACGGGCACTTCCAGCGTCAGCTCCCCCTCCTTCTGGACACTTGGGTCTGGCCTCTCTGGACCAGCGGGAGTCTTCGAGGTGGTGGCAGCGTCAGTCTCGGGAGGTGTCGTGTCCTCCTCAGGGATACAGGGAGATAACCGAATCTCCACGTCTGCAGAAGCGCAGACCACCTCCTCAGCGGGTTCCCTGGCTGGGGGACACGTGCTTTCCAGGGACACTTCGTCCCTCTGGTTTTCACTGTCGGGATTATGGTGTGGGGAATTTTCCGGCAGAGATTGAGACTCGGGACAGGGGGCCGGGCCTGACACGGGCTCAGTGACCTCGGGGGTGGCCGGGCGGCTGGAGGGGTTATCCCCAAGAAAGCTCTCCTCCTCTTCCTCAGCGCTGGCACTGAGAGCTGGGCAGTGCTGCAGGCGCGCCCTCCTAGCGCGCGGCCCCCCAGGCTGCAGCATGGCGGCTGGCCCCCTGGGCTCTGGGCTTCTGTCCAGTACCGCATCCTGCTGTGCTGAACTGGGGCTCTCTTCTGTGTTGACTCTGGGTAATGACTTCTCCTCGTATTCCTCTTCCTCTGGGGTACAGGTCAGATCACTAAGGGATTCAGACTGTGCTCGCTTGTAGGAATAAAGAGGACAAAATACAGCATTATTATGTTGAATATTAGGAAGCCTATGACCTTTCCATTTTGTACAAGATTTAATATGGTTTAAAGTGTGTCTCTTAAACTGACACCTAAGCAGACATTCACACATGGTGTCTCTTCTTGATCCTTCCCTTACCCATCTCTTTGGAAACTTGCCTTACAAGTTCAGCTTTCAGCAGACCAGTGGTGGCTATGCTCTGAAAGTAAATAGTCCTTAAGACTCTAGTGACTGGGGGTGCCTGGGTGGCTCAGTGGGTTAAGCCTCTACTTCGGCTCAGATCATGATCTCAGGGTCCTGGGATAGAGCCCCACATCGGGCTCTCTGCTCAACAAAATAAATAAAAGACTCTAGTGACTGAACTACAAAACCAGCGGACACTGCTCTAAAAAATGAAGCAAAGGGGATCAAATAAGCTGGGGGGTCTGCCGTGCTTTGCACTCCACACCTATTATTTTATTTACTCTTGATTCATTCCAGTAAGGAAGGATTATTTCCTTTTTGCACTTGGAGAACTGGGAGCTCAGAGAGGGCCACACCATGGTCAAGATTGAGCTTATTAGCTCAGCTGAAAAGCTGGTGCTCTCTCCATGACCCTGTGCTGTCAAGAGATAGTTTCCCACCTCAGTGCTCTCTCTCCAGGGATGGGCCCCATGGTGAAGGGAGACTGGTTTGCCTAAAGGATGATTCTTATCACCTCAAACACAGTCAAGGGCAAACCACATCTTGTAAGGTAACATCCCAAACCATAGCTGGTGGATAAAGTCCAAACTTTTAAGCTTAATTAAAAGTCCTATATTCTTCAGTCTTAAATTATTTCTCCCAATCCCTGCTCAGGTTAAGTGGGCCCGTACTACTGAATATGCCAGCCTCTGGGCCAAATGACTGGCCAGCTCCTCTGTCCCCACACCTCCAGGGTGTTCCACCAGCATCCCCCCAAGAACAGTCTCAGATTCTACTCCTATAGGAGGAAGTCTTGCCTCTTCCCTGCAGCTTATGGTGCCCCTCCTTTCCTGAAGCCCTATTGGCTTGACAATCAAACATTGCCTTGTATTTTTCTTCTGAAAAGTATCTGGAATTTATTTATTTTTTTTTTAAAAAGATCTTTTAAAATTTATTTATTTGTTAAGAGAGAGAGAGAGCGAGCACAGGCAGACAGAGTAGTAGGCAGAGGCAGAGGGAGAAGCAGGCTCCCTGCCGAGCAAGGAGCCCGATGCGGGACTCGATCCTAGGATGCTGGGATCATGACCTGAGCTGAAGACAGCCGCCCAACCAACTGAGCCACCCAGGCATCCCAAAAAGTGTCTGGAATTTAAATTTAGTCCAACTTCCTCCTTGCCGTACCCAAAGTCAGTCATTGCTTGCTTAGGAAGGAGAAGAGACCAAAGTAGTCAGGAATTATTAAAAAATACTATGAGAAAATGACCAAAAGCTTGAGGGTGTTGAGGTCACTCTTTTTTTAAAAAGTTCAGGACATTAGAAAACACTTCCATCTTCTTGGAAACAAAAAAGTTCAGGACAGTAGACCTCCTTTCCTTTATGTTAAGAAATGTGCAGGAGTGTTTGTGTTAGGTTTTTGTTGTTTGCTGGTGCTATTTTAACATCTTCCAGCTGGCCTCTGCTTGCTAACAGAACACAGGATAACTAGGGTGTTTGCGAAAATACCTTAGCTAATTCTTGCCAAGGTGCACAGCCCTATGCCCCTGGATTGGAAAAAACGAAGATGTGCAAAGAAATCTACAGAAGAATTTTCAAAAGCCGCAGGTTCAAAAGGTGTCACTGGCCTTCTACTACTACAGGAAATTGCTGATGTTGAAACCTGTTTAGGATGTGGGTCACGTTTTAAAACTATCACAACCCTAGCAAAAGGAGCGGAAAGCTGAGAAGCAGGCCCAGCTGGGCATATCCCACCTTGAGCCACTGGAAGCTACAAGGAGGTGACAGTGAAGGGCTGGGCAGGATGAAGGCAGCAGGGAGTGTGGACTTGGGACACTGAGCACAGGTGCTCTGCAGGGAGCAAAGGGGCTTCTGACTCAGCCTGGGCTCAAGCCCTGGGTCCAGCAGGAAGGCTGCACATAGCTGCTCCATCTCCATCGTCGCAGCCCCTCCCCTCCTCCTCTGGGCCCTCATAGCAGCTTCACACCCTGCAATCCTCTGGAGGAAGCGAGAGTGGAGGACCCACTGCACAGCCGGCACCAAAATAGAGACGGTCATGGCTGCCTGCTCATCAGCCTCCTCTCACCAGAAAGAGTGAATTTTGGAGCAGTAACTGTGTCATCTCTGGGCAGAGGACACTGCTGAGAAGTAATGTCAGTCTCTAAGACCTGGAACTCGTAGTTGGTAGCTCTGTCAGCCACAACCTGAGGCTACTCATATCATTGTGCTGCTCCCACTAAAAGAGAATTAATATTCCCTGCTCCTGGCACTGCTGGGGATAAGAACTAGCCAGGGGCAAGGCGCTGGCGTAAGCGTTCAGTTCACATGCATCTGCTTCCGGCACGTCAGAGCCCCACACAAGCCCTGGTCCTGAGAGCAGGATAAAATGCTGAGATAACAGCCAGCTTTTGCCTTTTGTGTGTTTCTCTTTCCCGACCTCTGCTCTGGTGGGGCAGAAGGATGCAGCCAAATGCTCTCTTGGAAGTGTTTTTCCAACTGGTAATAAATATCACGGTCTTAATAGCCAAGGTTGGTTTGTTTTTTAACTGTGCCAATATGGAGTTTTTAAGGCAAGAAAAGCCCGCCCTGCCCCTTTTCCCCTCTAGAGCTCCAAAGATTCGGAGCCTAGATGGTGTCAGGTAGAGGGTTCACCTCCCCATCCCATTACAGAGCTGGAAGGTGCCTAGCCAGGCTGGACAGCTGTTCTGCCCAAAGGAAGGACAGAATATGGGCGGTGGCAGGAAAAGTCTGAGGGGGAGATTCAGAGAGAGATTTCTGAGTGGGGGCAGCAGTGAAAATGGGGAGGCATAAAGAAACCTCAGATGTTATGGGGGATCAGAAAAGCGGGGGAAACTTGAACCTCACTGTTCAGTGAAGTCGGAAGGAACCCTGACCTCTGCAGAAGTCGCCAGGGCTCCAGGGGGCCAGTGTGGCAATCAGCCTCACCCTGGGAGCAGAACAGGAATGCAGGAAAGCACCCTGATCCCCAAGAGGGGCCGGAGTACCAGGAAAATCTTCATGGTTGGGAGGAGGGACCTCACAACCAAAGGGCAAAGGGTGCTATGAACACTGAAGGACAGAGGCCTCCACCTTAGGGCCCAACAGTGACACTGGTGACCACTGGCCAGATACCTCTGCCCAGTCAAAAACTGAAGGGTTTTAATCCCTACCAAGGGAAAGCAAAGGAGGAGGGGGGATATGTAAATGATAGTGTTTAAATCAAGAAATGTTTACCCAGAATGCCTCAATCAGAATTTCTGTTATTCTAAAAAAAGGGGAGGGGTCTTGAGGGCTAAGTCAAGCTGAAAGAAGGCGAGGTACAGCGCTGTCCAGTGGAGAGTGAGAGAGGATGCCACATTTCCACGTGGAGTATGAGCCGGGCTTCCCTCTGCCACAAAGTCCTGGCCAGGCTGTGGCTGGTTACATGTACTCTTGCCATGGCAAAAGACATCCCCATGGGAATAAAGCCCAGACTTGAGGCCAGAGGGAGCTGGCTCTGACCCTGCCCTGTGGCTCCACTCAGCATGAGGACAGGCAGGTTGGTTACTGGGTCCAGCCAAGTCCCACAGCACCAAGCCTTTAACTGTAAATGTGTTGGGTGTGCGAGAATTTACACAAGTACACTAATGACCAGCCTGCACAAGGACACATTAGCCTGAGGGTAACCACAGCTCATTTCTCCAGTGTTAAGTCTCCCCTAAAGTCACCCCTGCTGGCAGGCATTTAAAAAGCACCTTCCACATGTCCAAAGGAAAACCTACTATCATAGCTGAGCCCCTAGCTTGTCCGGGGCCTTTCATCACCCCAGAATCTTGTCTCCAGGGAAGGAAGGAGAGAATGTTGGTCTGTGGGCAAGTCTTTCTCAGTACTGTCATTCTCTGTGGCCAGGCTGGCCCCACACCCTGCTCTCAGCTTCTCCAGGGCTGAGACATTGTGGTATCCACTGGGCAGCAGAGAGGGCAATAATCTTATGTGGACCTTGAATGCACTATGAATCCAAAGCACTCCATGAATGAGTTCTTGGCTCTTAGAACTATGAGCCGATGACTACACAGGCAGCATGCCTGGGGGTGGGGGGGACTTCTGTCTTCCCAGGGGTACAATCCCCACACTACTAAGTAGGTCCTCACTCAAGGCAGGCATTCGAGCTAGTGTGTCAGCTTATCTGTCATTACTCACGCCCTCATTCATTCATCTGTTCAACAAATTTACACTGAATGTCAGCTGTGTGGCTAGCACTGCTCTAGGGGCTGGACACAGGGCTGGGGCGAGGGTTCAGGAAGACTGGTAACAGGAACACCTGGGTGGCTCAGTCAGTTAAGTGTCTACCTTTGGCTCAGATCATGATCCCAGGCTTCTGGGATCAAGTCTCACATTGGGCTCCTTGCTCCAAGGGGAGCCTGCTTCTCCCTTTGCTTCTGTTCCCCCTGCCTATGCTCTCTCTCTGACATATAAATAAAATCTTTAAAAACAAAAACCCAAAAGACTGGCAGTAAACAAGTGAGCAAACACATTTACAAAGATCACTTCTGTGTGTGGCCAGGGCTACGAAGGAAGCGAGTGTGCTGGTGGGAAGGTGGGGCTGCTTTCCACAGGGTGGTCAGGTGAGCCCTTCTGGGGAGAGGACCTCTGAGCTGAGACCCAAAGACAGAAGGAGCCAGCCAGGAGGAGAGTATCTTGGGCTGTGGATACAGCAGGCATCAGGCCTGAGGCCAGAGACAGCTCTGGAGGCCACAGTGTGTTGAGAGAGAGGGACAATAAGAGGAAGTCTGAGAAGTAGGTAGGGCCTGGTTGTTCCAGGCCTGGATTGCGGACCTTATGCTGACCTTACACTGCCATGGGAAGGCAGGGGCCCCACAGTGCTTGGTGGCTTCATGGGAGGTGTTGCAGAACCAATGAACAGATGGCATGTTTATGCAGGGAAGAGACCTATGTGATGTACATTGAAAAAGAGGAGCAACTCCAGCTCCTGAAGATGGTCCCACTGATCGTGGGGGTTTCTTACAAGGGGCATGTGACCCTGAGAGGAGAGAGGCCAGGGTGGGAGGGCGTGGGGGTGGGGGCGGCCAGGCCTGCACAGCCCGCCTCTGCATGTAAGTAGAAGCCCCATTACCGAAGACAGCCGCCTCATTTTGCTGGACCGCTGGTTGCGAGGCTTAACCAGGAGCTTGTGCTTAGCTGCAGAGTTGTCCAGGCAGGAGGAGAATTCTGGAGGGTAATCGAAATCAGCCACAGGTGCTATGCTGCTATCCGAGGTGCGGGGGGAGACGCCGGCATCGCTTGCCTGCCTGGAGAAGAGCTGGTCCGGAGACTGTGGTCGGGATGAGGAAACTAAAGAGACCTTCATGGGATAAGGAGCAAGCAGGCCATGCGTTAACTTCTCAGTATGAAATGGATCCAGCCAACATATCAGCTCCCTTCTTTTATCGTGCTCAGTCTTCCCATGCCACCTCTGGAGGGAAAGACCTACAGCTTGACTCTCAACAAGGAGGACTCTAGGACACCTCCTTAGAAAGGAGTTTTAAATGTTGGGCCAACCCCTACAAACTTCTCACTCATTTGCATGGCCATGCAGAAAGTCTGCATCCCAGGCAGCCTCGGTGAGACAACTCTGCCTTTACCCTTCCAAGCAGGTACAGGTACTTCGGTCAAGAGCCTCTCTCTCTGATGAGACAGACCCACCTGATCTCTCTAAGAGCAGGTGTGCTCCTGCCTCTGGAAGCGGAGAGTGAGGCCCAGAGGTGGTTTTATAGGCTGGAGCAGAGGATGGGCAGAGCCCATCAACCCAGTAGCCCATCATTGCAGCTGCATTTGTTCTTTCCAGAAGGTTTCTGTATCTTTGTGTGTCCTTTGCAGAAATCTGGTGTGACAGATATTTTGCTAGCTTACACCTCAGCAGCGAGGCACTGACAGTCAGTCAAGGGCAAAAGTGCTGCCAGGGAGGAAGGGGATTTTGGTAGTCACCCAGAAGAATGATAGTAGCATGCTCTCGCCCGCCCACTGAACTTGGCCATCCCCTTCACTGAGTGAGGTCTCAGTGGTTTCTACTGCAAAGAGATTTATCAGCATGAAGAGGCAGAGGAGGGTATCCAGTAGGCATCCACGAGCAAATGTAACCCACACGGAAGTAGGGTGCAGAGAGAGAATCCGAGAGGTGATGGGCTTTAGTTATAACCCTGTCCCCTGCTTCTATTCTGTATGGTGCTCAGCATTAGTGTCAAGTTTACATTTTTCTTCCAGTGTTATTCATCTTCCACATTTTGTATGTATACACACAATGAAAGTTACTATTGTAACCACTTCTAGCCATATGGTTCAATGGCAGTAACGACACTCTTGTTGCTGGGCAACCATCTGCAGAACTTTTTCTCTCATAAAACTGAAAGTCTGCGCCCACTAAACAATAACTCCCCATTGCCCCCTGCCCCCCAGACCCTGGCAACCACCATTCTACTACCTCCTATCTCTATGACTCTGACTACTCTAGGTACGTCACATTAAGGGGAATCATACAGGATTTGCCTTTTTT
>RCUC01149047.1:0-58802 GCA_003697995.1 Taxidea taxus jeffersonii | reverse complement strand
TAAAGATACAAACGTAGTGATCCAAAGGGGCACGTGTACCCGAATGTTTATAGCAGCAATGTCCACAATAGCCAAGTTATGGAAAGAACCTAGATGTCCATCAACAGATGAATGGATAAAGAAGAAGTGGTATATATATACTATGGAATACTATGCAGCCATCAAAAGAAATGAAATCTTACCATTTGCGACGACATGGATGGAACTAGAGCGTATTATGCTTAGCGAAATAAGTCAACTGGAGAAAGACAACTACCACATGATCTCCCTGATATGAGGAAGTGGAGATGCAACGGGGGTGGGAGTTAAGGTGGTAGGAAAAGTAAAAATGAAAGAAGATGGGATCGGGAGGGAGAAAAACCAAAAGAGACTCTTAATGTCATAAAACAAACTGAGGGGGGTGGGGGGAAGAGGGGTTGGGTGAGGGTGGTGGGGTTACATCATATGTTTAAATAAAGCTTAAATAAAGTAAAACAAAAACAAAAACAAAAACAAAAACCTTAATTTCTTTTCACCCTAGTATCTTTGGGTACAAGTATTTAGATCCCTTAGTATCTTTGACTACAACAAGAAATCATGGTCAAACTATTTAATTCTAAATCTGGATAAAGTATCTTTCATAAATGAAAATTAACTAGCAGAGATTTTCAGACAAATATTAAAATAACTCTAAGGGATATAATTCAAGCAGAGGGAATAATGTTTTAGTTAAATACACAGATCACTAGAATGTCAAAGACAAATCTAAATACTATTTACAAGAGACACAGCTGAAACATAATAATATTAAAAAAAAGAATGGAAATACATATACCATGCAAATACCAACACAAAGAATACTTAGCAGAGCTATATTAATATCATAAATAATAGACTTCATGACAAAATCATTATTATAAAGAATTTTATTTCATAATGACAAAAATTTAAGTCTTCAAGAATACATACAGACTTTGTTTCTGCAATTAATGTAAATATGTACATGAATTTATAGAATTACATGAAGAATTTAATAGAGTCAAAATAACAGTGAAATATTTTATCATGACTTTCGGTCACAAAGTCACAAGCAGATGATAACATTCTTTTTCAAATATCCATGGATCATTTACAAAATTTGAGCATGTAGTGAGAAATAAGGTAAATTTCAATAAATTTCAAAGGACTTATGTAGACTATGTTCTCTGATTATAATATAATGAAGCCAGAAGTCAATAAATTGAAAGATAATTAGTAGCGCCTGGGTGGCTCAGTTGGTTAAGCAACTGCTTTTGGCTCAGGCCATGATCCTGGAGTCCCAGGATCGAGTCCCACATCGGGCTCCCAGCTCCAAGGGGAGTCTGCTTCTCCCTCTGACCTTCTCACCTCTCATGCTCTCTCTCACTGTCTCTCTCTCAAATAAATAAATAACATCTTTTTTTTTAAAAAATTGAAAGATAATTAGGAAAACTATTGTTGGAAATTAAGAATTTGCTCTTTAACAACAATATAAATTTTTTTATATTTAAAAATTCATATTGGAAAGTAAAAAGTATATTAACTGAACAAAAATACTACTAATGGTTAAAACTTGTTGAATATAGCTAAGTCAATATTTAGAGGGAAACTTATAGCCTTTCAGTGAAAATTTGAAAAAAAGCAGTCAAGTAAATTAGAAAAATAATAGTAAGTGTTAATAAAGAGGAAAGAAAACATATGATACAGAAGTTTAACAAAGATACAAGTATAGTTCTTGGAAAAGCTAACATAAATGATAAATGCATGATGAGAGTGATCAGGGGGTGAGAAGGAAGAGAGAGAGAGAAAGGATAAAGAGGAAGAACTACCCTGATATCAGGAAAGAAAAAACATCACCTTAGATACTGTTTATGTTAAAAATTAATAATATTCAATTATTAAAAAATTGACAGTATATAATTAAAACTCACATAGAAAATATAAGACATACTTATGAATAATTAGAAAAGAAAGTAGATCTACTACCTTGAAGAAATTGAATCAATAGTAAAAATTATCACACATAGAAATCTGGCACAGATGATTTCAAAAGCTATCTACAAACACTCATAAGTAAGCTAATCTTTTTCTATAAGTTTTTATTTTAATTCCAGTTCATCAACATATAGTGTTGTATTGGCTTCAGGTGTACAATATAGTGATTCAACAATTCCATATGTCACAAGAAGTGCACTCCTTAATCCCCATTATCTATCTATTTAACCCATCCTCCCACCCACCTCCCCTCTGGTAACCATCAGTTTGTTCTCTATAGTTAAGAGTCTGTTTCCTAATTTCTCTCTTTCTCTTTTTAAATTTTCCCTTTGCTCATTTGTTTTGTTTCTTAGATTCCACATATGAGTGAGATCATATGACATTTGTCTTTCTC
Organism: Taxidea taxus jeffersonii; assembly: GCA_003697995.1. Classification (NCBI taxonomy): domain Eukaryota; kingdom Metazoa; phylum Chordata; class Mammalia; order Carnivora; family Mustelidae; genus Taxidea; species Taxidea taxus. Next base: position 56,416 of record RCUC01149047.1, on the reverse strand, counting down.
TGACTGATTTATTTCATTTAGCATAACAACTCCATCCATGTTATTGCAAATGACAAGATATCCTTCTCTTATTTTGTGGCTGAACGGTATTCTATTCTATCTATCTATCTATCTATCTATCTATCTATCTACTTACCTACCTGCATACCACATCTTTATCCATTCACCAATCAATGGATATTTGGTCTGCTTCAATAATTTGGCTATTGTAAATAGTGCTGCTCTAAACATGGGGGTGCATGTATCCCTGTGAATTAATAGTTTTGTATTCTTTGGGTAATTGCCCAGTAGTGTGACTGCTGGATCATACGGTACTTCTATTTTTAACTCTTTGAAAACCTCCATACTCTCTTCTATGGTGGCTGTGCCAGTTTGCGTTCCCATCAACAGTGTAAGATGGTTTCTTTTTCTCCACATCCTCACCAACATCTGCTGTTTCTAGTGCTATAGATTTTAGCCATTCTGACAGGTGTGAGGTGATATCTCATTGTAGTTTTTATTTGCATTTCCCTGATGATGAGCATCTTTTTATGTGTCTCATGGCCATTTGTATGTCTTCTTTGGAAAAATGTCTGGCCAACATGTCTTCTGCCCATATTTTAAATGGGTTATTTGAGTTTTATAAGTTCTTCATATATTTGGGGTACTAACCCTTTATCAGACATATCCTTTGCAAATTGAAATTCCATAGGTTGCCTTTTAGTTTCGTTGATTGCTTCATTCACTGTGCAGAGGTTTTTATTTTGATGTAGTCCCAATAGTATATTTTTGCTTTTGTTTCTCTTGCCTCAAGAGACATAACTAGAAAGAAGATGCTACAGTCAATATCAAAGAAATTAGTCTGTGCTCTCTTCTAGTATTTTAATGGTTTTAGGTCTCACATTAAGGTATTTAATCCACTTTTAATTTATCCATGTGTTTATGGTATAAAAAAGTGGTCTAGATTCTTTATTTTTCATGTTGCTGTCCAATTTTCCCAACACCATTTGTGGAACAAGCTGTCTTTTCCCCCTGGATATTCTTTCCTGCTCTGCCAAAGATTAGTTGACCATAGTTATGGGTTTATTTCTGGGATTTCTATTCTGTTCTATTGATTGGTGTGTCTATTTTTGTGCAAGTACCATACTGTTTTGATTACTACAGCTTTGTAATGTAACTTGAAGTCTTAAATTGTGATGCTTCCTGCTTTGCTTTTCATTTTTAAGATTGCTTTGGCTATCCAGGGTCTTCTGTAGTTCCATACAAATTTTAGGATTCTTTGTTCTAGTTCTGTGGAAAATGCTGTTGGCATTTTGATAGGCATTGCTTTAAATGTATAGATTGCTTTGATTAGTAGACATTTTAACAATATGTTCTTCTAGTCCATGAGCTTGCAATGTCTTTCCATTTCTTTGTGTCTTCTTAATTTCTCTTTCTGCTGCTTCATTATTGGTGTATACAAATGCAAGAAATTTCTGTACATTGATTTTGTATCCTATGACTTTACTAAATTCATTTATCAGTTCTATCAGCCTTCTAGGTTTTCTGTATATAGTACCATGTCATCTGCAAATACTGAGAATTTTGCTTTTTTCTTGTTGATTTGGATGACTTTTGCTTCTTTTTTGTTGTCTGGTTGCAATGGCTAGGACTTCAGTACTATGCTGAATAAAAATGGTGAGAGTGGACATCCTTGTCTCATTCCTGACATTAGGTGAAAATGCTCGATTTTTCCCCATTAAAGATGATGTTAGTTGTGGGTTTTTCATTGATGGCCTTTATTATGTTGAGATATATTCCCTCTAACCTATTTTGTTGAGAATGTTTATCATGAATTGATGTACTTTCTCAAATGCTTTTTCTGCATCTACTGAAGTGGTCATATGATTCTTATTCTTTCTCTTATTGATGTGATGTAAACTGTTGATTGATTTGTGAATACTGAGCCACCCTTGCAACCCAGGAATAAATCCAAGTTATTTGAGTAAATGATTTTTTATTATATTTAATTAGCCAACATATAGTACACCATTAGTTTTTGATATAGTGTTCAATGATTCATTAGTTGCCTATAACACTCAGTGCTCATCACAACATGTGTCCTTCTTATTACCCATCACCTGGCTACCACATCCCCCAAACCCCCTGCCTCCTGTAACCCTCAGTTTCTTTCCCAGAGTCCAGTCTCTCATGGTTCATCTCCCTCTCTGATTTCTTCCATTTCAGTTTTTTCTCCCTTCCCCTTTGGTCCTTCATGCTGTTCCTTATATTCCACATATGAGTGATACCATATGACAATTGTCTTTCTTTGCTTGACTTATTTCACTTAGCATACTCCCCTCCAGTTCCATCCATTTCGATGCTAATGGTGGCTATTCATCCTTTCTGATGGCTGAGTAATATTCCATTGTATATATGTACCACTCTTCTTTATCCATTCATCTGTTGAAGGGCATCTTGGCTCCTTCCAGTTTGGATATTGTGGATATTGCTGCTATGAGCACTGGGGTGCATGTGCCCCTTCTTATCACTACATCTGTATCTTTGGGATAAATACCTAGTAGTACAATTGCTGGGTCATGGGGTAGCTCTATTTTTAACATCTTGAGGAAACTCCATATTGTTTTCCAGAGTGGCTATACCAGTTTGCATTCCCACCAACAGTATAAGAGGGTTCCCTTTTCTCCACATCCTTGCCAAAATTTGTTGTTTCCTGCCTTGTTAATTTTTGCCATTCTAACTGATATAAGGTGGTATCTCATTGTGGTTTTGATTTGTATTTACCTGATGGCTAGTGATGTTGAACACTTTTTTGTGTATCTGTTAGCCATTTGTTTGTCTTTTTTGGAGAATTGTCTGTCATGTCTTCTACCCATTTTTTTGACTGGATTATTTGTCCTTTGGGTGTTGAGTTTGAGAAGTTCTTTATACATTTGGATACCAGCCCTTATTTATAATGTCATTTGTAAATATCTTTTCCCATTCCATAGGTTACCTCTTAGTTTTGTTGACTGTTTCCTTTGCTGTGCAGAAGCTTTTTATATTGATGAAGTCCCAAAAGTTTATTTTTTCTTTTGTTTCCCTTGCCTTCAGAGATGTGCCTTGAAAGAAGCTCCTGCGGCTGATGTCAAAGAGGTTACTGCCTAAGTTCTCTTCTAGGATTTTGACGGATTCTTATCTCACATTGAGGTCTCTCATCAATTTTGAGTTTATCTTTGTGTCTGGTATAAGATAATGGTCTAGTTTGATTCTTCTGCATGTGGCTGTCCAATTTTCCCAGCACCATTTACAGAAAAGACTGTCTTTTTCCCCTTGGATATTTTTTCCGGATTTGTTGAAGATTAGTTAGCCATAGATTTGAGGGTCCATTTCTGGAACCTCTGTTCCATTGATCTATGTTTCTGTTTTTGTGCCTGTACCATGCAGTCTTGATGATCACAGCTTTGTAACATAGCTTGAAATTGGGCACCTTGATGCCTCCAGCTTTGGTTTTCTTTTTCAACATTCTGCTGGTGATTTGGGGTCTTCTCTGGTTCCATACAAATTTTAGGATATTTGTTCCAGCTCTGTGAAAAATGTCAATGGTATTTTGATAGGGATGACATTAAAGTGTAAATTGCTCTTAGAAGGATAGACATGTTAGCAATGTTTATTCTTCTAATCTATGAGCATGGAATGTTTTTCAGTCTCTTTGTGTCTTCCTCAATTTCTTTCATAAGTGTTCTGTAGTTTCTAGAGTACAGATCCTTTACCTCTTCGGTTAGGTTTATTCCTAGGTTATCTTATGGTTTGGGGTCCAAATGGGATCTACTTCTTAATTTCTCTTTCTTTTGTCTCACCGTTAGTGTATAGAAATGCAACTGATTTCCATGTACTGATTTTGTATCCTGCCATGTTGCAGAATTGTTGTATGAGTTCTAGAAATTTGCAGGCAGAATCTTTGGGTTTTCCCCATAAAGTATTCTGTCACCCACAAAGAGAAAGAGTTTGACTTCTTCCTTGCCAATTTGAATGCCTTTTACTTCTTTTTGTTTTCTGATTGCTGAGGCTAGGACTTATAGTACTATGCTAAATAGTAGTGGTGAGAGTGGGTATCCCTGTCATGTTCCTGACCTTAGGGGAAAAGCTCTCAGTTTTTCCTCATTGAGAATGATGTTTACTGTGGGCTTTTCATAGATGGCTTTTATGATACTGAGGTATGTACCCTCTATCCCTACACTTTGAAGAGTTTTAATCTGGAAAGGATGCTGTATTTTGTCAAATGCTTTTTCTGCATATGGTTCTATAGAAACAGGGACCTTACGGGCAGTGCAATGACATTAAATTTGTATCTTTCAGTAGTTACTCTAAATATAAATGGGATGAATGCCCCCATCAAAAGAAACAGGGTTGCAGATTGGATAAAAAAGCAGGACTAATCCATATGCTGTCTACAAGAGACTTATTTTGAATCTAAAGACACCTCCAGATTGGAAGTGAGGGATGAAGAACCATCTACCTTCCTAATGGACCTCAAAAGAAAGCTGGGTTAGCAATACTCATATCAGACAAATTAGACAAACCAAAGACCATAATAAGAGATACAGAGGAACACTATATTATACTTAAAGTGTCTATCCAATGAGAAGCTCTAATAATTGTAAATATCTATCCCTCAACATGAGAGCAGCCAATTATATAAACCAATTAATACCCAAAATAAAGAAACATATTTATAATAACATATTAATAGTAGAAGACATCAACACTCCACTCACAGCAGTGAACAGATCATCTAAGCATAAGATCAATAAAGAAACAAGAACTTTGAATGACACTTTTGGCCAGATGGACTTTTGTAGATATATACAGAACATTCCATCCTAAAACAACAGAATACCCATTCTTCTCAAGTGTACATGGAATTTTCTCCAGAATAGACCATATACTGGGCCACAAATCAGGTCTCAACCAATACCAAAATGTTGAGGTAATTCTCTACATATTATTAGATCACAATGCTTTGAAACTGGAACTCAATCACAAGAAAAAAATTGGAAGGAATTCAAACACTTGGAAGTTAAAGAGCATCCTGCTAAAGAACGATTGGGCTAATCAGGAAATTAAAGAACTTAAACAATTCAGGGAAACTAATGAGAATGAATACACATAGGTCCAAACCTATGGAACACTGTAAAGGCATTCCTAAGGGGGAAATAAATAGCCATCCAACCCTTCTCAAAAAAATATAAAAATCCCAAATGCACAAGTTAAACTTACACCTAAAGGAGCTGGAGAAAGAAGAGCAACTAAAGCTTAAACCAAGCAAGAAGAAGAGAAACAATAAAGATTAGAGCAGAAATCAATGAAATAGAAACCTAAAAAAACAATTGAACATATCAACAAAACTAGAAGCTGATTCTTTCGAAGAATTAATAAGATCAATAAACCTCTGACCAGACTTATCCAAACAAAAGAGGAAAGGACCTAAATTAATAAAATCATGAATGAGAGGAAAGAGATCATGACTAACACCAAGGAAATAGAAACAATTATTAGCAATTATTACCAACAACTATATGCCAATAAATTAAGCAATCTGGAAGAAAAGGATGCCTTCCTAGAAACTCATAAATTACTAAGACTGAAATAGGAAGAGATAGACCATCTGAATAGACCAATAAACAGTAATGGAATTGAAGCAAAAATCAAAAACCTCCCCCCAAAAAAACAAGAGTCCAGGGCCAGATGGCTTCTCAGTGGAATTCTACCAAACATTTTAAGTAGAAATAATACCTATTCTACTGAAGCCATTTCAAAGAATAGAAATAGAAAGAAAACTTCCAGACTCGTTCTATGAAGCCAGCATTACCCTGACCCCCAAACCAGAAAAAGACCCCATCAAAAAGAAGAATTACAGACCAATATCCCTGATGAACATGGATGCCAAAATACTCAACAAGATCCTAACCAATAGGATCCAACAGTACATTAAAAGGATTATCCATCATCACCAGGTGGGATTTACTCCTGGGATACAAGGGTGGTTCAACATTCAGAAATCAATCAACATGATACATCACATTAATAAAAGAAAGGAGAAGAACCATGTAATCCTCTCAACTGATGTTGATAGTAGTAAGTGCTAATTTTTTTAAATGTACTATTAGATTCAGTTTGCTAGTATTTTGTGGAGGATTTTTGAACCTATGTTCAACAGGAATATTGGCTTGTAGTTCCAAACAACAATCAACAAAACTAAAAGGCACTCTACAGAATGAGAGAAGATATTTGAAAATGACATATCTCATAAAGTGTTAGTATCCAAAATCTATAAAGAACTTATCAAACTCAGCACTCAAAAAACAAATCATGTAGTTAAGAAATATCAGAAGATAAGAATATACATTTTTCCAAGGAAGATATACAAATGGCTAGCAGACACATGAAAGGATGTTCAGCATTATGCATCATCATGGAAATCAAACCCACTATGAGTTACAACCTCACACCTGTCAGAATGGCTAATATTAACAACACAGGTAACAAGTGTTGGTAAGGATGTGGACAAAAGGGAACCCTCTTGCACTGTTAGTGGAAATGAAAACTGGAAAAGAGTATGGATGTTCCTCAAACATTTAAAAACAGAATTATCCTATGATCCAGCTATTACACTACTAGGTATTTATCCAAAGGATACAAAAATACAGATTTGAAAGGGTACCTGTACCCCCATATTTATGGCAGTATTATCTACAATAGCCAAACTATGGAAGCAGTCCATGTGTCCATCAATGACTCATGAAAGGATAAGGAAGATGTCATTTTATTATATATATATATATATATATATATATATATATAATCTTGCCATTTGCAGCAAAGTGAATGGAGCTAGGGTGTATTATGCTAAGTAAAATAAGTCAGTCAGATAAAGATAAATACATATGATTTCACTCAGATGTGGAATTTAGGAAAAAGAACAGATGAGTTTGTGAGAAGGGCAAAAGATAGGAGAGGAGGGGAGGAGGCATACCATAAGAGGATCTTAAGGATAGACAATAAACTGAGGGTGGAGGGAGGTGTGGGGGGGATCAGCTAAATGGGTGGTGGGTATTAAGGAGGGCGTTTGTTATGATGAGCACTGTTATATGTCAGTGATGAGTCATTAAATTCTACTCCTGAAAGCAATAGTACAATATGTTAACTAACAAGAATTTAAATAAAAATTTGGAAGAAAATAATGAAAACATATTTGAATAACTTGACACAGATGAAACCTGAGAAGCACTACCTCAGCCAGGAGATAAAGGTCAATATCAACAGTGAGAGATTACACTGATAGCATGTATCCTTGTTATGATGTGGTGAAATAGCACTCTACTTTTATGATCTTCCTCCCAAAAGCTATAAACCCAATTTTATCGTGATAAAAATGTAAGGGAAATTCCAGTAGAAGGACATCTTACAAAATACTTGACAAGTATCCTCAAAACTGTCAAGGTCATCAAAAATAAGAAGTGTCAGCAATTTTTATAGCTAAAAACAGCCTAAGGAGATATTACAAATAAACGTAGTGTAGTGTTCTGTAAAACACATTAGGTAAAATTTAAATCTGAATAAACTAAGACTTACATAAACAATAAATAGATAAGTAAATAAATAAATACATAAATACATAAACAAATTTGGTAAAATTTGCCTGTGAAGCCATCTGTTCCTACATTTTTGTTTTTTGGGAGTTTTTTGATTACGGATTCAGTTTCTTTGCTGGTTATCCATCTGTTCAAGTTTTCTGTTTCTTCCCATTTCAGTTTTGGTAGTGTATATGTTTCTCTGAATTTATCTATTTCTTCTAGCTTGTCCAATTTGTTGGATATAGTTTTTCATAATATCCTCCTATAATTGTTTGTATTTCTGAGGTGTTGGTTGCTATTTCTCCTTTCTCATTTGTGATTTTATTTTAGTCCTTTCTCTTTCCTTCTTGGTACATCTGACTAGAGGTTTATCAATTTTATTAACTTTTTCAAAGAACTAGCTCCTGGTTTCATTGATCTGTTCTATTGGTTTTTGTTTTGTTTTGTTTCTGTATCATTTATTTATGCTCTAATCTTTATTATTTCCTTCCATCTGCTGTATTCCGATTATGTTTGGTGTTCTTTTTCTAGGTCCTTTTAGTATATGGTAGATGACTTATTTGAGATTTTTCTTGTTTCTTTTTTTTAAAAGATTTTATTTATTTATTTATTTGTCAGAGAGAGAGAGCACAAGTGGAGGGAGAGGCAAGTAGAGCAGGCAGATGGACAAGCAGGCTCCCCGCTGAGTCAGGAGTGGGAGTCACTCCTCCAAAGTCAGGAGGCCTGGTGTGAGCAGGTGTTTGCCAGACTTCTGGGGGAAGGGGCCCTGGAACTGAGGCAGATAAGACTAGGAAGGTCAGTTCCACCAGAGTGTGGGGGGTTGGGGGAGGGGAGGTTGGGGCGGGCTTGGTGTGAGCAAGTTAGTTAGTGAATGTAGGTGCTGCACTAGGTAGCCCTGTGCTTATGCTGAAGTACTGGGGGGGAAAAAATGACCCCTGCTAGTTCCTTTGTTCCTAGAGGAGTCTCTCCGGAATGCTGCCTCTCTGGCAAGCACTTTGAGATAAGCAAATAACCTTCCTACTGTGTGTCCCAGGCACTCTTCAGATTGCTGTTTCCACACTGTAGGTCTGAAGGTTGTTTGCCTGACATCTCTCCAAGAGCAGCACAATGCCCTCTAGGGACACACACAGAGATGGTGTGAGAAAGGGTAATTGCAAGACATTCATTTAGATAGATGATAGGTATTTACTTAAAACAATTTTAGCAGCTTAAATCTAAAAACACTAAAAAAAGGTGGCTTTCATTCCAGGAATGCAAAAATGGTTGTGCATTTGAAAATAAATCAATATAATTTACTACATTAATTAACTAAAAGGAAAAATAATATTGTCCTAATAAATGCAGAATAATGTTTGATAGAACTCAACATGCACTCATGATGAAAGCTCTTTGCAAACTAGGGATAAAAGAAATCTACTTTAACTTGATAAGAATATCTAAGAGGCAGCCAGAGGGTGTTTCAAAATAAATAAAGTAATATTATTCTTTAGTCTTTATAATAAGTATTGCTAGCTTTCTATTTTGTGTTGTGCTTAGGAAAAGGATTTTCATTATAACCATTTCTATTCTTCTTACCTAGAACATTAAGTCAGGAAAAGGGACAAAAATTATTGGATAGAAAGAAAAAAAAAAACAATTCATGGAATGCAGTATATATAGAAAATTCAATGTATTTAGAATTAAATTATAAAACTAATATGTTATTTAGCTGTTAAAGCTGCTCCATTAAAAATATAGAAAAATCACATTTTTATAATAGCCATGGCCAGAATATGTAATTTTTAAAGATCTCCTCTATAATAGCTTCAGAAATATCATATTCATAGGAAAAAGTCAAACATAATTTATGAGGTATCTTTATATAGAAATATATTGAGAGACTTTAAAGAAGATCTAAATAAATAGAGCTATATTCCATGATAATAGATGAAATGATGTCAGTTCTTCCCAAAAAATGAGGTCTTTATAGAAACAAAGGCCTTGAGTGTAAATGAATAAAGTTGACCTCTCATGTGCAAGAGCTCCTTGGTAAAGTATAGAATTGTCTCAAGCCACTGATTTGAAGAATATATCATGTGCTTGCAAATCCACATTGCCTCATGATACTTGATTCCACTGCTGGATGGAAAGAATATTGAACTAAAAAAAAAAAAAAAAGCACAAATAAGCACAAATATTTTGCAAGGAAGTACAATGCATATGTACAAAAATAGTTTAGAGAAGGAATATACCTAACTAAAAGTCTGAATTTTTTGTCTCAGTGTTTCCAATAGTATATTGATTACTTTGACATCAATAATATTTTTATGCTACTGGAAAGAAAAAATCATGTTATCCTGACTATTTGGAAAGCTCTAATTTACCAAAATATCATTCCATTTTTTTAATGTAACCAGATAATAAAACCAAACTGATTTATTATTAGTTTTAGCTGAATCTCTAAGATTTCAAAATGCCAACTATTTTCACATTCAAAAGTGAGAAATCTCTGTATAGAACCTCTAAAAAGATGGTTGAAAACGGTTTTCATCTCTTAGATGCTTACCCACATGAAGGGTATAGAGGATCAGAAGGTCTAATGAAAGAATACACTTTTTGGAGAGTATTGATGATATCTTGTGAGTCCCAACACACCTTCACTAGAGAGTGAGGGGGGATTGGTCCTAAATTAAATACAAGAGAAGGGGACCTCATAAGTCAACTCCAGGAGTCCAATATATCTTCCTGGGAGCTTAGAAGTTACAGTAGGCTTGTATCTGACTTAAATCTCTGAAATCTGGTGGATAGAGTGTATGCCTGACTAGCTTCTCTAATAAGAGAGAGTGCAGATAGTGTACTGCATTTTGCAAAGGATCCCACAGAGTTTCTGAGAGTACTGATGCCTGCATATTTTCCAAAAACCAGATCTGGGGCACATGCAAGAGAACGAATGAGGGATGACCCTGTTCAAAAGGACTGCCTGGAAGAACATGGTATCCACCATAAAGGTAAGGGACCAGCTTGTTCCCAGGAACTGAGAAAGAAGGTACTGGTGTTAAGTAAGAGGAAAGACAGGTCAAGGGAAGACAGGTGAGAGAACCCAAAATGGGGATAGGAGGTATCTATAAAGAATGTACAAAAGCGTCCCTTGAGAAAAAGATAATCTTCAAATCTTCAAAACCCCAGGAGTACTAATAGTAGCTCATGACGTGTCACCGACTCTTCCTCATTTTGATATCACCCGTGGAAGAAGTACAGGCTGCCTAGTGCCTAAGGGAGGAAAAATCAGTGTGCTAGGCGAGGACCTGGAAGCAAAGCAGGCACTCTCCCCCTCTAATACAGGCACCCAGCCCAAGGCCAGCCTGAGCTGACTGAGGGATGACTTTATAAGGACTTGGATGTTTTGACAACTTGAAATCTTGAAACAAGACTATTTTGTGTCTTAAAATGACTTTAGAGCTGTTTATTTTCTAGGATATAGCAGAAGGATCATAACAACTACTCTTATTATCATCCAAGGAACTGGGGGAGAATTATCCACTTGCTAATTTTACCTGTGAACCTGGTTAGGCTATGGTGCCCAGTCGTTTGGCCAAACACCAGCCAGATGTTGTGAAGGCATTTTTTTGCATGTGATTACCATTTAAGTGAGCAAATTCCCCTCCACATATGGGTGGGCCTCATCCAATCAGTAAAAGGCCTTTGGCGTCAAAGCCGCAACATAGAAACGCTGCCTGAATTTTGAGCCTGTCTAGCCTGTCCTGAGGCTTTCAAAGTCAATAACCTTACCCAAATTTGAGACTGCTGGCTTTTCCTATAGTTTTTAAACTTGTCACCCCCCATAGCCACATGAGCCAGTTCCTTAAAATAAATCTCCCTCCCCCCTTCCTTCTCTCCTTTTTCCTTCTTCTCTCTTACTCTCTCTGTATATAGACATAGATGTATAAATATATACATGTATGTTCTCATTTACATAAAGAAGGGGTTTAAATGGACAATGGGAGAAAAAAAATTAAGTTGCTTTATGATCATACCCTTTATCTTGTTTGATATTTCCATTTTAATACCATTTTATTCTTTTGTGCTTTTGACTTTTATTTTATTTATTTATTTAAATTATTTAATTTATTTTATTATTATCTTATTTATTTTCCTATTATTTTATTTACTTATCTATTTAAGAATACATTTTATTCTTAAGTGCTTTTGAGTGTGTGGATACATTTAGAAGTCTAGGGGCCTTTAGTTTTGGTCTGAATTTAATGTTTGTTATGTGTCCCCGCCTCCCTTTCTGTTCTTGCTCTGAAATAAGCCCTACTAATAAGCTCTAGCACTCACATGTTTATTGATTCATTAAGAGGTCATCTGATTCTTTAAAGCTATCTAGCTCTGATTTCAGTATATCTTCACCCAATAGAAATAAAATCATAGTTGTTGTTTTTAGATGCTTGGTTTTAGTTCACTGTGTGTGTGTGTATGTGTGTGTGTCTTTTCCCCCAGACAAAGTTTAATTTTGAACTGCCTCCCAGTGGTGATATGAAGCTTGACTAACTTTGGTGAAATACACATTCCAACAGCAATCACTTTGTAGACTTACAGGCTCAAACTTTTTTTTACAGCCTGGTTGTCAAAAGAATATTTAAGCATGCAAACCTCAGACACATTCTAAGGCAATTGCATATTAAACTAGGTTAAGTATTCTGTGATTTGAAGTTATTATAGCCAAAGGTCTTTCCTCCCCATGATTTTAAGAAATAGAAGTTAGAGTGTGGTTTTACAAAGAGTTGAGTTTCTACCTCCTGTGCCATTGGAAATAGAGCATAATTACAATCCATTCTGATTTCTGCTTCTGACTCATTGTCTATTGGAAGGAAAAGTCTAATATTCTTCCCTTACAGCGCCTAGCACAGTGCCAGGTTCAACTTAGCATAAATAATAGCTTTCTGGTTGGATTCATTATCATGATGGTTATTCTCAGATGGGAAGAACCATATTCTTATAGCCAAAAGAAACCTTAAGAGGCCACAGAATTTAATCTCTGAATTTAAAATGATGAAGCTCTCCAGATGGCAGCTATTTACTTTATAAAAACTCTGCACAAGTGGAGTCTCACTACTGTTCCTTGGTGGTCTATTCCAGCATGTCATTCTCTTATTATTAAACAGATAATGCATTGACACCTACAGTTCTAGACACTGAAATGAAATCATGAGCAAAACAGAATCTTTGATCTCATGAAGTTACAGATGAGTGAAATACTGACAAATAAAGCAAGAGGGAGCCTCTGAGATCATTCAATTTTCTCTGACTCTTTAGTTTCATAGGTCAGGAAACTTGCACTCAGAAAAGTTAAGTATTTGCTCAAGACCATGCAAGCAGAGTTTGTGTTTTCAATTGTTCTTTATAGTATATAGTATATATGCATTTAATTTTTCTATATATGCCTTTACCTGTGACCTTATGTAATTCATTTATTATTTATAGTAGTTTTTTATAGATTCATTAGAATTTATATGATAACGTCATATGCAAATAAAAAGTTTTACCCCTTCCTTCCCAATCTAAATGTCTTTTATTTTTTTTCTTTTTCACATGCCTGAGCTAGAGCTTCCAGTACAGTGTTGGAGAGAAGTAGCAAAGTTATATGCCTTGATTTATTCCTGATTTTAGTGACATAGTCTTCAGTCTTTCACCCCAGTTTTTGGTGCTAGTGGCAAGTTTCTTGGTAGATATTCTTTATAAGATTGAGGAAATTCTCTTATATTCCTAATTTTCTTAGAATTTTTATAATATTTGTGTGTTTAATTTTATCGGATTCATTTTTTGCATCTATATTCTCCTTTTTCTCTGTTAATGCGGTGATCTAACATTTACTTTTTTTCTTAAGATTTTATTTATTTATTTGATAGACAGAGATCACACAAGTAGGCAGAGAGGGGAGGGGAGAAGCAGGCTCCCTGCCAAGCAGAGAGCCCGATGAGGGACTCGATCCCAGGACGCTGGGATCATGACCTGAGCTGAAGGCAGCGGCTTAACCCACTGAGCCACCCAGGCGTCCCTAACATTTACTTTTTTAATATTAAACTAACTTTGGGGGCATCTAGGTGGCTCAGTCCATTAACCACCCACTCTTTATTTTGGCTCAGGTTGTGATCTTGGGATTGTGAGGTCAAGCCCTGCATCAGGCTCTATATTCAGCAGGGAGTCTGCTTGAGGTTCTCTCTCTCCCTCTCTGTCTGCCTTTCCTTGCTCTCTCTCTCTCTCTCTCTCAAATAAATAAATAAATCTTAAAAAAAACCCACAAAAACCTAACCTAACTTTGCAGTCCTGAGATAAATCCACTTGGTCCTGGTATATGATGATTTCTGTACATTAGATCTGATTGAGGGTTTAATATCTAGCATATCTGGGGTATAACTGGTTGGTCCAACAACATGTCAGGGTATTTTGATGTGCTTCTCTGCTGATGTTCTTACTGCTTTTGATGACGGGGCATTCTTTGGATCCTGTTGGATGCAGGCCCTTTTGAATCTCTGCCATGTTGGTCATGATGTTCATGGTTCAAGCAGTCTGTTTCTAGAATTTAGTGTGAATATTAGCCTATTGCCAGTCTGCCAGACTCTCAACTCACATTTCCCAACAATGGAAACCAAGTGTCTAAAATTTGTTGCTCTGCATGTTAATGCTCAGAGATAGGAGGCAAGAAAACACTTCTGAGTACAGATAATAAAACTGCTCTCTTATCTACCTTGTCTATATTCACTCAGCTCTTTTTCCCCCACAAAGCTCCAAAGCCGGAAAACTTTCTTCTTCCTTATAAATTAAACAGTGAGTATTTTCTCTTTATATCCTCCTCCATCAATCCTACATAATCCCATAACCAAGTAGACACTTCCATTAGGGTTTGATATTTATCTTTCCAGACTTTTTTCTATTCTTAAACATCTATCTATACCTCCATCTAATCCATCCATCTTCCTATTTATAGTTGCATATATTTGCAGCTGATCTTTGAAATCAGAAATGAGATGGCACATACACTGTTTGGCAAACTGCTTATTTGTATTTTCTTAATGTAAAAATGCTATTTGATTACCTTTCCAAGTGAACCCATAATTTGTTTTAAGCCTCTCCAATACATATGCTATCTAGTAATAATTGCTTGAAAACTTCAATGTTTATTTAGCTCTTGTTTTTGCTTATATCAATAATTTGTTCCTATTCATTGTTGAGTGATATTCCATTATATGTATATACAACAAATTGGTGATCCATTTACCAGTTGACAGACATTTCAGTTCTTTGTGTGTTTTGGCTAATAAAACTGAAGTTTCTATAAACATTTATATACACATCTGTTTTTGGTGGACATATATTTGTGTTTCACTTAAGTACTTGCCTTGAAGCATAAGTACTCAGCTGTATGGTAAGTATAATTTATAATGAATTGTTAAACATTTCACCAAAGCAATTATACTAATATAATACCAGCAACATATGAGTGTTCCAATTACTCCATATTTTCAGCTGTACTTGGTATTGCCAATTTCTTAAATTTCTGCCATTTAACTGGTATACAGTATTATGTTACTGTGATTTTAATTTCATTTCCCTGATGACTCACTATTTTGTGATCATAGACTATGAATGTATATTATTTAGATTTTTATCTATGAGAATTATTAGAAGCCTTTTCTTTTTTTAAGATTTTCATTTGCTCCTGCCAATTAGCTTGGGGTTCTATTGATTTCAACCACTTCTAATTTTCCACTTTATGCTTCTCAAGTGGAAGAGATAGTATAAATTCAAGCCACAAAATGATGAGCAAATAAAACATCTCAGAGAACATGTTTTCCCTCTCCCATTAGCACTGATGACAAGTCAGGCAAGTGTCTTCCTGTGATGTAAGTTGATTTCTTGTTCACAAATGATCCATTTAGATTGTCAGCTTTATAAAGAGGCCTATTACATTCCCTATCTTTCATAAGTCCTAGCTATCAGATGCCTTCTCTAGTAGTTGGTTTGACCATCAAAACAGAAGCCCAGGTTAACCAGTATTTAGAAGTTCCCCTCAGACCAGAAACTGTGCGAAATTCTTTGTATCTCTAGAGTTCTGTTTTCAGTCTTTTTCAGCATCTTTCTGATTTTTTTAAACCAGATTAGTTATTCATTTAAAAAAAACTTAGAAAAAATGTTTTAAATAAGATAATCATTCAGCCCACCTGATCTATCATTTTCCATAGATGAAAATATTTTTTCTACTTTCTAAAACATATTGATATCACTCATCATAATTTTTTTAAAGATTTTATTTATTTATTCGACAGAGATCACAAGTAGGCAGAGAGGCAGGCAGAGAGAGAGAGAGAGGAGGAAGCAGGCTCCCTGCTGAGCAGAGACTCGATGCGGGGCTCGACCCCAGGACCCTGGAATCATGACCCAAGCTGAAGGCAGAGGCTCCAACCCACTGAGCCACCCAGGTGCCCCACTCATCATAATTTTTAATTTTTAATTTAATAATTTTTTGGTTATGGGATTATGTAGGATTGATGTAGGAGGATATAAAGAGAAAATACTCACTGTTTAATTTATAAGGAAGAAGAAAGTTTTCTGGCTTTGGAGCTTTGTGGGGGAAAAAGAGCTGAGTGAATATAGACAAGGTAGATAACAGAGCAATTTTATTATCTATACTCAGAAGTGTTTTCTTGCCTCCTATCTCTGAGCATTAATATGCAGAGCAACAAATTTTAGACACTTGGTTTCCTTTGTTGGGAAATGTGAGTTAAGAGTCTGGCATATATATAATATATTTATATATATCTTTAATATATAATTTTTGTATGTTAAATGCCAATCTTTTTTCAGTGCATTTCAACTATTTTGTTGTTATTATTAATGAGGTCTTTTCTTTATTGTATATATATTGCATATAGGAAAACTGTTGGCATTTTTTCTAAACTAGTGATTATCTTGATGATATATTTAATGGACTATATAATCTTAAAATATTTTATATTTCACTTACTCTTTCAAGTATTTACACTTCTTATTTCTTTTTATTATCTAATCAACATTGAACAGAACTCCCAGAATATTATGAAGTGGTGACTTTAGTGTGAATGTCTCCAATATCTTATCTTAATATACGATGCTGCTATTACCATTTATTTGTACTTTGAAGGTTTAAAAGATATGGTAGGATATTAAAATTTGATAAGCATAGCATTGGCTTCAGTTGAGGTACTCACTATTTTATTTTCTCCTTTGATTTAGTAATGGCAATTTCCTATATTTGCTTGTACTGGACACTCTATTATTGAAACATACTTTGGGCATGGTTTAGTCTGTTAATGTCCTACTTTTATATTTTCTAAAATTTTTTATTAGGATTTATAAAAGTATATATTAATATATCATCATTTCTACCATTATTGATTTATTGTTAGATTATTTTTACTATTTTAGTATTTTTAGTATTACTATTTTAATAACATACCATAATAGTATACTTATACAATATAATATATACTATACTATATAATTAATTTCTTATATACTATACTATACTGTATTATGCTATATAATATTATAACTATAGTAATATAATTACTATATAGTAACTACAAATGCTTTTTCTATCTCTACCAAATTTTACTATCACACAATTCATTATGGAATTATTATTTGAAGTTCTAAAACTTTGAAATGTGAAATTTTCTGAGTCCAACATCATGACAATAGGTATGGGGAGTGGATAAGGCCCAGGAGAGTGGACAAGTTTCTTCCATGGTTGCTGTTCTGTTTATATTTTTTTATTTATTTTACTTGTTAAAGATAACTTTGTGTTTGGGTACAAAAATAATCTACTAGAATGATTAATTTCTTTTTTCCAAACAGACCAACACTAAGAAATTTGAAACAAAATATTTTAATGCTTTCTCTTAAGAAATTAAATTTATACCACACCTGTAGTGGAGAGTTACAAATAAAATGAATTGATAGATAAGAAGGTAACCATCACAGTATTAGTGTGAACATTACAACACGGGTGCTACATTAGCTTCCTAGAGCTACCATAACAAATCACTACATGCTGAGTGGCTTAAAATAACACTAATTTATTCTCTCACAATTCTGGAGTTTAGAAGTCCAAACTTAAGGTGTCAATAGGGCTTGTGATCCCTCTAAAGGCTCCAGGGAAGAATCTTTCCCTCTCTTTTCTAGCTTCTTATGAAGATAATTATCAGTGAATTTAGGGTCCATGCAGATAATCTAGGGTGATCTCATCTCTAAATCCTTAATTTAATTACATCTGTAAAAAATTAATAAAAATTACATCTGCCACCTAGGATCACATATATAGGTTCTGGGTATTAGGACATGGACATATATTTCAGGGAGCCACCATTTAACCTACTACAAGTGATATAATTGTAATTAAGTTTCTTATCATCTTCTTATTCAAACTAATGCAATTTATTAAAATAAGGATGAAAATCAAGGCTTACAATAATTATAGTCCCCAGGTTGAGGATGGCGTACAAAAGTTATGGCAGTAAATTGTTTACAGTTAAAATCCACAACATCAAGACTCTGTTTTTCTCAAAGCTAATGTAGACATATATTCAATCTTGTGATGCCAAGATACAGAATATACAGAAATATAACTTAGATAGAATGTTCTCACTTCTTTTTATATACATTCTCCTTAATTTTTGATTGCCTTTGATTGTACTTGTCTTTATCATAGCTGGTTTCTTATATTTATAATAAAAAATAAAGACTATCCTAGACTTTATGTTCTAAGAGGCAACTGGGTTGACAATTTCCTTTTCTTCGCAAGGCTTTTTATTAAATTAAATTTTGACATCTGTCCTATGGCTTTAATTAATATTTTACACAAGCTTGAACAAAATATTTAAGACTTTAGATTTTTACTTTGACATAAGGTCATTTTTGAACATTTAAATTCTGTTAAAGAACTCTATTTCAACCATGTATTCAAGTTTTTTTGCAAGAAAGAGAGAGAACAAAGTAATCATTTATAATTCCCTTATTTTTCTCTGTATTTGTGGATATGTCCCCATTATCACTGCTATTGTGAGGTATTTGTATTGGTTTACTCTTTTGTGTTTTGAATCGGTTAGCCAATGATTTATGTAAATTCATTAATTTTTACAAAAACATTCTTCAACAAATTATTTTTTTTCTTTACAATTTATTTCTGCTTTTGTTTTAATTTTATTCTTCTGAGTTTATTTGTTTTTTCATTTTAACTTATATTTAATAGCTACAGGTGG
The DNA here is from genome assembly GCA_003697995.1 of Taxidea taxus jeffersonii. NCBI lineage: Eukaryota > Metazoa > Chordata > Mammalia > Carnivora > Mustelidae > Taxidea > Taxidea taxus. The sequence continues at coordinate 37,542 of RCUC01149047.1, read as the reverse complement.
CTAGTGGCTACTATTTTTTATAGTGCAGCTTAAATGAAAGCAACACTGGATTGTTTAATGGGTTGTTAAGGATCTTCAAGGAATGAGGGCATAATAAATACCTCCATGGTGCTTGAAGAAAAGATAGTGGTTATTCTATTGAATATTGATAGTGATTAGAAGGTGGCATAATAGGGTTTCTTATATTTTGTAATGTTTGTTTATTGATCTATATACTGCTACATGAGTTATGTTTACATTGTAAAAACTCCTTACATTTGCTTTTTAATTGGTGCATTTTTCAATAAGATTACATTAAAAAAGAAAATATATTATGACTAAGTAGAGGTTTTTTTAAGGCATGCAAGCATAGTTCAATATTAGTAATGTATCATAAAATTTCACAGTTGTTGGGATGCCTGGGTGGTTCAGTCGGTTAAGCATCTGCCCTCAGTTCAATTGATCTCAGGGTCCTGGGATGGAGTCCCGCATTGGGCTCCCTGCTCAGAGGGGATCCTATCTCTCCCTCTGTTTGTCACTTGCCCTGTTTGTGCCTGCTGGCTCACTTTCCCAAGCTCTCCCTCCCTCTCTCTCTCTCTCTCTCTCTGACAAATAAATAAATAATCTTTAAAAAATTTTTTAAAAATTTTGACAGTCCTCATTTGACAAAATCCAACACCCATCTTTGGCAAAAGTATATAATAAAACAGTAATTGATGAATCTTTTCTTAATACATACCGCCTTTCAAAAGCCAACTTCTTTCTAATAAGGAAATATTAAAGACATTCTCACCAAATAAACATGCCAAATTTATTCATCATCTGCACTATTATTTAATAATGAACTAAAGATATTAGTTAAGTAGACAAAAAAAATTAGAAATTGAGATTTTAATCAAATAGCCAAAAATTTCTATTATAATACAATATCTGGAAAAGTCCTAAGAGTGAAATTAAAACCACGCAAACAGGGGCACCTGGGTGGTTCAGTGGGTTAACCCTCTGCCTTCGGCTCAGGTCATGACCTCAGGGTCCTGGGATCAAGCCCCACATTGGGCTCTCTGCTCAGCAGGGAGCCTGCTTCCTCCTCTCTCTCTGCCTGCCTCTCTGTCTACTTGTGATCTCTGTCTGTCAAATAAATAAATAAAATCTTAAGAAAAAAAAACCTAAAATTCAAAAATTAGAAACTTCATATATGTAAACAAAGGTTAGAAATACAAAGGAAGAAAAGATTTCACTTAAAATAAGAAAAGATAAAATAAATAATCTAAGCACAAATATACAAAAGTATGTTGACAAAAACTTAAAAATTTCATCATATGCTGTGCTGGGAAACTGGGAAACAGGCACGCATACATTTCTACAGTCATGGAGTGGAATTTGGCAATATCTAGTAAAAGTTCACATCCTTTTACCCTTAGCCAGCAATCACACTTCTAGAAAACTAATCCCAAAGAACTGGCGAAGATATTAAATGTCCTATGCATATAGGTCACTATCTTTTCATAATTCCCCAAGCAAACTTGTTATCTAACAAAGCTAAAATTCTTTCTTAGGTCCAGGTCCTTTCTGAGAGTTTGTACTAAGCTATTACTTTAATTGGGTTATCAGAAGTTTTTAAACAATTTCAAAAACTCACCAACTGAAATGAATCCATATAATACTACAGTTTGTAAAGTATAGACTGCTCTGTCCAGGTGCAGATATAGATCTGTTATACCCCCAGGAGTTGTTTAACTTGGGTCTTTATGAAAACAGCAAAAATAATTTATTAGAAATGACTGACAATTAATAATGGAAATAACATAAAGAGACCTTATTATGAAAAAATTGTAAATGCTCAATGTTCTTATACTATTTTTAATTTCTTTATCCTTAAGGAAATGGTAGAAATTTTAGCTAACAGAACTAACTCTCTGCTCCTATGTTCTCTATAAACCTCACCCTTTTAAAAAAAATTTAATGTCCGATGATTTACTCTTTGTGTGCCATTCCATCCTTAGCCTAGGCTGTTGCTATTCGGACACTAATTCTTTGTGTAAGGGCCCTTATGGCTATTTCAAACAGTCTTTCTGTGTGAATGCTCAAAGTTCAGTTAAAAATACCCAGAGTTTTCCTATAAAGAAAGATTTGCTGTCTCCAATGCTCTGCAAAATGTCAGTGGTTAATAAATAATGTGAACAGTTGCTACATTATGTTTTAGCTGTTACACCAGTATTGATTAGAAATTCTAACATAAGGTACTCAACCAAAGTGAGTTGAGAAATCTAAAGAATGAGTTTGCAAAATCTTTAGATAATTAAAAAAATTGGAGAATGGATATGAAAGGGAAAGATCTGAGAAGTTTCTTGGGTATAGGTTGGTCAGAACTAGCAAATGAAAATACAAGATGCCCAATTACATATAAGTAGCAGATAAACAACAAATACCTTTTTGGTCTCAATATGTCCCAAATACTTGCAGGGAACATACCTATACTAAAAATGTATTTGTTGTTTACTGAAATTCAAATGTAACTGGGCATCCTGCGTTTTATCTGGTAATACAACTTGGGAAAGCATACATTCAGGCCTTGAGTTCTGCCACCAACCTACTCGAAAGGAAGGGGTGCTGCCCACTTTATTTCAGGTTGAAAATGAGGAGCATCTGCAAGATCAAATGGAAAACTGTTGAGAAAATAGCAGACAAAACAGACTGGTTGACATCAGGGCAGGAAACCTAGAGGTCAAGAGAAACCAGCAAGCTGCTTTGACAGCAAAAAGTAATTGTTTTGAAGTCTGTCTCCACTCCCAGAACTTACCAAAGTAAAGGATGAATGACTATTTCTGTCAACCTGATGTAGCCCAAATGGGAGAGACTCTAAGACCACCATGGCTTTGATATTTACCCAAGGGGATCACATGAGAAGTCACTGGGACTCCAACACAGTGAGCCTTAGAAGGGTAAATCACCTGAAAACCTGGGCTAAAGAGGGACGAGACCAGAGAAAGAGAATGCATTGCCAAGTGCCTAAAAACCCCTATCAGAGAGGGGCACACAGATGCCTCCAAGAAATTGAGAAAAGCACCCACAAGACAAAGAGGCATGTTTAAGCATTACCTGGATCAACAAGACTGAAGATAACATATGCTGTTTATCAAGGATGTTTCTTTTTTTTATTTTTTTTAATAAACATATAATGTATTATTAGCCCCAGGGGTACAGGTGTGTGAATTGCCAGGTTTACACATTTCATGGCACTGACCATAGCACATACCCTCCCCAATGTCCATAACCCCACCACCCTCTTCCTATCCCACTCCCCCCCAGCCACCCTCAGTTTGTTTTGTGACATTAAGAGTCTCTTATGGTTTGTCTCCCTCCCAATCCCATCTTCTTTCATTTCTTCTTTTCCTACCCCCCAAGCCCCCCATGTTGCATCTCCACTTCCTCATATCAGGGAGATCATATGATAGTTGTATTTCTCTGATTGTCTTATTTTGCTAAGCATAATACCCTCTAGTTCCATCCACATCATTGCAAATGGCAAGATTTCATTTCTTTTGATGGCTGCATATTATTCCATTGTATATATATACCACTTCTTATTTATCCATTCATCTGTTGATGGACATCTAGGTTCTTTCCATAGTTTGGCTATTGTGGACATTGCTGCTATAAACATTCAGGTGCATGTGCCCCTTCAGATCACTACGCTGTATCTTTAGGGTAAATACCCAGTAATGCAATTGCTGGGTCGTAGGGTAGCTCTATTTTCAACTTTTTGAGGAACCTCCATGCTGTTTTCCAGAGTGGTTGCACCAGCTTGCATTCCCACCAACAGTGTAGGAGGGTTCCCCTTCTCCACATCCTCGCCAGCATCTGTCATTTCCTGACTTGTTAATTTTAGCCATTCTGACTGGTGTGAGGTGGTTTCTCATTGTGGTTTTGATTTGTATTTCTCTGATGCCGAGTGATGTGGAGAACTTTTTAATGTGTCTGTTGACCATCTGGATGTCTTCTTTGCAGAAATGTCTGTTCCTGCCCTCTGCCCATTTCTTGATTGGATTTGGATTATTTGTTCTTTGGATGTTGAGTGTGCTAAGCTCTTTATAGATTTTGGATACCAGCCCTTTATCTGATATATCATTTGCAAATATCTTCTCCCATTCTGTCAGTTGTCTTTTGATTTTGTTAACTGTTTCCTTTGCTGTGCAAAAGCTTTTGATCTTGATGAAGTCCCAATAGTTCATTTTTGCCCTTGCTTCCCTTGCCTTTGGTGACGTTCCTAGGAAGAAGTTGCTGTGGTTGAGGTCAAAGAGGTTGCTGCCTGTGTTCTCCTCAAGGATTTTGATGGATTCCTTTCTCACATTGAGGTCCTTCATCCATTTTGAGTCTATTTTCATGTGTGGTTAAGGAAATGGTCCAGTTTCACTTTTTTTGCATGTGGCTGTCCAATTTTCCCAAAACCATTTGTAGAAGAGGCTGTCTTTTTTTCCAGTGGACCTTCCTTCCTGCTTTGTCGAAGATTAGTTGACCATAGAGTTGAGGGTCTATTTCTGGGCTTTCTATTCTGTTCCATTGATCTATGTGTCTGTTTTTGTGCCAGTACCAGACTGTCTTGATGATGACAGCTTTGTAATAGAGCTCAAAGTCTGGAATTGTGATGCCACCAACTTTGGCTTTCTTTTTCAACCTTCCTTTGGCTACTGAAGGTCTTTTCTGGTTCCATATAAATTCTAGGATTATTTGTTCCATTTCTTTGAAAAAAATGGATAGGATTTTGATAGGGATTGCATTAAACATGTAGATTGCATTAGGTAGCATAGACATTTTCACAATATTTATTCCTCCAATCTATGATCATGGAACATTTTTGCATTGCTTTGTGTCTTCCTCAATTTCTTTCATGAGTACTTTATAGTTTTCTGAGTATAGATTCTTTGCCTCTTTGGTTAGGTTTATTCCTAGGTATCTTATGGTTTTGGGTGCAATTGTAAATGAGATTGACTCCTTAATTTCTCTTTTTCTGTCTTGTTGTTGGTGTAAAGAAATGCAACTGATATCTGTGCACTGATTTTATATCCTGATACTTTGCTGAATTCCTGTACAAGTTTTAGCAGATTTGGAGTGGAGTCTTTTGGGTTTTCCACATATAGTATCATATCATCTGCAAAGAGTGAGAGTTTGACTTCTTCTTTGCTGATTTGGATGCCTTTAATTTCTTTTTGTTTTCTGATCGCTGAGGTTAGGACTTCTAGTACTATGTTGAATAGCAGTGATGAGATAACGGACATTCTCTGACAAATAGATAAATAACATCTTTAAAAAAAAAGAATTTTTTAAAGATTTATTTATCTATTTGTCAGATAGAGAGCACAGGAGCGAGCACAGGCAGACAGAGTGGCAGGCAGAGGCAGAGGGAGAAGCAGGCTCATTGCTGAGCAAGGAGCCCAATGTGGGACTCAATCCCAGGACGCTGGGATCATGACCTGAGCTGAAGGCAGCCGCTTAACCAACTGAGCCACCCAGGCGTCCCAAGAGACCCCCATCAAGACATATCATAAGTAAAATATCAAAAGTTAAAGACAAGGAGAAAATTTTAGAGGAGCAAGAGAACAACAGCTTGTTGTGTACAAGGGAATTCCATAAGACTGCAAGCAGATTTTCAGCAGAAACTTGGAAAGCTGGTAAGCAGTGGCATGATATATTTAAACTGCTGAAAGAAAAACAAACTTTCAACCAAGAGTACTTTACCTGACAAACTTATCATTCAGACTAAAGGAAAGACAAAGAGTTTTCCACACAAGGAAAGCTATAGAGGAAGGGGGGGGGGGGTGGGGTGAGCCCAGTGGTGGGTATTAAGGAGGGCACGTATTGCATGGAGCACTCGATGATAACGGGCATCCCTGCCCTGTTCCTGACTTTAGCGGAAAAGCTCTCAGGTTTTCTCCATTGAGAATGATATTTGCGGTGGGTTTTTCATAGATGGCTTTGATAATATTGAGGTATGTGCCCTCTATCTCTATACTTTGAAGAGTTTTGATCAGGAAGGGATGCTGTACTTTGTCAAATGCTTTTTTAGCATCTATTGAGAATATCATATGGTTCTTGTTATTTCTTTTATTAATGTATTGTATCACATTGATTGATTTGCAGATGTTGAACCAAACTTGCAGCCCTGGAATAAATCCCACTTGGTTGTGGTGAATAATCCTTTTAATGTACTGTTGGATCCTATTGGCTAGTATTTTGGTGAGCATTTTTGCATCTGTGTTCATCAAGGATATTGATCTGTAATTCTCTTTTTTTTGGTGGGATGTTTGCCTGGTTTTGCGATCAAGGTGATGCTGGCCTCATAAAATGAGTTTGGAAGTTTTTCTCCCGTTTCTATGTTTTGGAACAGTTTCAGGAGAATAGGAATTAATTCTTCTTTAAATGTTTGGCAGAATTCCCCTGGGAAGCCATCTGGCCCTGGGCTTTTGTTTGTTTGGAGATTTTTGATGACTGTTTTGATCTCCTTACTGGTTATGGGTCTGTTCAGGTTTTCTATTTCTTTCTGTTTCAGTTGTGGTAGTTTATATGTCCCTAGGAATGCATCCATTTCTTCCAGATTGTCAAATTTGTTGGCATAGAGTTGCTCATAATATGTTCTTATAATTGTATTTCTTTTGGTGTTGGTTGTGATCTCTCCTCTTTCGTTCATGATTTTATTTATTTGGGTCCTTTCTCCTTTCTTTTTGATAAGTCTGGCCAGGGGTTTATTGATCTTATTAATTCTTTCAAAGAACCAGCTCCTAGTTTCATTGATTTGTTCTACTGTTCTTTTGTCTATTTCATTGATATCTGCTCTGATCTTTATTAATTCTCTTCTCTTGCTGGGTTTAGGCTTTCTTTGTTGTTCTTTCTCAAGCTCCTTTAGGTGTCGGGTTAGGTTGTGTATTTGAGACCTTTCTTATTTCTTGAGAAAGGCTTGTATTGGTATATATTTTCCTCTCAGGACTGCTTTTGCTGTGTCCCACAAATTTTGAACTGTTTTGTTTTCATTATCATTTGTTTCCATGTTTGTTTGTTTTTTTTTTCAATTCTTCTTTAATTTCTTAGTTGACCCATTCATTCTTTAGAAGGATGCTCTTTAGTCTCCATGCATTTGGGTTCTTTCCAAATTTCCTCTTGTGATAGAGTTCTAGCTTCAGAGCATTGTGGTCTGAAAATTGCAGGGAATTATCCCAATCTTTTGATATCAGTTGAGACCTGATTTGTGACCAAGGATGTGATCTATTCTGGAGAATGTTCCATGGGCACTAGAGAAGAATGTGTATTCTGTTGCTTTGGGATGGAATGTTCTGAAAATATCTGTGATGTCCATCTGGTCCAGTGTGTCACTTAAGGCTTTTATTTCCTTGTTGATTTTTTGCTTGGATTATCTGTCCATTTCAGTGAGGGGAGTGTTAAAGTCCCCTACTATTATTGTATTATTGTCAATGTGTTTCTTTAATTTTATTATTGTTTTGTTTATATAGTTGGCTGCTCCCATGTTAGGGGCATAGATATTTAAAATTGTTAGATCTGGGACGCCCGGGTGGCTCAGTTGGTTAAGCGGCAGCCTTCGGCTCAGGTCATGATCCCAGCATCCTGGGATCGAATCCCACATCGGGCTCCTTGCTCGGCAGGGAGCCTGCTTCTCCCTCTGCCTCTGCCTGCCACCCTGTCTTCCTGTGCTCTCTCTCTCTCTCTCTCTGACAAATAAATAAATAAAATATTTAAAAAAATAAAATTGTTAAATCTTCTTGTTGAACAGACCCTTTGAGTATGCTATAGAGTCCTTCCTCATCTCTTATTATAGTCTTTGGCTTACAATCTAATTGATCTCATATAAGGATCACCACCCCAGCTTTTTTCTGATATCCATTAGCCTGGTAAATTGTTTTCCACCCCCTCACTTTAAATCTGGAGGTGTCTTTGGGTCTAAAATGAGTTTCTTGTAGGCAGCATATTGATTTTTTTGTTGTTGTTGTTTGCTTGTTTGTTTTGTTTTTATCCATTCTAAACCCTGTGTCTTTTGATTGGGCCATTTAGCCCATTTACATTCAGGGTAACTATTGAGAGATATGAATTTAGTGCCATTGTATCGCCTGTAAAGTGACTATTACTGTATATTGTCTCTGTTCCTTTCTGATCTACTACTTTTAGGGTCTCTCTTTGCTTAGAGGACCCCTTTCAATATTTCCTGTAGAGCTGGTTTGGTGTTTATAAATTCTTTCAGTTTTTTTTTTTTTTTTTTTTTTTTTTTCCCCTGGAAGCTTTTTATCTCTCCTTCTATTTTCAATGATAGCCTCGATGGATATACTATTCTTGGCTGCATGTTTTTCTCATTTAGTGTTCTGAATATATTATGGCATTTCTTTCTGGCCTGCCAGGTCTCTGTGGATAAATACTCTGCCAATCTAATATTTTTACCATTGTATGTTAAGACTTCTTGTCCCAGGCTGCCTTCAGGATTTTCTCTTTGTCGCTAAGACTTGTAAATTTTACTATTAGATGATGGGGTGTGGACCTATTCTTATTGATTTTGAGGGGGATTCTCTGTACCTCCTGGATTTTGATGCTTCTTCCCTTTGCCATATTAGGGAAATTCTCTACAATAATTCTCTCCAATATACCTTCTGATTCCCTCTCTCTTTCTTCTTCTTCTGGAATCCCAATTATTCTAATGTTGTTTCATCTTATGGTGTCACTTATCTCCTCGAATTCTCCCCTCATTGTCCAGTAGTTGTTTGTCTCTCTTTTGCTCAGCTTCTTTATTCTCTGTCATTTGGTCTTCTATATCACTAATTCTTTCTTCTGCCTCATTTATCCTACCAGTGAGAGCCTTCATTTTTTATTGCACCTCATTAATAGCTTTTTTTATTTCAACCTGGTTAGATTTTAGTTATTTTATTTCCCCAGACAGGGTTTCTCTAGTATCTTCCATGCCTTTTTCAAGCCTGGCTAGAACCTTGAGAATCATCATTCTGAATTCTAGATCTAATATATTACCAATGTCCGTATTGTTTAGGTCCCTAGCCTTCCATACGGTCTCTTGTTCTTTCATTTGTAGTGAGTTTTTCCACCTTGTCATTTTGTCCAGATAAGAATATATGAAGGAGCAAATAAAATACTAAAAGGGTGGCAAAGACCCCAGGAAAATGTGCTTTAACCAAATCAGAAGAGACCCTAAATCGTGGGGGTGGGGGGTGGAGAAAGTGGGTAAGAAGAAGTTCAGAAAAACAAATTAAGAAAAGAAAATAAATAAAGAAAAAAATATTATATATATATTCGACTGGTGACTAAAACAGGGCCATCTACTTAATTTTGGGAGTATTTTGGTCTCTTAGAAGAAACTACTTCCCAAAATTTTAAAGAATGAAAAACATATATAAGGGTAAACAGAATGAAGGGATGGAATATGACTATAAAGTTGAAAAAAAATTTTAAGTTTCTAAAAAAGGAGTTGATAAGTTGGTTGGGAGAATAAAGAAAAATAAAGTGGAGAGAATTTGCTCAGGCTGGAGACTAGAAGAAGCCTGGTGCTAGATTTAGGGTGTATTTTGATCTTTTAGAAGTTGTACTCCAAATGTTTTAGAAGAAAAAATCTATGTGTATACAAAAAATAAAGTTAGTTACAATGAAGGATAAAATATGAATATAATAATTAAGGTTCAAAAAAGGTTTTTTTTAATGAAAGATATTGTTAAGATAAACTAGTTAAAAATGTTAAAAGAGGAAAGGGTAAAAGTTAAAAAAATAAAATTAATAAAAATTAATTAACTTTGGAAAACTAAAGAATCATGGGGAGAAAGCCATGAATTCCATGCTTTGCTTTCTCCTCATCTGGAATTCTGCTGTTCTCCTTGTTAAGTGAACTTGGTCTTGGCTTGATTTCTTGTTGATCTTCTGGGGGAGGGGCCTGTTGTAGTGATTCTCAAGTGTCTTTGCCTGAGGCAGAATTGCACTGCCCTTACCAGGGGACAGGCTAAGTAATCTGCTCAGGTTCACTTTCGGGAGCTTTTGTTCCCTGAACGCTTTCCGTAGAGTTCCAGAGGACAGTAATGAAAATGGCGGCCTCTGAATCTCTGGCTCAGAGGAGCCGAGAGCTTGGATCCCCACTCCTCAGTGCGTCCTCAGAGAAAAGCGTTCAATCACTCCCATCTCCTTGGCCTCCGGCTGTGCTTCGAGTTCACCTAGCCTGTGACCAAGTGTCTCTGTCTCTGGCACACAGCTCTGCCTGGAGTCTCTGAACCCCTCAGATCCCTGAGCTCTTCCAGATCAAGGTCTCCCTGGATCTTGTGAGGACCCCAGTCAAAGAGCAGTGTCCTGTGCCATGGATTATGGTTCAAGGTAACCCCGGGTTGAGAGCTCACTCTTCGACTCTGTCTCCGTAGCCAGCTTTCCGCTCTAATACCTGTGAGCTCTGTGACACTCAGACACCCCCAATCCTTCTGTGGCCCCACAGAACCTGAGGCCACGCTGTCCCCATGAGGGCTTCACCCCACTTTAGCCTCTGGAGCGATGTCCCTCAGTGGAGCAGACTTTTAAAAGTTCTGATTTTGTGCTCAGTTGCTCTGCTGCTTGCTGGGAGCCGGCCCCTCCCCCTGGGGTCTATCTTCCCGTAGCTTTGGATTCACTTCTCCACCGGCCCTACCTTTCAGAAAGTGGTCGATTTTCTGTTTCTAGAATTGTTGCTCTTCTCTTTAATCTCTTGTTGGATTTGTAGGTGTTCAGAATGGTTTCATAAACTATCTAGCTGATCTTCTACTACCTGATGTTGTCTCAGCCTGCTACTTCTCCACCATCTTGACTTCTCCTCAAGTATGTTTCTCTTCCTCTTTCTTCCTCCCTTCTTGTGCTTTAATCCTAGAAGGGTCTGCAACAATAGGTGAGGAATAAGGTAACTTAATAAAGAAACTTCCACATAATCTTTCCCATTGACAGGTGGCAGGCTTATGGAGAGGTCTGGTTTTTGAATGAAGACTGAAATATTTATGATAACTTTGTGTTTTATATGTTGTGATATGTAATATTCATATTATATAATATGTAGTAATATAAATGTATATCGTATAGCTATAATCACTTCTATATTAGTCAGTGATTTTTAGGTTACTGAATTAATACTGTGTCACAATAATTTTCCTATGAAAGTATGATCAGGGGGTACCTGGGTGGCTCAGCCATTAAGCATCTGCCTTCTGCTCAGGTCCTGATCCCAACCAAGGTCCTGAGATAAAGCCCCGCATTGGGCTCCCTGCTCAGCAGAAAGCCTACTTCTCCCCCTCCCACTCCATCTGCTTGTGTTCCCTCCTTGCTTTGTCTCTCTCTGTCAAATAAATAAAATCTTAAAAAAATAAAGAAAGAACAGGAAAAAAAAAAAAAGTGATCAGACACTTTCCAGAGTTCAGTTGCAGGGGATAAATCTTAGCTAACTCTATAAATTGTTAAGGAATGAGAGACCAAAAAAAATTTTTTTTTTGATTACAGACTAGGAGCTGTGTTTGCCCCAAGTACTAGTTATTACTGTTACTGTTCTTAATCTGTAAATAGCTTTTGTTACCATTCTTGACTCTGAAGCTTTGTTCCTCAAAGTGCACTCTGTTTCCTATTCTGTAGTGTTCCAAGATGATGGGGTAAGGAGAATTTATTCTACTCACTTTTTGATGGGGAGATTAGAGAAACTTCCTGACTTCAGTAGGAGACCAAAATTGTTATTTTCTCCTCACTTACTTCTGACGAAGGTCCCTCTCTTGATCAAATAAACTCTATCCAGAACTCACCCTCTGAGCTCTTTTTTCCCACTAGGCCTCAACCTTGGCCTGTAAAGACTTGGATAAACACTAACACACTTTCTAACAACTTAAGACTGCATTCTCAGCATGACCCTTGCTCCTCTTGAAATGACCACCTGAGAAAACTCAAGGTTGCTAAAATAATTTACTGTCTGTTTCAGCCAACTTCTGAAGGTAGAGCCCCTGTTTCCCAGGCTCTATGGGAGGATAGGAGCCTTATGTGAATGAGCACCAGTTGGCAAACCCAGGTGGGTTTCAAATAAACTAACCCCTTCTTGCTTTTTGACATTTTTCACTTCTTGATTCTGCTGAGCCCCTGTTCACTCCCTCCCCCCAGCCTTTTTTTAAAATCACCATCCCTTTAAAACACCCAGTCACCTCTGTACAAATTGAGTTCAGTTTACACTGGACCCTTTTTCCTATTGCAAAAGTATATTACTGATTAAAATCTGTCCTTATCATTCTAGCTGGTGTCTGGCTTTATCTTTGACACTTTTGACACCATAAAATATTTTTGTCTATTTGCACCAGAACAGAATAGAATTTTACAGTTTGATCCAGTCTGTTCCAAACAAGTGTTATTGAAAAACGTTTCTGGGAAAATGTTTCTAAATTTATAAGAAGAAAAAAATATTTTTCAAAGACATTTATTAAATAAAATCTAAACCCTATTTTTATTTTTTCACTTTTTAAATTGAGTTTTTAATATTAATTACAGTATACATAACATGCAGAATTATACTAGTTTTAGGTGTGCAATATAGTAATTGAACAATTCTATACATTGCTCAGTGCTCATCGTATTAAGTTCACTCTTGAATCCCTGTCACCTATTTCACTCACACCCCAACCCCTCTCCACTCTGGTAATGGTCAGTTTTGGTTTCTGTATAGTTAAGAGTCTGTTTCTTGTATGCTCTGTTTTTAAATTGAGCATCTTTTCAGGGGCCTCTAATTTTCTAATGAGCTTTGTGTATCAAACTTGTAAACGGAAGATTTGGAGTGCAGCATTTTCTTAACATATATGACCACAGGTCCCTGGGTTTTTAGAGCACCAATCCCCAAACATACCAGAACTAAATCTCTAAGGCAAATACTTTTTTGAAAATACCGGCTGAAGCATTTCAAATCTACCATCTGCTAATTACACTTATAGCTTCTTAGTCTTGCAAGTAATGGAAAAAGTAGATCATGGTCAGTTTTCTCAGTGTGAAATTTTTACCATCTTATCAGAATCATCCTGCATGTACTTGTTAAAAATGCAAATTACTGGACCATGCCCCAGGTCTGTTGGATTGGTATTAATGGGAACTCCAGTGGGAGGTGGAATGTGGAATCAGAATTTTGAAGGTATCCCAGATTGGATTCTTAGTTACACTAAAGCTCAAGAACTCAATGAGGAATATTATCTCTGGCTGCTCTTTCAGAATCCACTACTAAAATCATTCCCCAAAGTTTGCAGTTTCTGTGGAGTCTCTATTTTCCTTCCCAAGCAATAAGTAAAAAGCTACTTAAATTCTTTCTACATGGAGAGAAAAAGTTCAGTGATTAATTATTCCCACTCAATAGGTGCTAACTTTCCACTGTGCTCTTAAAGAAGAAACATTTCTTCCTCCCAAGTGATATTTCCAAGGGTGTTTGCTGGCTGTGTTACTTGAAAACTAAATATAGTGACACCCTCCAACCACTCCTTAAAAATTTGTATCGATTACAAACTGACTCTGTAAGCAGTAGTAGCAAAAACTTATTTTTTAAAAAATATAAGATATCTTCTTTAATCATGCTTTTGAAGTTTAGATTTAAGTTGACTTTATTCACTATCCCTGGATTTAGAGAAAGATCAATCCAACCACTTTAATTTTTTAAATCTGGAGTAGCTTGGTTTCTGCAACCTTTCCAAGTCAGATGGGGTGGTTTTTAATAACTTCTTTTATTTTTGTGAAGCTTCTCAAGTTTAATTTTCTACTCAGTATAGAAAATCAGATATGTATTAACTACGTAGATTAAAATGAAACTTCTTTAAACACCTTTTGAAATCTTCTATTTCTATACTTTACAAAATATTCTGTTCCCCATTAGGGATATGGGCTGTGGAAGAAAATGCTTTTTGGGGTTCTAGAACAGAGGCACTTAGGAGCCGAAGCTGAAAGAACAGTCAATTTGAGGAGAATAGTTTTATGTGTAGCTCTGGGTTTTTAAATAACTAATAAAAGAGGAAGAAAAACAAAAGGAAGCTAAGTAGAGAAGTGCCTTCTTTTCTATGCAAAGAACTTAACAATGGTATATAAATCTATAGTTCTCAAACTTGAGTGTGCATTAGAATTCCCTGAAAAGCTTGTTAACACAGATTCTTGGCCCCCGCCCCCACCCCGGGTTTCTGATTCAGCAGATCTGAGATAGGACCTGGGATCTGATGTCTCTAACAGATTCAAGGGTGATCTGATGCTGCTGGTCCAGGGATCATACATTATGCTTCCAAATGCACATGTGCTTTCTATCTCTTCCAAGTGAGCTGAAGGAAGGGAAGAACTTGGGAAAGAAGAAAAAAACCCACAAGGAAGCATGTGATCAGCATCTTGAAAAGTTGGCTGCCACAAACTTAATTTCTTAGAGGCATTATCTGTTGTCGCTCATTTCAAGCAGAGTCCTGGTCCCAATTTAGGATTCAGTCTACCTGGATGCATTTTTTTTTTTTATTATAAATAGGATGCTATAACAAAGAAACAGTAAAGGACTGTTGAGGAAAGTAGCAGAGGTATTTAAAAGTTGCTCTGAAACATGATTTTAAATGTATTGGTAAAATATGTGTTCTCTAATATTAAATAACTGTTTATATTAATAATGATGGAAAACATATGTTGGGAGATCTGTGGAATGTTGAAAAAAAATACTTATCTAAATTATATTCTATATTTTGTTGGGCAATCTCTGGTTAATTTTTTGGAAGAGGTATCCCATACATTTTATGGGTTACAACTCTAAGCCCCAAACTACTAAGTAACAATAGACATTAACAAACTATTTTTTTTTAATTATTACAAGTTAATGTATATTTCTTCTAAAATCCCTCTCAAATACAACATGAAATGATAAATCCTCTCTTATGCACCACTCAGCCCAAATCCTATGCTCTCATCCAGTGATGATGGTTTTAGCAGCTTTCTATAAAATAGGCCCTACATTGCTGAGTTCCACACTTGGTGGCTTGGTGATGTATTTGTCAGGCTTCTTTTTACCTTGCTTCTGGGTCTAAGTAGTATTCTCTCTCCTGTATTTGAATTATTCATCTCTGAATTTGAAAAATTCCTCTAGGACTTGCACACTCAAAAAGAGTTAAATTCTGAACATTAAGGTATAATGAAAGAGCCTACAGGATAATTTAAATACACCATTAACTGGCTAATACGACAAGAAATTCCAATCAACCTTTATCAGTTGCATCTTTCTTCAATGACCCTTCAACCCACTTTCCTTTAAACTACTTTGAGCTGTAGAACTACTTTGCAAATTCTCCTGAGGAATGTAAATGGCTTGCATTTTCAGTCACCCCCTGACAATTTTCATTCACTATTTAACAGGCAATTATCTGACCATCCAGAGTTACAAATAACTCTCCAGGAGAATGGAGTGTCCTTTGAGTTCAGTGAAGAGGTGCGAATCCATATGCCTATAATATCCATGATTTTAGTCCTGTACTCCTCTTTTCTCCTTCAAGCCTCTTCACCCAGCTTTCTCTCCTGATCTTCTGAGTGTGACAAGTATATTAATAGTACAACATCTCCCAAGAATTGGTAAATCATAAATTGTTTGAGAAATGTATTTAAAACTTTGTATCTCTAAGTCATCACTTAATAAAATTATGCATGCTGTACCTTATAACCATGGAACAAATTTCTTATGCTCTGAAGGATAGCATAGCAAAGCTTACTTTCTTAATATTTAATTCAATTAACCAAATATTTACTAAGCACCTTTACTTTTCTAGGTCTCTTTTAGACGTAAACAGCCTACAGAGGTAAATAAGATGGTAAACTTAAATAGATAAAATTAAAAGGGAAAAGAGAAATACTCATATTCACAATAGAGATTATATTATAATTTTTATGATTAACGTCTAAGAGAGGTTTGGATAATGTACATGGAAAGATAAAGGAAGGGGTACAAGAAAGAAATTTTTTTTTTGATTTATTTATTTATTTATTTGAGAGAGAGAGCTTGTACCTGCATGCAATTAGGGAGAGGGACAGAGGGAGTGGAAACAAGTAGACTCCCTGCTAAGTGGGGAGCCCAGTTCAGCACCCTATCCCAGGACCCTGAGATCATAACCTGAGCTGAAATCCAGAGTCCATTGTTTAACTTACTGAGCCACCCAGGCACCCCGGAAAGAAATAATCTCGAAATAGCTTCTTCATGTTCCATTTAACTATGGTCAGTCACTACTAAATCAGTACGTTTGGCTTATTCTTTTAATTGAAAGTTTTTTGATAATTAAATAAGAATGAAAGAAGAAAAATATATCAAGTAACTGCTAGCTTAATTCATCTTCAGTTATATATAATTATATACATGTAGTTATATAATCTTTTAAATCCCCAAAATAGTTCTATAGAATATGTATTATTTATCTTAACTCTAGTGTTTTTTTTATGCCCTGACTTATCCCATATCTACTTTTCCCCTCTGATTTATTTAGTGATAAGAATTACAGCTTTGCTGTTTATCTATATACTTGTAAACCTATGATAGAGTAAAATGTGGGAATCCAGGGAGAATTTCGTGGATGACAGATTAATAAGGAGATACAAGAGCAGTTAAGAAAACAACAACAACAAAACTCTGTATCAGAAACTGTATGGAAGGAAGCCTGCTCATTTCTGTTTCTTAGGATACAATTAGGACTCACCCACTTCCTGCTTCTTTCCTCTCCCTGGAACCAATCTGTCATTTTCAATCTCTTCTCTCTCTTTCACATGCACACGTATTCAATTGTTATACCACTTGTAGCCCCGCCCACAGATCAACTCAGTATATTTATTAAAAACTGCTAGGGAAAGTTTTCTTCAAAATTTGAATTCTAAAATTTGAATGCAGCTAATAGGTGATAGTCTAAGGAATATAGGGACTCCTTAATGTGAGAATGAAAATAAAAATGGTTGAATTTAAATGGACCTTTTAAATTTCCCCCCAAATCTACATGAAAAATAACAGATTTCTAACTTTTAAAAACTTACATTAATTCTTGAACTCAGTTGGTGATGTTTTGTGTACTAACCTAGTTCTTTATCTTTCATCATATTACTTTTGCCATCCAAGTATTGTAAATTCTTATTCTGCTTTTTACCTTCCTCTTTCCTATGATCCTGAGATATACTTTGACTTGGTCCTTGGGGGAATCCTAAATAAGTTAAATTTAACTCCTTATTACTATTCCATGATTTGCCCAATAAAAATACATTACCACCAATTCTCTTCTACTTTTATCATTAGGCTGAGTTTTTATTTTTGTAAGCCAGCCAGTACTAACTCTATATAGTATATTGAGTGCTTTTTGTCAGTGAGAATGGCATCAGAGACACTGGAAACATTTATAAGAAGTAATAAATGGGCAGACTATTGTAAAAAAAAGAGAGCTGTTTCTACTTTTAACTTCTACAGCTCATCTGTTGGTATTCTAATTAGGTGTCTGAGGATTTAAAATGCAATATCAGGATTTAAATGATGAAGCATTTTTGGTTAAGTAAGTCTCTAAAAGCCCTACAAATTCTTCCCCAAACTGTTTCTTAGTTGATATAGTTTATTATATTTCATTAATGTATTCCATTCTGATGCTAATGAGTCAGTTGATTAGAAGCTCCATTCCTGGACAGGGTTGCATTATGACCTTCCTGGGTTTAAGCACCTTTGCCCTGTGGGCCTCTTTCTCCATCAAAACCCAAATATGCATATATATTATATATACATTATTACACACATGTGTAAAATTAAAATATGCTTTATATATATTAAAAGTATATTTTATGATTGTTTCGCTATCAAGATAGCTACAGTCCAGTCTGTGTTAAAAATTTGAACATTTTCTTCAACTCTTAAGAGTTCATTTTTTTCCTTCTGATTAAAAAAAATAAAAAGTAAAATATTTTTGCATACCCCCAAAGTATGGTGTGCCATAGGCACTGTGCCTGTTGTGCTGTGCCTACTGGGTAAGTCGGATCTGCTCCCAGGAATCTCCAGGACTCTTTTCTTACATCTTCCAAGTCTTTGCCTCATTGACACCTACCTTGATCACACTATTTTTTTTTAAGATTTTATTTATTTGACAGAGAGAGATATCACAAGTAGGCAGAGAGGCAGGCAGAGAGAGAGGAGGAAGCAGTCCTCTGCTGAGCAGAGAGCCCGATGCTGTAGGGCTCAATCCCAGGACCCTGGGATCATGACCTGAGCCGAAGGCAGAGGATTTAACCCACTGAGCCACCCAGGCGCCCCTTGACCACACTATTTAAAATGACATTTTCCCTTTGCCCCAACACTTCCCATCTTCCTTACCTTGTGTTTTTTTTTTTTTTCCCCTATCACATGACACCCTGTATTGTACTGACTCCTAATACTGATTTATTACTTATGTTTGTCTCCCCCAACTAGAATGTTGGGTCCCATGAGGGACCTCATGGATAAGGTCACTGATGTTTCCCTCTTCCCTGAGCAGTGCATGGCTTTGAGTAAGGACTCAATAATTCTCTTTTTTGAGACAGGGAGGTAATGAGTCTTTGATTTTTTTCCTTTGTCTTTTTAAAAATTCTATTTTATTTTTTGATGGCCCCAGAAGCTAAGGGAGGAGTGTTTTCCCATACCAATGAACAAATGTCTAATATGGGGGTGGTTTTAAAGGATGCACTAAAAATTAGCTACTGCTTTAAAAACTTAAAAAATAATAAAAATGTCTTATCAGTTGTCAGTCTTGATGCCTCTCTCCAAGGTTCTCATAATTTCAAATTTTCTCTGAAGGCTACAGTTAAACTTGAAAGTACTAAGCCTTTTTCAGAATGTAAGTATAGTTTTTAGCCAAATCCAAGCCCTAATAACATCACAGTATCTAAAAAACAGAAGTAAATATGAATATTTGCGTTTACTGTTACCTTGATGAGAGGGAGAAAGAAGAAAAAAAAAGATGAGGAAAACTGTATTTTTTTCAGCCCTATTAAGTGCTAGGAACTGTTAACCTCTTTATATATAATTTCTGGAATTTTCAAAACAGTTCTGTGAAATAGGCCCATCTTTATGTATGCCCATCTTTAAAAGCCTTTAGCCATTTTTTTAAAAGATTTTATTTATTTGACAGAGAGAGATTACAAGTAACCAGAGAGACAGGCAGAGAGAGAGAGAGAGGAGGAAGCAGGCTCCCCGCTGAGCAGAGAGCCCCATGTGGGGC
Organism: Taxidea taxus jeffersonii; assembly: GCA_003697995.1. Taxonomy (NCBI): domain Eukaryota; kingdom Metazoa; phylum Chordata; class Mammalia; order Carnivora; family Mustelidae; genus Taxidea; species Taxidea taxus. The sequence continues at coordinate 18,334 of RCUC01149047.1, read as the reverse complement.
TTGATCCCAGAACCCTGGGATCATGACCTGAGCAAAGGCAGAGGCCTTAACCCACTGAGCCACCCAGGCACCTCTAGTATGCCCATCTTTAAAACAAGGAAGTATGTTCAGATTCTATTCTACATTACAGAATTTGCCCGAGAGCACACAATTGGGAAAGATGAACTGGGATCTAAACCAGTATCTACTGGGCTTCACAGCTTGAGTACTTTCAATTGTATCTTGTCACAAAGAGAATTGTAAGTCTGGTTAAAAAAAAAAAACAAAACAAAAAAACATGGAAAGGATCTTGGGGAAAATGAGAAGCTGTGGAAGGATTGCTAAATTTAGATTATCATTGTGTATGCTAGGGACTTTGTATCACTCATTCCTAGAGCAAAGAATAACATAGCAAATGGTTATAAGTATTGTCAGTGGACTTTTCAGTTTATTTTATGGAGAAAAATCCCTGTTCACCAATTTTATCATGAAAATTCCTTTATTATTCCTATTGATGACATATGACTCAAATCAAGTCTGACTGATATTGGCTCCAATGTATTGAGACAAATCTCCTGCTATTAACTTATTTCTCTTAAATATATATGTATCATTTGTCCCTGTATAGATAACCAGTCTTCATGTAAAGAAAGGGAGTGGATTATCTGAAATCATCACATCTCAATTGATTACAAATATTTCCATTACGGCCAGAGATTGTATATTTCTCCAAACTTTTTTTTTTTTTAAGATAGCATCTAATGTACTAATTTCTTGTGGCTTGAGCTTTACCAGATTACCAGATTACCAGATTTGGTATCTTGGAAGCCATGACATGTTAGCATAACTATACTAAAAGAGTTTAAAAATTAGTTTAAAAACCATGTTAGTTTCAGGACACCGGGGTGTCTAGGTCAGTCAGTTAAGCATCTGCTTTCGGCTCAGGTCCTGATCCCAGGGTCCCACATCCCATCAGGTTCCTTGCTCAGCAGGGGGCCTGCTTCTCCCTCTGCCTCCCCCTCCCCGCCCAACACCCTCCCGCTTGTGCTTTCTCTCTCTCTCTCTCTTATGTTGATAGATAAATAAATAAATAAATATATTTTTAAATAAATAAATAAATAAATACCGTGTTAGTTTCATTAGAAACAGAATAAATATTTAGGAATCACTTCAATGTAGTGTTAGTAGCGAGGACATGTGGGAGTTAGACTTGACATTAGGAGGAAGCTTCATGAACATGCAGTGAACACCATTTATTCATGGATTGATATATGTATATATATCAAACCTCTGTGAAATATCATAAACTGCCAGATACCTATCTTAAAAGTAATGTCCATAGAGGCTAAGTAACTTGTTCTGAAAAGAAACTTTGAAAGACCAGTCAGGACCAGAGGGTGTCAAGTGTCCATTCCATCTCCCTAGGCATCAGTAGACAGGTTTACTCTATTTTAACAAGGGAAATAATTCACAGAATTCTGTCTCCTTCCTTTACGGAGACATCTATTTTTATATTTGTCCAACTTGGTATGTTAGAAGGATTGCAGGTGGTAGAATAAGGAATTCCTAAATTTGATCACTTTTCCAGCACTTGTTAGCCATATAACCTCATGTTTGGTAGGCCTAGTTTTCTTACTTGTCAAATTAGGATAAAAATTACCTGTAGTGTTGTTATAAAAAATTAAAATTAATTTGTATAAAGAAATACAGATAATGAATCATAGTAAGCACTCAAAACTTGGCAACTGTTATTTTTACTATCCATTTGATTCATTTCCGGGTTGTTTTCTGAGTTCTCAGTCAGATCACCCACTCTTTCATTATATCCTTTAAGGAAGACCTTCAAAAAATAAAAAGACAAGTAAAAATAACAAAACATCAATCTGTTTAATCGAATATACAAAAGAAAGGGAGACAATTTCTATTCAGGATAGTTTATAAATATTGTCTATTCTTAATTATCCCCCCAATATCAGCAGCTGGTACTTAGGTTACGGAGAATAAAATGGAAAAAGAAAGAAACCTCGATTCTTTTTGCTGTCACAGTAAAGAATTAAGGCAGTGAAATGAAAGTAAAGCAGAGCAAAGTTTTATTGAAGTATACTCCAAGGGAGGAGTGGGCCACTCAAGAGAGACGAAAGTGCAGGAAACTCCAGGGGTTAGGTTTATGTCAATTTTTTTTTTTCTTTCAGGTGGGTCCTAGGGTTGCAACATTTGAGGGACAGGCCTGGATTATATGATCATTAGCCAACTACACATGTCCTTTCCCAAGATGTATACAAAATGCCTGCACCAGCTAGGAAACCACATTATTTCTATTCTAGAGACATAGGTCAGATAGACAGGCAGCTGCTGCTTCCTGCACAAGTGCAACAAGCACAACACACTTAACTCTTCCTCTGCTGGGGTATTGCAACGGCAAAGGAACTGCTAGGTGGGTGGAATGGGGTGGTCCCTGGGCTGTCCTAGGTTGGGACTCTCCCTCAGGACGTCTAAGTTCATCGCTCATGCCTGGCTTCCTGCCTAACATTTATTTCATTTATCAATTATCAGAAATTTACTGAGAGCCTATATGAGCCATGTTTAGGATTGTATATACAAGACAATGCTACTGACAACATCTTTGTGCTGTAATGGGGGCATTCTATCAGCTTGAGGGAAAAACAATGCAAATAAAATACAGCACGATGTCAGTGTTGATCATATATGTGCTGTTAAGAAGAAAAGAAAATAGGATAATGGTATAGAAAGTGATAGCTGCACAGAGAGAGAGAGGGTACCTTGGAAGCCTTCTCAGAGGCAGGGACATTTTGAGTAGTCATAAATAAAGTGATACCTACAAGATGCAGTATTGGGAAAGAGTGTTTCTGGCAGAGGAAATATCAAATGCAAAAGTCCAAAGGTAGAAACATGCTTGCTGCCAGTGCAAGCTAGAAGGAATGGAATGGCAGAAGAAAGGTCAGAAAAGGGGGGGTCAAGGGTCAAACTCAGGGTTTCTCAAGTCCATGCTGGCCCAGGATGTTAACAGTTAGAGCTTATGTCATCTCAGTTGGACTTGACACCTCTACTACTCTCCCCAAACACTATTCTCTCAAAGTTAAATACTCTGGAAAAACAGCCCAACTACAAAGGCACACAGTAGGAAGGCACATCAAATATGCAAAATACTTGAGGGGAAGAATGACAGAAGAGGGAAACAGCATGAAAGGAACAAAACCTGTGCTAGAAGAAAATATCCAAAGAAATAGAAGGAAATTCTTCACATGTAACTATGGAGATGAATCCAGTTAAAACAAAATGAGATTATTTAGGGGGATTGAAATTGGAAAAAGTAAACACTGATCTAGAAATAATAAATAAAAGAGAAAAGGCAAGGAACAAAAATGGAGGCAAAACTGAAAATAATGACACAGAGGAGAAATTAGAAATAGAGTGAATACAGAGAGAAGGAAAAGACAGAAGGGAAATATTTTAAAGCCAATAGAGAAAATCCATGAACAGAGAAAGATGAGCTAACAACAGTGTCCCCTGAAGAAGAGAATCTCACAATGGAACAGGAAAAAGAAGTAGCCTCCAAAATTTTAAACAGAAATTTTTCATTAAATGAAGAAAACTGATTCAGCAAATTGAGAGAAGACACTACATTTCAGGAAAAAATGAAAAGACAGTGTTGAGTTATGTTCTATAACATTTTTAGCATCAACAAAAAAGAAAAAAATGTACTCATCCAGCTACGAAAAACCTTGGAATGATGGGAGAAGTTCGAGCTAACTAACATGAACTTTGTGCTCAGCAACATTCAGTGCCAGAAAATAACAGAACAATACCTCAGAAGTTCAAAGCAGGATTTCAGAGCTCTAAAGACAAATGAAATATCCGTATGTATTTAAAAATTAGACAACCATTCTTAATAGAAGAGTAAAAGAAATGTAGCACCCTTGAACTCTTCTTGAAAACAGCACTTGAAATCCAGCAAAGATTAAAACAAAGAACTTAGAAATGAAGAGCCATGATTAAAGAATTGATTGTGGGTACTGACTTAAAAAAATAGAATGAATTCAGACAATTACAGGATATAGAATAGAATTTAAGTGATTTGAATTTGGCAGTGTAAATAAAAATAAGTTTGAGAGAGAGAGGATATGTAAAAGATATGAGATTGCTATTTTCTTCATTTTTTATAGTGGTGAGTAAAAATATTCTTTATAATGGAAATGTAGTTAAAAAAAAAACTGATGACAGCCTTTTACTATGTTTGAAAAAAATATTCACAAACTCATGACCTTGAACAATATATTTGCTTTGGTAAAGGAGTGGTTTCTAAAGTCCAGCAATAATTCCACTTTTATTTCAGTGTCTTTTTCTTCAGTTAAATTCAAGCAAAGAAGAATTCAATATTTTGACTTAAATACTTATATATTATGAATCATTTTTATATAAAACTATTTTACCCATCTAGCAAACCATCTTATCTGTGGAGATGCAGAGAATAGTATCTGGATTAATATATGTTATTTCTTTTCTTTTTTTTTAAATATTTTATTTATTTATTTGACAGATAGAGATCACAAATAGGCAGAGAGGCAGGCAAAGAGAGAGAGAGAGGAGGAAGCAGGCCCCCTGCTGCGCAGAGATCCCGATGTGGGGCTCGATCCTAGGACCCTGAGATCATGACCTGAGCTGAAGGCAGAGGCTTTAACCCACTGAGCCACCCAGGCGCCCCATAATATATGTTATTTCTGATGGAGGAATTTGGGATTCTCTTGTCCTTTAAAAGTACTTTTCTTATTGCCTATATTCTTTGTAATTAGGCATCACTTTTACAAGGGGAATAGTGACTTTCCTTAAATAAAAGAATCACACACACACACACACACACACACACACATACCCTTTGAATTTGTTTTGGTGAATTGCCCATTTAAACCTTTTTGCACATTTTTCAATTAAATGTTTTCCCCCATTATCTCTTTATAGAGCATCTTTTTATGTTTGCTGCAATAACTCATTTTCAGTCATATGTGTTGTCAATATTCTTCCTAGTCTTATTTTTAATGATATCTGGTATCTGTTATGTATAAATATATTTGCAATTGGAATGAAATTTGTATTATGTATTCTTTGGCATTAACTATTTATTAAATTTAAATATATTATGCCTAACATATTCATTTCCTTTATGGTTTATGAATTCCCACCTTACCTAGGAATGTCTCTTATAGAGAGTCATTAAATCTTCCTACACATTCTCATACTATTTTAGTATTTATACTACCAATTTTATCAACTGTATATTTATGTGTAAAATGAAAAGTGAACTAGCTGTTTTCTTCCAGATAAACAGCTGTCTATGCCAACACTATATTCACTTTTCAAAAAATCCCAGTGAACTGAAATTGTAAACTTTGATCATTTCACATAATTCTGGTTTGTATTTCTTGTTCTTCTAACCTATATGCCTATCCCAGTGCTTGATTGCAGCTTCACAGTAACTTTTAATAGCTGGAAAACAAGCTCCTCTTCAGTATTCCTCATTTTTATCGTTTTTATTACTCTCAGAGCTTCATTCCATCATCTATACTTTAAAATATTTTCATCTCATTCTCTCAACAAAACAAAAGGCATTAAGATTCACGATGAGATTGTATTGCACTTAACAATATTATCTTATTTTATATTTGTTTATATTTAATAAGTTTATTCATATTGACTCTATGTCTTTTCAGTAAACACATTTCTAAACAATTAAAAGACTAGTAATTCCATTTTCCATTTCTGTGTACTGGTAATAAAGAGAAAAGCTATTACATTTTCTATATTTATGTTATATTAGTAAAATCATGTTTTTTTAATCTTTATTTTATGCTATATTCATACAAGTTTAAAGCATTATAGGAACCATTCCTTATCCATCAGACTGATAAAAGTTTTAAGTAATGGTAACATTATCTAGAACATCTAGTTCTAGTGAGTACTTAAGGGAACAGACACTCCTGTATTGCTGGTAGCCTTATGAATTACTCAAGAAGTTTGGGCTTTAGTTATCAAAATTGTTCTGGCTTTAGTTATAAAAATTAGAAACTACATTTATGAGATGCTATTGTTATTATTTAGCTGAAAGTACAAACTAGCTGAATAAAGCAAATTAAATAAATAAATAAGTATTGTTAAATTAATTAAAAATTAAAATTGTCTTCATTTATAGGTAGAATAATTGTTTACATAGAAAATTATAAGGAGTTTACAAAAATATACTAGAACTAGTAAGGGTATTTAGCAATATATGGTATACAGAATACACAGAATATAAACTAGAAATTAAGTATTAACAGTGGTATTTAAAATTTTTACTGGCATAAAAATAAACCAAATGCCAAGAAGTAAATGTAATCAGTGATGTGCGAAACTCTACATAGTAAGCTGTTGCTGAGGAAAATGTAAAAGATTTAAATAAATGGAGAGATAATGCCTTTGTGGATTGGAAAATTCACTAATTTTTTAAAAATGCCCATTCTCCCCAGTTTGGTCCGTACATTGAGTGTAGTCCTAATCAAAACTCAACAGGCTATTTATAGAAATGCACAAACTGATTCTGAAATTTATATAGAAATACAAAGGACCCAGAATAGACAAAACATACTTGAAAAAGAACAACAAAGTTGGAAACCTTATGCTAGATGATTTCCAATATTTATGATAAACTGAAGGTAATAAGATAGTGTAGTATTGTGGGAATGGCCAACAAATAATAGAACTAAATAAAGAGTCCAGAGTATACCCACACATATATTATTAAATGATTTTTCTTGTTTTACAGCAGCACCAAGAGAATTCAACAGGCAAAAGAGAATCTTTTCAAGAAATGGTTCTTGAACAACTCAGTTGTTATAACAGAAAATAATGAACCTCAACCCTTACCTCACATGATACACAAAACTTTAAGTGAATCATAAAGGTAAATATAGATACTACAGAACTTTTAGAGAAGAACACAGGAACAGTCTTCATGACCTGTGGTAGGTAAAGATTTCTTAAATAAGACATAGAGGCATGAAACAGAAAAGAAAATTTGGACATTATCAAAATTAAACATTAATTTTGAAAGGCACCATTTAAAAAATAAATAAGTAAGCCACAAACAGGGAGAAAATAATTGCAAAAACTATCTGACAAAGGACTTATATTCAGAATATATATTTAAATATATATTAAATATATATATGTGTGTGTGTGTGTATATATATATTCACACACATACAATCACACATGATTGCTCCGAGGGTGGATTAAATTTAAAAAACATGATAAAATTTGTAATGTTCTCTCTCTTGGTTTGTGTGGTAGTTATATAGCCATAAAAAATGTCAAAATATAAAAACAGAAATTTAAGATCTAAACACTTTAGATCCATGTATTTATTGCATATAAATTACATTTAAATTTTAAAACAACAAAATAATAAGAACAAAGGAAATTTGTGTTCTACTTACACATAAATTTGGAATGTAAGTTCCTTTTGCTGCCACTGTCTCAATAGAGGGCTTGGAGCTGTGTGATACAGAAATATGCTTTGCATGCCATCTTAGTGCTATATGAGCATAGTGTCATTGAGCATCTGCTCATGGGACTCAGGAAACTTCTTGTATCTGACCTCTTGGACATGTGTTAGAAGATAATGAGAAGATTCCAATTAAATCTATTCCTGGATGGGGGTGGGGGGGCAATGGACTTCAAAACAACTTACCTATTTTTGGTGAAAGGGTCACTGGGAAGCTAAATGGCTGACCCTGTTTAATTCATTCCTTTGCTCCTTGATTTCCTCCGAACAACTACATTACTGTGGGGGAAAAGTTTGTGGTAGTAAACTACGAGGTTAGATTTACTTCTCTTAAAAGAGATGGGCCATTCTGTAAATCATAATTCAATACATAGAATTCCAAAGTGGAGTGGCTTGTCATTTCATTTCTGGAATCCCATAGATTGTCATCTGGAGGAACATTCAGAGCAGTAAAAGTGGCTCCTTCTGATTTAGAAATGTAGAGCCTTTGGAATTTATTTCCTGCAACCAGTGTTTCATCATATTGGCATTCCACGCACTTGCAGTGTCCTGCCGAGCAGTGACTTAACACAGCCCTGGAGCTGGATTAGATCATACATTTAGATTCATCACGGCACAACAATTCATATGTAGTTTCCCCAAATGAAACATGAGTGAAAAATCAGTTCAGAAATAAACTGAGTAAATCTCTGGAATTGAGATTGATGCCCTAGATCTCAAATTATCCTGATAGCAAACATCCTGTACACAGCAGTTTGAATTCAAGAATTTCTAAAACAGTTGACTGATTTAAGATATTCCTATAAGGCTGAATTTTCAGTTTGTGGTAGATTACAAATACTGATGATCAAAAAAATTATTTGGGAACATCACGATCTAAAGAGGAAAAAGTCCCAATAGGCTGCAATTCCTAACTTTTGAGATGCTCATAGCAACTGAGATGTATTCTTCAGTGTATACCCAACAAAATCTATCTGTACCTTATATCTGGCTCTTTCTTGGTGGAAGTGTTCTAATTCCCCTGTAATAGACTCAACAACTATTAACACTAACAAAAGAGAAAAGTTTTACACCATCACACTGAGTTCACAAAGTCTCTTTCTCTAAGTACCTGACACGAGAAAATACATATAGGATCCTCTTGATATTATCGAATGAATAAATGAATGAAGCAGTTAATCCATACTATGTAGTTTAGTAGTTAGTTGGATACTGCTTTTTATGATTTTCTAGTGGTTTGTTATATGCTGATTTCATTTCCCACAGATTTAATTTTAATCTTCTAGAGGACATTTCTTTTTTCTGAACACATCCATAATTTTTTGTGGATGGCATAATGCTATGGCCATACCAGGTGCTTAGGAAGTAATTGATTAATTACACATGGTCAGTATCAAAAGGTCTTTGAACAGTTTTATGGCTTCCTTAATTTCTTCGTTGAGCTGAGTCACTAAGCATTTAGTTTGTTCTGCACTTACGTTCTGTCTTTATAGTTTCTAACTATTCCTTTGCTCTGGTAAAGAACTTCCTCCATCCCTATTCCTCTTGAAAACCCAGTCCTGAATTTGAAAATAGGTGATTTATTCTTCAGCTTTATTTCTGGGTTCTCCTCTCCCTCACCCCATCCGCTCCTTCACATACCCTGCAGAACAGAGGTAAATTTTTATTTCAGTTCAAACAGCCTTTCATCTCTTACCAACAATGTTCCAGGCATTGTGCTAAGCACAGGTGATTTGAAAAAGACAGGGCTCCTCTACTCAGAGATTTTGCAATCTGGTAAAAGATAAACACCCTTTTCAGAGAGAAATTATAGAAGCATGTCCATGCTATTGTCACAACACACTCTACCTACTTTAGCCTAGTGCAAGGATACATTCTGTAGCAAGGAACCTAGAGTGGATGTGATTTCAGTAATTTTGCAAGAGTAAGGCTAATGAAGTATCTTCCTGAAACGAAGAGATTGTTCAGATCTACAAACTTGCAGAGTTGAGAGGTGATAGTGGGTGCATAGGCCAGAGGAAAAGGACTGCAAAGGTTAGCAAAGTAAGGAGAATCAGAAATAAATATAAGTTGTGCAAATTTGGAGATGGAATGAGAAAGACAGCAAGACAGAACCACAGAGCAAAAAGTTTTGGAATGAGTAAGTGTTAGATATTTCTGGGTAAGTAAATTCAACATACAAAGACTATGGTTTCCCTGATGTGGGTGGAAGGGCTAGGTGAGCAGAAAGGACAATGAACAAGGTGGACCCAGGCTGCACTTAGGGATAGAAACTCTTTAAGAACAGGATTTTGGAACTTCGGACAGGATCCTTCTACCATATAGCATTTATACTTTCATGTATCCAGTTATACTTAGAATACCTGTAGAATAAATTTCATATAATTTTATTTGAGGGTGAATTATGCATTTAAAATGAATCATTTTGAGTTATTTGTGAAGAACCAAGTTACTTGCCTCCAATATCTGATATTGTTAGACAGAGATGCAATAGATTAACACGACAGAATTTGGAAGCTAAGGGCCTGGATGTACCTGCCTTGGGGTCACTTAACGTTTTCTCCCTGCCATTTCTTTACATTTATTTATTTTTAAATTTTTAATTGAAGTATAATTGACATGTAATATTATATTAGTTTCAGGTGTACAACATAGTGATTTGACTATTCTACACTTTACAAAATGCTTGCCACAATAAGTATAGTTACCATCTGTCACTATACAAATTATTACAATATTATTGACTATATTCTCTATACTATGCTTTTCATCTCTGTGATCTATTTATTTTGTAACTACAAGTTTTTATCTTTTAATACCCTTTATTATTTTGCCTATTTTTCCACTTTCCTTCCCTCTGGCAGCCACCAGTTTGTCCTATATATTTATGAGTCTGTTTCTGCTTCCTGTTTTTTGTTTGTTTGTTTGTTTGTTTAATGCTGGTTGCTTGCTTTGTTTTTTAGATTTCACATATAAGTGGAATCATGCAGTATTTGTCTTTCTTAGTCTGACTTATTTCAGACTATTAGGTATTATTCAGGTATTATTAGCATAATAGCCTCTAGGTCCATCCATGTTGTTGCAAATGGCAAGATTTCATTCTTTTTTTTTAATGGAGAAATATTCCATTGTGTGGAATGTAATATCCTTATCTACTCCTCTATTGATAGACGCTTTCATAACTTGGCTATTGTACATAATTATTATTATAAATAATGCTGCCATAAACGTAGGGATGCATACATATTTTTGAATTACTGTTTTTGGGTTTTTTTGGTATATACCCAAAAGTAGAATTGCTGGATCGTCTGGTATTTTTATTCATATTTTTGTGAAGAAACTCCATACCATTTTCCTCAGTGGCTGGACCAATTTAAATTCCCACCAATAGTGCACAAGATTTTCCTTTTCTCACATCTTTGCCAATACTTGTTATTTTTAACTTTTTGATACTACTATTCTGACTTGGGTGAGGTGATATTATGGTTGTGATTTGCATTTTCCTGATGATTAGTGATGTTGAACATCTTTTATGTGTCTATCAGCCATCTGTATGTCTTCTTTGGAAAAATGTCTATTCAGGTTCTCTGCCATATTTTCATAAAATTATTTGTTTCTTTGTCTGTTTTTCAGTGTTGCAAAATGCAGCTGATAATAGTCTGTCACAAAGTTGTTATCAAAATTTAAAAAGTGTATGTTTATGCAAAGCCATGGGAACAATGGTACATTGGAAGTGTTCAGTGAATGCTCATCATTGTTATGATCATTACTTTCTAGAATGGATGGACACAGCTCTTAAGTACAACTGAGATTTTGGGAACCGGAGAACCAGACAAAGTAGGCCATTTCTCCAAAATAGTGATGGTAATGAAGCTTATTTCTTACATGTGTTTTCCTGTAATGTAAGAGAATGAGACCTAACCAAATAGTTGATTAGATGAAGAACTACCTCCGATAAGTAAGAAACTAAATTTCAATACAGTAGATGTATTTAGAAGATACCCTAAGGAAATTTATTTTATTGCCTGCCATCTAAAAACTCATGGGTAACCATTTAAATATATGTAATATATAGATTCACACATATTATTTTATCCCATGGAGAATTAGAAAATTTAATAACACTTCTTTTGCTTAAGTTGAGGCATTTTTTGAACTAAATTCTATGGGAAGATCAAGAAAGGAAGGCTTAACAAAATCCCTTAGATTCTGTGATAGAAGCAATGTGAAACCATATAAGGTGTGTCATAATAAATGACTTGTTTTCTTGAGTTGAATTCAAAAGAAGAGAATCCTGACTGAGAAGAATAGTGACAAAAAGCATAAAAAGCATCAGAGCTCTATAAAGTTAAAATGGTCCTTTTGATAGAGATGAATACATCATTATTTATGAAACTCTGAGAGCATTGGAATGAAATGGGCAGGAGTGAGCTAGATTTAGCACAAGATGACTTTAGACACATGACCCATGTATTATTTGCCAGAAAATTCTACTGCATCCATTAATATGAAAGGCATAGTCACTTGATTAACTGAAGCCAATTGGTCAGTACACATAGTTTAATTTGGTTCAGATGTTTTGGGGTATGTATAAAGAGAGGATGACAGTAAGAAACTCAAACAGCTGCCTCCCAAACAGAGATATTGTCTGAAATGAGGGGACAGTAGGGTAAGATGAGAAGTGAGGGATGAGAGACAAGTTCTCAAGAACATGAATCCAAAATTAATAAGCCGTGGGCCACTCTCAATAGCTCAGATAATAGTTCATCTCTTAGCAACCTTATAGGACTACTGCTGGTTTTTCTTATTCTACCAGTAAAATAAAGGAATATCCCATCTGTCTTTACCTCAGAAAATTCAGTGAGGATTAAATGAGAGGAGAGAAGGAAAATGCTTTGAGACCCTAAGCAGAAAGAATTCTTTTAGAAACAATCTAATATGTAATTGTTTTTTACTCTTTGAGATGTATTTATTTTTCTTATATTCCTGCTCTGGCCTTATTTGTACAAGCCTCATTTGGACCCATCAACCTTATGGTTTTTCATGAGGACAATTCAGTGCTTTGTTCTCACCTTGTAAAGCTTCTGAAAGTGGTCTCCACATCCCAGTCTAAAAAAATGATTTGATTATTCTCTGTCTTTTCCTACAACCTCATTTCTCCCCTGGGACAGCTTACCATACAAATGAAATATGAAATAAGCCTACAGTTTTTATAGTGACAGAGCCAAAGCCTTTTCTGTTATCATTTGTGTAGTCCATGGGGAAATATCAGAATGGGGATTGATTTTGGCAAAGAGATAGTCCACAGAGGTGGTTGAGTTTAATAAATCTCTGCTATAAAAGACTCATATTTAAGTTCCAGCAAGTCTCAGAGCTCATTCCACCAGGGCTATCTAATCTCTTGCCTCCTCAGTTACAAATTAAATTTCCCTTTGTCACTATTTCTTTGAAGTCTATTTCAAATGAGATAGAAGATGAAGGTCTTCCATCAGCCCATTTTCTGCATTATAGAAAGCCGAGTCTCTTAAGCTAATTACTTTGATATGTGTTGCAGAGAAAGTGATGGCTTGGTAATAAATATAACTTAGCTTAGGTGATGCTACCTTTTAAGGCTCATGGAAGTTCTATCATTCATTGCTTTTGCTTCTCAGACTTCTTAAGAGAATTAATTTTACTTGTGGGGTTCAAGGAAGAGATACAAAAATAGATTAAGCAGTTCTTTTGGCAAATGATGCCTTATATCTAAATGAAGTTGGTTCCAATATAATACAACTGATGGTTCTAAAAATAATCCATTAGCCATTATTTATCTATATCTATAAACTCACATTTACATATGTAGAAAAACATAAACATGCATTGTTATATATATAGTATTTATATACATTATATTATATATTTATATTTTTGTAAGTATATAAATATGCATGAATATATGTGTACACATATATGGTTAAGATTAAGAAGATGATAAATTATCCTATGTATGAAATGAAACTTTCTTGGTCTTGAGTCTCACAACTTTGAAAAGACCAATTTGGACTAGGTGACTTTTAGTTCTTAAATCTTATAATAAGTAACTTCTGGCCAATACTTTGTTACATTATTATATTTGTTATATATGGTTATGTTAGCTCTCAAACAAATGAATTTAGAGTACACCAAACATCATAGCAACTGCATCATAAACCTTTTCTCTGGGATGTGGAAAAGAAAATAAAAAAGCCTATTTGAATTGAGCTTATGACCTCTCCCACTGCTCCTTGTTTGTTTTGTGTTATTGTAATTAGGCATGTAAATCACCCAGTAGATTATGATTTATTATGGGGAAAGAATCCAGTCTTCTTCATTTGTGAGTCCAAAAGTAAGAATTTGCACACAGTTGGCATTCCTCAAAAGTATATGGCCAAATTGTTAAACAGCTTAGATGAGTTCTCAATCATGACTATGTTGGCTTTTATTAATAGCATCGTCACTGGACCATTCTAACTCCTCCACATGCCTATATCTCTCCTTGTGAGCAGTGCTCTTCCTACCTCCTATGTTAATATTGTGTGGCATAGGGCAGGAGCCCCACTCACCTCCAATGAACTATTGGAATGAATTTATATTTATGGCATTTGATTTAGTAACAATGCACCTGAGGCCTTAGTCTTTGTACATATACATAATTCATACATACTCAGCATTTTAAACTCTACCTGGGGTTTACTTTTGAAAGTCACATTGATTTTGATTTAAAACCCTAAAGATAAATAGGACCAAGCTGCAAGGTTGTTTTTATTAACGATATTTCAGGCTTTACCACCAGTTAGGATGGTAATGATGACAAAGCCCTTGCTGAGCCTTATGCTCACAGTTCCAATAAAGCTCTTCGTGAGAGTTGAGTTCTAAGAGTAATCAAGCTTTGAGGTGGCAGTTGAACCAGATACCTGCTGGTTTTCTTTATAATTTGGGAATAAATAGATGTTCTTTAAAAGGATTAGCAACTTACTCCCACTCACTAATTTGGAAAATCCATCCCAATGACTAGTCTGACAGTTTCAGTGAATACTGAACACAGTATCATGAATAAAATTTTATTACTGCCTGGAATAGCTGTCAGAACGCAAAGAGTCCAAGAACACAATGTCTTCTACTTTGGTCCCTAAACTGTTCTTTTCAGCAGGAATGCAAATAACATGCTATCGGTGTGTCTGTCCTCACTTTAGAGATATTCAAAAAAGAAAAAAAAAAACCTAGAATGGGAGGAGAGAACTGCTCTTACCATTGTCTAAATATGTCTTTGTTTTGAGGCTCAGTTTATTATATGTGGAGTGAGGATGATCTCTAAGACACATTTCTGCTCTGTTTTTTTTTTATAGATTTTATTTGTTTGTTTATTTATTTAAGAGAGAGAGAGGGGGGGGGAGGGAGCACATGATCAGGGGGAGAGGCAGAAGGAGAGGGAGATAATCTCAAGCAGACTCCTCTGTCAAGCAGACTTCTCACTGAGTCTATGGAGCCCAGCACAGGACCACGCACTGCCTGGAGTGGGGCGATCTCAGGACTTTGAGATCATGACAAGAGCCAAAATCAAGAGTAGGATCCTTACCACTTGAGCAACCCAGACACCCCCCCTTTTCCCTCTTAGTTTCTAACCGAGTCTGCAAAGGAATGGTCTGGGCACCATTCTTACAGAGGAATTCCTGGGAAGTAATTTCTCAAGTGTAGGTTCACATTTGAGCTCACAGGCAAAAGCTTGCAGGGTAATTTGCCTTAGGCTAATTGTTCCGAGGAATGCTCTTTAGCACTCCTTGGTTAGCTGAAGGGAACTTTACATTCAACAGATAACTTTGGGAAGTAGATCCGACTGACAATTTCTAACATGGCCCACAAGGCTCTACACAATTTGGCCCTGGCCATGCTCTTCAGATTCATCTTGCACCCCTCTTCCTGACTCCCCATCTTAGTGTATTAACCAAAATCGGCTCAAGTGAGCTTCTGAGTCATACCTTGTTTCCTTCTTGTTTTCTTTCTACTTTAGAGACTTAGTAGTTGCCCCTTGCCACAATTGTCTCTCCCATATCTTTGCCTGGTTAATTTTCACCTGTTTTTCATGTTACAACTCCAATATCACTTCCTTGGTGAAGCCTGATGTTATGGATTGAATGTCAATGTGCTTCCAGAATTCATATAAGGAAGCCCTACCTCTCATTGTGACAGTAGTAGCAATTGGGTTCTTTGGGAGGTAATTTAGGTTTATATGAGGTCATGAGGCATTAGTGTCTTTACAAGAAAAAGAAGAGGTCAGAGCTGCCTCTCTTGGCCATGTGAGAACACAGCCAGAAGGCAGCCATCTGCAAGTCAGGAAGAAGGCCCTCGTGAAGAATCAAATCTATAGGCTCCTTGGTTATCGACAGCCTCCAAAACTATGAGAAATAAGTGTCTGTTGTTTAGCAGACCCAGTATACATGGAATTTTGTCATAACAGCCTGAATTGACTAAAATACCTTCCTTAAGCCCCCTGGTTGGACTATATGTACCTATTTAGTTTTCTCATGAATTTTTGTGGATTCTCTTCATAACACCTATCACAGTTGATACCTTGCATGAATACTCAGTCAATGACTCCTTCCTCTAAGTCAAGGACTGGAGATTGTCCTTGTTCATTGTCATAGCATCTAGCAAAATTTCCAGTTCATAGTCAGTAAATGCCTGCTGAATGAAATTAAAGAAGTTCTAGGTAAATCAGTTAATTCATTAGATGTTTAGAGTGAAAATGACTGTTTTTACAGATGATTCTGAATTGTGAGAAATAGGCTTGCTAAAAACACTAAGCACATATAAGAGCCTACAACTATTAGTCCATTTCTAAAAATCTTTCAAGGAAATAAGTATTTCCCTTTCACCTCAAAAGAGGAGACTTTTCCCAAAATAGTTAAGAGAACAGCTCAATTTGGATATAACCAAAATGATTCTAAAACTTAGGTTTTTTCTTTAATGACACAAAAAATATAAAATTCTTAGTTTAATCCATAAGCATCTTCTATAGTTATTCATTTCAAGGATGAAGAAATCTAGAAACCATGTCCTGCTGTGAAGTGGCTTAAGCAACTAGAAGCAAGAGGATTAATAAAAGGTATAAGGCAGCCTTTAAATGTTTATAATGCTCTGAGATAGAGGAGGTAGCTGTTTTGTTTGAACAAAAGGCAACCTGAAACTAATGAGCAAAAATAATATAAATCTAGGTTTCATTTTAATTAAAAAAGAGCTTTTTAACATCATACAATGCATGCTCAGATGAAATGGGCCACTTCCTGGCCAAATCAGAGATGCTATAGAAAAGATTCCTACATCAAGGGTGCCTGGGTGATTTAGTCGGTTAAGCATCTGTCTTTGGCTCAGGTCATGATCCCAGGGTCCAGGAATCAAGCCCCACATAAGGTTCTCTGCTCAGCAGGGAGCCTGTTTCTCCTCTCCATTCTGCCTACTTGTGCTCTCTTTCAAATAAATTAAAAAATCTTAAAAAAAAGAGATTCTTATATCTGTCTCTGCATTATCAACATAAAGACTCCTCCCTTGCTTGGGACTGGAGAAGGGACAATAGCTATGTAGAGTTCTGCTTGATACCTAAATTGTTGCCCTCCTATAATTCCAAATTTTCTTGAAGGTCTCTGCTTTATTGACAAAATTTGGTTTCTATATAGATTGAATCCATGTCTATGGGAATAACCAAGTCTTGAATGTCTTAAAAAAAAGAAAATGCAAATTAAAAAAAATTGAAACTTTTTTTAGTTCAGTTTAAGGAACATGACTTACAGTAAAATGCATGACATTTTAGGAAAAAATGTTAATTGTTGTACAAATGTTGCACATTTGTTATTTGCAGTAACAACTAATTGTTAATATTTCAAATGGGTAATTATATTTCCTATCTAGGTACTTTTCCAATATCTGATGATGCTGAAACAATTTATAGACAGGTTAGCTTGCTGTTTTTAATGAGCTGGATGTGCTCTCTAATGGAATCGCTAAATTGGTGCTAAATTGTAGCTTGGGGACTTATTATTGTGAGATTCTGTCTTCTCTTTGTTGGTTTTCTTCAACATGGAGAAGAGACTTGAATTGGCTTCAGGTAGAAGAGTGAATAATAATTGTTATTTTTTGAATTACCCTATATCATTGACTTAGTTTAACTTTTTTTTTTTAAGATTTTATTTATTTATCTGACAGACAGAGATCACAAGTAGGCAGAGAGGCAGGCAGAGGGAGAGGAGGAAGCAGGCCCCATGCAGCGCAAAGAGCCCGATGCGTGGCTCGATCCTAGGACCCTGGGATCATGACCTGAGCCGAAGGCAGAGGCTTTAACCTACTGAGCCACCCAGGCGCCCCAACTTAGTTTAACAAAAGTAATTCACTGCAATATAGCTGCTAACGCACAAGGAAAAAAGTCAAGTTTCACAAAAGAAAGCAACTTTCTATGTGCACTCAATAATGACAGTTTCTCATTTTGAGGAAAAGATGGGCACGTTTTGTGAGGAAGGTAGATTTGGAAGATTCCAGTCAGCATCATGGAAAAAGATTCTCCTGGATAATATCAGGAAAACACAGTTACTCAGATGGTAGCTGCTTCTGCTATTTTTCTGTCTGTTTTTCTTTCTTCTTTTTTAGTGATACCTCCTTCCTCCTCTTTTCTATTTACTTCTTTTGTTCTATTACATCCTTATCCTTTCTTAGTTTCTGTGTTTTCCTCCTCTCCCCATACTGCCCTTGCCTCTCTACCTTCTGCTGCTAATCCTTAGCCTGAACACACAC
>RCUC01149046.1:0-56020 GCA_003697995.1 Taxidea taxus jeffersonii | reverse complement strand
TTCTGTCATCCACTTTCCTGAACCCTCCCCAATTCTGATTTTAGCAGCCTGGAAGACACACTGCTGATTACCATGGTGTCAATGTTTTGGTTTCAACAGTCTTTGCCAACACTGCATGCACTGTCCAACGAGGCCAGAAAAATCTGGCAATTACTAAACTACCCAGATAAATGTGAAGTAGGTAAGGTCTTTATATACTTGGAACATAGGGGCCACATAAAGCATATTAGCAGAAAATAAAAATTACTCTGGCTTTTCAGATATGGACTAAAATATTGTAAAAAATATATAATTCGGGGCACGTGGGTGGCTCAGTGGGTTGGGCCTCTGCCTTCAGCTCGAGTCATGATCCCGGGGTCCTGGGATGGAGCCCCAAATCGGGCTCTGCTCAGCGGGGAACCTGCTTCCCTTCCTCTCTCTCTGCCTGCCTCTCTGCCTGCTTGTGATCTCTGTCAAATAAATAAATAAAATCTTTGGAAAAAAAAATATATATAATTCACTATATTCTAGCCCATATAATGGGCTTCTTAAAATTACAAAGTAATTCCATAAAATATATATTCTGCAAACCTATCTTAAAAAGTACTAGAGTAAAACTACTATTTCCCTTTCATAGAATATGTAACTTTTATTTTTAAATTACTACTGTGAGCCTGTAAAATTTAAGTCTAAAGTGTGACCTAACTTCTAGCATCTAATCAAACAGTACAGTTCCCCAGAGAATCAGGGATCAGCACACTACAGCCCGAAGGCCAAATGTAGCCACAGCCTATTTTTTTTGTACTGGCCAAAAGCTAAGACTGATTTTTGCGTTTTTAAAGGGTTATAAGAAAAAAAAACTGCAACAGATATCACTTATGGTCCCCAAAGTTTGGGCTCAGTCAGTTAAGCATCTGCCTTAGGCTCAGGTCATGATGAGACTGAGTCCCACATGCAGTTCCCTGCTCAGCGGGAAGCCTGCTTCTCCCTCTCCCTCTGCCTTCTGCTCCCCCTACTTGTGTGCTGTCAAATAAATAAATAAAATCTTAATAAAAAATAAAAATAAACCACTTATTTTCTGGTCCTTCTAAATGAATGGGTTTTTTTCCTACCAATCTTAATATAAATAATTCTTTTTGGTGTTTCAGTTTTAAGTTCATGCTCAGGACTAAAACTTAGGGGGTGCCTGGGTGGCTCAGTGGGTTAAGCTTCTGCCTTCGGCTCAGGTCATGGTCTCAGGGTCCTGGGATGGAGCCCCGCATAGGGCTCTTTGCTCAGCAGGGAGCCTGCTTCCCCCTCTCTCTCTGCCTGCTTCTCTGCCTACTTGTGATCTCTCCCTGTCAAATAAATAAATAAAATCCGCCCCCCCCCCCAAAAAAAAGGACTAAAACTTAGGGTATGAAACAAGTAACTGCTGATAAAATTCAACAAGAGTATGCATATTTAGTTTTGCTCAAAGAACAAATAAATAATAGATAAGTAACAAAATACTCAGTAGAAAATAGGGCTTCAAATTTTCACAAAAACTGGAAATGTAAAATTTATGAAAATTTATATTTATCACAATCTCCACAATTACTTGGAACAGCTCTTTAAAGTCTTCCAAAAGCATGCAAATATCAAATTTAATTTCAACAGAAGATGAATAAACTTTTGAAAGGCAAATCAACAAGCCCATGAAATAAAAAGAAATCAAAGATCAGAAACTAAAATATCTAAGTTATAGTTTAGCAACATAAATTATATAAAGACATAAACAGGCTTTAAGAAAAGCTGAGCATTAGAAGAATAAAGTACTGCAAGTATTCCTTTATATTACTCTATATTTTAATTAGATTTACATAAATGTCTACAAAGCAATTTTAAATTAATCCACTTCCACATCATACATACTACATTTACTTTCTCTACCCTCCCCCAACACTGTATAAAACCTACAAAATCTACTTTAAAAGGAATCCAGGTAATCTTCTGGTTATTATTTTTTTTTAATTTTTTTTAAAGATTTTATTTATTTATTAATTAGAGAGAGAGAGAGAGAGAGCACAGGCAGACAGAGAGCAGGCAGAGGCAGAGGGAGGAGCAGGCTCCCTGCCGAGCAAGGAGCCTGATGTGGGACTCCATCCCAGGACTCTGGGGTCATGACCTGAGCTGAAGGCAGCCGCTTAACCAACTGAGCCACCCAGGTGTCCCTCTTCTGATTACTATGAATGCTGTGGTATATTAAAGCATTAATGTCAATGACTAAATAAACTACTTCTTAGATAGTAACTATACAAGAAAGAAGACACAGCTATCTCAGGCTCTTAGATAGAGGGCAACATTGTCAGAATAACAGACAACTCCTTCTTTCTGTCGTCTTTTGCCTTTCTACCCCAAGTATGGCCCATATACCAAAATCAGCATCACCAGAGCCTGTTAAAAATGCAGGATCAGGTCCCAACCTGAACCCTCTGATTAGAATCTTGATTTGAATAAGAAGCCTAGTCCATTCATATGTATATTAAGTATAAGAAGCCCTGTTCTATTTGCAACCTTTTACCACATTAGGCAAAATCTCAGTTTTCTTTCCTTTTTTAAAAAAATAAAATGTAAACTAAAATATTAAATAATGTCTAAAAAGTATCTTTTAAAAGTTACAAATAATGCAAATTAATAAAATGTTAATGGTATGATTTAGTAATAGGTAGTATGTTGACAAATGTTTTCGATAATGTTCCTTGTATTTTATGTTAAAGTTATAAATATTATAATCATGTTTTCTGAGTACCTCTTCTATAAGGGAAATCAAGAAGTCTGGTTATACAAGCCAAGCAAAAAGAAGACAAAACCCAAACTTTTCCCAGTCTCTTGGACCTGGGAATGGATTTGAATGAAATCTTAATTCCTCTAAAGTAAAGTGAAGTAGTGTATACCAACTTCTTTCTTTAACCTATAAATCAGGTTTTAGAATGAGATATTTGTACTATAATCAAACTACAGAAATTCAGCTTTTAATCCCTCCAAAAGGACTTAAAATAGAATTCATTGTTTCTTCGGTGTGTGTCAAGTTTGTACAATCAGGAAGCAGTGTGTATGATCTTCCACTGGGGAAACAGACATATACATTAGCTGAATGATGGTTTACTTTAAAAATTTTACCCCTTTGTAAATTCAGTGAAAGTTACAGAATACCTGTTTTTATAAGTTTAAACATGTAGTGAGTTGTTCATCAATTTTCTTACTGCATTACAGAAGTTAAATTCCACAAAACTGGTTTTCTGGGTTCACAGGTACATGTAACTAGCAAAGTCCAAAATAAATGTTCATCTTGTATGGAATATAAATTGATCAATTTCTTAGTGTATGAAAATTATATTCTGTCATATCATTATGTATTCCCTTCTAGAATTTTTTCTATATGTTAAACTCTCATTTCATATAAATAGGTTAAATAATGTCAACTGAAATTGTTTTACCTAGAAAAAAAGTTACTTTTAAAAATAATTTTTAAACAAAATTCAGAGTTAATCTGGCATTAATTTTTGTCAGAACACAGTAAATGAATAGCTGAGAATTTCTATTTGCTTTCTAAATATCCTTTTGCTTTAATGAAAACTTTCTCCAAAAATAAATATATCATTCTTTAAAAACATTCTACCAAAAGGGGTGGGAGAATGGGGTGGCTGGGTGATAGATACTGGGGAGGATATATGTTGTGGTGAGAGCTGCGAATTGTGGTAAGACTGATGAATCACAGACCTATACCCCTGAAACAAATAATATATGTTAATAAAAAGATTTTTTTAAAAATTCTACCAAAATAGAATTCTTCAAATACGAAAAAGCTTAATCTAGAAACACATGACATAATACTCTTCAAAACACTTCTAAAATAGGAAATCAGTATTTGTTCCCCTGTTCTTTGAGATTAAAATATAACAGTTTAAAAAAAAATCCCTACATTTGGAGGCGCCTGGGTAGCTCAGTGGGTTAAAGCCTCTGCCTTCCGCTCAGGTCATGGTCTCAAGGTCCTGGGATCAAGGCAACCCCCCCACCCCCCTACGCCGCCCCCACTCGCTCTCTGCTCAGCAGGGAGCCTGCTTCCTCCCTCTCTCTCTACCTGCCTCTCTGCCTACTTGTGATCTCTGTCTGTCAAATAAATAAATAAAATCTTAAAAAAAAAAATTCCCTACATTTCTTGAATGCTTAATGTAAGATGTGCTGAGCTGAAGAGAAATATTCAATGTGGAAAGAAACCAAAGCCAAAAGTAATGCCATGGACACTGGATTAAAAAGCGCTGCCCTTTCATATCCTTAAGAGAACATTTACCAAATACACATTGTTTTATTTTCTATATTAGCATAGTGAAAAGAAAAATTAAGTTACATTAAATGATGTAACAGTCATGCAATCAGGTATGTACATTTATGAATGTTCTTGCCTTCTAACCCTCAGAATGATGTTACTAGAATATATGCCAGCAAATTATAATTAAATTATCTGGTATAGTTTACAGAGAATAGATTCGTATTTATTAAAATTTTACTTACCTGTCTTGTCTTTGCTGATGTTTCAATAAAAGGAATTCCATAACTTCTTGCTAAGTCCTGAGCCTGTTTTGTGTCTACTGTTCTAGAAGGCAAATCACATTTATTTCCTACTAGGACCATAGGGACATCTTCAGAGTCTTTAACTCTTTTTATTTGTTCTCTGGGGAGAAAGAAAAAGTTATAGCAGAGATATTAGTAACAAAATATATCTTTCAAAAATTGTCCATAATTCCGTCTTCTAAAATATGGCTGAAAGAAGACATTTAATGTAATTCCTAGTTTCCAACCACACCAAATTTTCCTTGCTTCTCCTTCTATTATGTCTCTTAAAAGACAAAATACCAAAAAATATGGTAAAACTACAATATAATAGGTCCATATGCAGGTAGGTCACAGTGATAAAACAGGAAAAATTGAAAAAATTCTAGGCTAAAAATATGCTGTGCCTAATTTTTAAAATTGTAATCTTAGAAACATACACTATGTTATTAAATGTACATGTATAGAATTAAAGATGTTTTTACAAAAACATGGATTACAACACTGACATAATTTTCATATATGTTTCTTAAAAAAAAGAGCACAAAGTGGAAAGATTCTGATTTCTATGTGGGTAACACTGACATTATTGCAGTTTATTCTGTCAAAAGTCCTTCTACATGTTGACTTTTTTCAACAGGATATGCATAAACTCTAAATTTGGGGTAAAATTATATTATTTCACAATTTTAGGTGAATTTCAAAAATACAGCATGGAATAAAAGGTAGGCAATAGAGTCAGAACTGGCTCAAATTTCCAGTTTCTCTACTTAATAGCTAAGTACTTCATAGCATAACATACTGACACCAATTTACTATTCTACAAGAACACTGTCACCCATTCAAATTTATTTTTCTCTATTACTAGACTATAAAGAAAACGGGCTATAAGAAATGTATTAGAATGTTACACCTCGGGGCGCCTGGGTGGCTCAGTGGGGTAAAGCCCCTGCCTTCAGCTCAGGTCATGATCCCAAGGTCCTGGGATCGAGCCCCACATTGGGCTCTCTGCTCCGCTGGGAGCCTGCTTCCTCCTCTCTCTGCCTGTCTCTCTGCCTGCTTGTGATCTCTGTCAAATAAATAAATCTTTAAAAAAAAAAAAAAAAAGAATGTTACACCTCCTAACAAGGCTAACTCACTGTTATAGAACATAGCTAATGAATGGGATATTGAATATGTACTTTTTTGAAAACTGTAAACCCTCAAAGACATAGAATATAAATTATATTTAATACTATAATGATTTTAAAAGTTAATTTTAAGCAGATTTGCCTGATTCTTTACAAACTGTAACTGTTCTAATTTTCAGTCTTTTTCACAACTTCAGAGATTGTTTTTCTTAACTATCTAAAGCCAATGTTTATCCAGTTCCAAGAAATTCTACACTATACCCGATTATTTTTAAGGCTATCTGAGTGGTACCTACCTCCATTATCTTTTCATATTTTTGTTGGTTTTCATTTTTATGATGGCTCTAGCTTAAAGCATTGTGACCCTAGTGTACAGTGGTTAAGAGCACAGGTTTTGAAGTCAAACAAGCCTAGATTTCAATTCTAGCACCACTATCTATGCTACCTGGAACAAATTACTCAACTGCTCTAATCCTCGAGAACTTTATCTGTAAAACAGTGATATATTACCTACCTCATTATTATTTTAAAATTCAGGTTAGATCATTTATGCATGGTAGTCAGCAAAGACATAATAAATGAAAGATGTAATTACTCCTCAATGTCATTTTATTATATTCAATTTAAACCCACCTATAATGGTGAATATCTTCAAATGATTTAGTATTATTTATGGCAAATACACAAAGAAAGCCCTCCCCAGTCCTCATGTACTGGTCCCTCATTGCACTGTACTCCTCTTGACCTGCTGTGTCGAGAATATCCAAGAGACAGGTTTCTCCATCAATTACTACTTGTTTCCTGTAGGAATCCTGAGAAGGGAGAAACACAGTCGGGATTATTATGGTGCACCTTTTACTTTTAAAAAGGTGTTATTTGCAAACCAACAACAAAAAGACAACCCAATTCAAAACTAGGTAAAGGACCTGAACAGATTCCTCCAAAGAAGATACACAAATGGCTATTACACACATGAAAAGATGCTCAACAAATCATTAGGGAAATGCAAATCAAAACCACAAGGAGCTACCATTTCACGCCCATCAGGATGGTTATTATTAAAAAGAAAAAAAGAAGGAAGACAAGTGTTAGCAAGGATGTGAGAGACTGGAAACCTTATACATTGCTGGTAGGAATGTAAAATGGTACAGCCATTGTAAACAACCATTTGGCAGTTCCTCAAAAAGTTAAATATAGAATTACTATATGATCCAGCAATTCTGTTCCTACATATATAACCAAAAGAATTGAAAGCAGGAAGTCAGATACTTGTATATCAGTGTTCACTGCAGCACTTTTTTAGACCATTTAGACCAAAATATAGAATATATATATATTATATACAGGTGTATATGTAATATGTATATATATTATATACATATGTATATATACATATTATGTATATATATTATATACATATGTATATATACACAATATGTATATTATGTATATGTAACTATACATATACATATATGTATATGTACATAATATGTACATAATATATATACATATTACATATACACCTGTATATAATATATATACACATACACACAGTGGAATATTATTCAGCCATAAAAAGGAATGAAATTCTATATGTTATAACATGTGAGAACATTCCAAACATTATGCCAGACACACAAAAAAGCCAAATATCTATAATTCCACTTATGTGAGGTACCTAAAATAGGTAAAATCATGTAGATAAAAATGTAGAATAGAGGTTACCTGGGACTGGGAGAGAGGGGATTTGAGAGTTATTGTTTAATGGACACAGGATTTCAGCTTGGGATGATGGAAAAGTTTTGGAAATAGAGCGACTGGTTGTTCAACATTGTGAATTTACTTAATGCCAGTAATTATACACGTAAGAATGGCTGCGATGATATATAAGATACATAAGATAAATGTATATATCTTACAATTTAAAAAAAGGTTTATAAGAAAGTGTTATGCAAAAAAAAAAAAAATGATGCAAGTACTTATATTATTAACAAAAAGACCCAAATGCTCTATGAAAGAAAATAATTATTCCAAAAATGGGATAGCTCTAGCAACTCTATTATTCAGGATGATTTAGAGTGACAAGAAAAATCAATTTACAAATAGTTGTCATGCATCTATTTTACTTACAATCAGAAGAATATATAAAGAGAATAAATAAGAGGAAGACAATATAAGATATATAAGAGAAAGACATATAAGAGAATAAAATCCTCAATACTGAGGATTTTAATGCCCTTATCCATTTCTGAAATCCTGGGAACAATATCTAACAGCCAGAGAGATACTATGATAACTCTAGAGGGCATGACTGTTTTATCTGCAAATTCTATGAGGCCTCTATAAAAGAAGGAGTAGGAAGGGAGAAAGAGATGGATATCTTAAAGAGACTGTGCAACTCTAAGACTGAATAAAAGGGAGTGGGTAACATTATAGAATCTTAAAATGAAAATGTGATTTTCCTCTGACATTTGATTAATACTTACGCCTAGAAGACTTCAGGTACTTTCTGCCAAAATAGGACTCAAAAAATAAGGAAAAGGGATGGTGTAATGTGAAGTCATGGAATAAGAGGCAGGGCTGAAAATGGATATAAAGTGTAAACCAAGGACACTTCCTTATTGTTCCACATGTGGGCTGTAGTACTAAAGTGCCCTTAGTTCATGAATTACAGTGTAGAATACTCTACCATTAAGAAAAATGAATGGCCATTAAAAATCACGTTTTGGGGGTTCCTGGGTGGCTCAGTGGGCTAAAGCCTCTGCCTTCGGCTCAGGTCATGATCCCAGGGTCCTAGGATCCAGCCCCAACATCAGGTTCCCTGCTAGGTAGGGAGCCTGCTTCCCCTTCTCTCTCTCTGCCTGCCTGTGATCTCTGTCAGAAAAAAAAAAAATCATGTTTTGGGGGATGCCTGTGTGGCTCAGTCATTAGGCATCTGCCTTCAGCTCAAGTCGGTCCCAGGGTCCTGGGATGGAGCCTCATATTGGGCTCCCTGCTCAGTGGGAAACCTGCTTTTCCCTCTCTCACTCCCCCTGCTCATGTTCCCTCCCTCACTGTGTCTCTCTGTGTCAAATAAATAAATAAAAATCTTTTAAAAAATTAAAAATAAATAAAAAATCATGTTTTTGGTAAAATACCTGAAAAATCTTTACAATAGAACACAAAGATTTATATGTAGCATGATCCCAAATATACACATGTATCTATACAAATGTATCAGTATATATACTTAAGAACTGGTGGTATATACATCAAAATGTTAAAAGGGAATGTTTTTGGTAGATAGTTAATTTAAGAAATAAGTAACTTATCTCTTGCTTATCTTTTTTATTTTTTGGGTACTTGATGCTATATTAAACATATTCCTATGAATTTTAATTTTTAAAAGTGTGAAAAACTACCATATTAGACTATGATCTCACGCTTACCTTTTAAAGTAAACTAAATTTTCCAAACTGTCTATAAAAGAAGGATATCTACTTATTTTCTAAAAAGCTTTTTACTAAAGATTTGAACATTTGATTGGCATTTTATTTTATATTATTTTTTTTAAGATTTCATTTTTCTTTTAATTGTTTATTAACATATAATGTTATTAGGCCCAGGGGTACAGGTCTGTGAATAGCCAGGTTTACACACTTCACAACACTCACCATAGCACATGCCTTCCCCAATATCCATAACCGAACCACCTTCTCCCTACCCCACTCCCTCCAGCAACCCTCAGTTTGTTTTGTGAGATTGAGAGTCTCTTATGGTTTGTCTCCCTCCTGATCCCATCTTGTTTCATTTTTTCCTTCCTTATTCCCCAAAACCCCCACTTTGCCTCTCAACTTCCTCATTATCAGGGAGATCATATGATAATTGTCTTTCTCTGATTGACTTATTTTGCTCAGCATAATACCCTCTAGTTCCATCCACATCATGGCAAATGGCAAGATAGTATTCCATTGTATATATACATCACATCTTCTTTATCCATTCATCTGCTGATGGACATCTAGGTTCTTGATTGGCATTTTATTATTTTAACCTATTCCCTTAACTACTTGAAAGAACTCCTGTATATTATAAATTGAAAACCAGGGATGCCTGGGTAGGTCAGTTGTTAGGTGTCTGCCTTCAGTTGAGGTCATGACCCCAGGCTCCGGGGATCAAGCCCTGCGTTGGGCTCCCTGCTCCACAGGAGGCCTACTTCTCCCTCTCCCACTCCCGCTGCTTGTGTTCCCTCTCTCACTATCTCTGTCAAGTAAATAAAAATTCTTTAAAAAGAAAAAAAAAAAAAGAAAAGAAAAGAAAATCAGTGTTTTTGAAGTATGATGAAAGAGCAGGAATTGAGAGGAAAGTACAGTGTCTTAGAGTCAATCCATTCATTACCCAGGTGTGGCGATAAGACCAAAGACTTTCTTTACCTATTGCTGTTGCTTCACATTCTTCACTTACCAATGCTAACTTAAGTTAACCTTATAGTTGGTAGTTTCCTTAGTTTTTACATCTAAGATTTTCTCCCATCAATGAAATTAAAGACCATACTTTCTGGAGCCCAGGGCGTGGCTGGCTCAGGGATTACGTACCATCCACCCACATATAATACCTCCAAGATGTACCTCAATTAATTCCCACGTTGTGTTTCAAAAGCATATAATGTGGAATATTAGTATTTTCTGTATTTTATAACATGTTTCCATGAAGGAACTGAGAAACTGGCAAAACAGTCCCTATTGACCAGTACATTATATTCCCATTATCTTTTCCCTTCTAAACTCTAAAAAAATTGCCAGCGAAGTTCTGAGTCACACACTCAGTTACTGAAAAAAAGTAATCTAAACCTAAGAGCAATGAGTAGAATATCCTGACTAGAAATAACAGATTTAGGTTAAAAATTCAGTATTTCCAAAGTGAATTCTAACCAGAGTCATCCTTAGAAGTGGAATCACTGAGCCACATAAAAAGGCAGTGCAACTTGGTAAAAGCTTAAGAACAACGTATTAAATGGCACAGTATAATTTGAAAAGAACAGACAGGTGTGGTGACAAAACAGAAAGCAAGCACAACAAAAATGACATACAAAGATTTTGTTAACTTCAGGTTAGCCAGAAGAAAAGAATAGAAAAAAAAAAAAAAAGAAAGAAAAGAAGTAAATGGAAGTTGGGGTGCCTGGGTGGCTCAGTGGGTTAAGCCTCTGCCTTCGGCTCAGGTCATGATCTCAGGGTCCTGGGATCGAGCCCCGCATTGGGCTCTCTGCTCAGCAGGAAACCTGCTTCCCCCTTTCTCTCTGCAGGCCTCTCTGCCTACTTGTGATCTCTCCGTCTCTCTCTGTCAAATAAATAAATAAAAATCTTAAAAACAAAAAAAAAGAAGTAAATGGATATAGAAAAAATTTAGAACAATGTAGACTCCTTCCCAGGATTAGAGTCTAAATAAGGGTTCAGCAAACTACTGGCCACAAGCCAAATCCTGCCCACCTGTTTTTACATGGCCCACAAACTAAAAATAGTTTTGGGGCTTTTAAATCAACATTAAAAAAAAAAAAAAGGCAAAGATTATGTGATGAAGACCTTTATAGAAAATGTGGTCCTCTGCAGAAAAGCTTGGCAACCCCTGCTCTAAGCTACTAACTTTTCACAAACCTGAAGTAATCCCAATATGTTATTCTTTTTATACTTGAAAAAAAAAAATCACCACTTTGAGAAAGTACAGATTATCAAAACCCAGCCAATTCAAAGACACATAGAGTCTCTAATGAAACTAGGTAAGAATGAAGCAAGAAAAGGTCAAGACATTATTATTATTTTTCTTAAAGTAAGCTCTATGCTCAGTGTAGGGCTCCAACTCAGGACCCTGAGATCAAGAGTCCCATGTTCTACCAAACTGAGCCAGCTAGGAGTCCCAACACCTTACATTTCTAATTAGTATTATCTCCACCTTTCAAACAGAATGAACTTTTAGATCAGGTACATAGGTTATTTAACATCCTTTGCAAAAAAGGCTAAAGCCCCTTAAATTAATTCAGTATAACATTATTGGAAGGAAAGTTATTCCATGTATTTTCCTTTACTCCTGGCTAAAGTGCTGTTTTTTAATTTGCTGAAGTGGTCAAAAAAACAAACAACTTTTCTAAAAGAAATATACCATGCTGGCAAAACTTAATCATGATAGAGCACAAACATTTCTGGTGATAATAATGAACGGGCATAATCCTTTTGGAAAGCAATCACAGTATTTATCAAGAACCATACAAATGTTCATAGCCTTGGACACTGTAATGCTACTTCTGGTAAACGATGCTGAGGAAACATGGTTTACCTTTTTTTAAAATGATAGTTATAATAGAGATATACTAAACATGGCATCCTAAAATATCTTACAAAGAAAAAATTACATGGGCACTTAATAGTGACCCACAATCTTATGCTATTTATCTATTTTCAAAATACACTTCACATCCAAGCATCCACCACCACCATCACCCTCATCCATAACAATTGTTTTGTCTCATGCAATTTCCTATAAGTGCTTAAAACAGAGATCCCCATTATTGCTCTTATGATATGTTCTCCACAGAGCAGCTAGTGACTGTTTTTAAACGTTGGTTAGACCATGTCACTCGCTTGCTTTAAGTCTTCTAATAACATCCCTTCCTTTCTAAAAATAAAATCCAAAGAACTTACCAATCTTCTTCAGCACCTCTGTACTTCCTTCACAAAATGTATTATAATCTGTACCTATGGTTTAAGCGTATACCCCATACTATGCTGTGAACTCCATGATGGCTGGGCTCACATCTGCTCTGCTCACTGTACACCCTATGTGTAAAGTCCTGAATACCATAGGCAACCGGTACTGTCTAATGAATAAATGAATGAATCCATTCAACATAAATATATGCATACACTACAACACAGTCATACAAAAATAAGGACAAGTTTAAGATACTATAAATGATATTAAAACAATGAAGAAGTAAATTTTAAAATGATAATATATTAGGAGTATTTAAACAAATGTATTTAAAGCAAGCAAGGTTTATAGAATATGAAACCTTTAATGTAGAAATATAAAAACATGAGAAAAATTTAAAAACATTTTTGGGAAGAAAGAGAGTAAGACTACAGAGAACACAGGGGCTTTCAACTGTATTAAGTTTTTATCTTGAAAAAGAAAAAGGATCTACACCAAATATGGCAGAATGTGAAGATATGAAAAAGCTGGTTGGTGCATACATGATGTTCATTATACTAATTTTTTTTTTTTAAAGATTTTATTTATTTATTTGACAGAGATCACAAGTAGGCAGAGAGGCAGGCAGAGAGAGAGGGAGGGAAGCAGGCTCCTGGCTGAGCAGAGAGCCGGATGTGGGGCTCAATCCCAGGACCCTGGGATCATGACCTGAGCAGAAGGCAGAGGCTTTAATCCACTGAGCCACCCAGGCGCCCCTCATTATACTAATTTTCTATACGACATTAAGAATGTACCAATTTCATCACCACTCACTAAAAATAATTTTATATTTTTATTTTTCTTTAAATTTTGTCAGCTTATTAAGCTAAGAATTCTTATTATTTTAATATCCATTTCTCTGAAGACTAATAATGTTACTTTTTTTTTCTGTATTTCCACGTTTATTCCCAACACCTGGAATTTTCATCTTTTTTTCATTTTTAATTTCATTTTTTAATTTTCAATTTTAATTTTTTAAAGTGTTTTCCACTTTATTAAAACACCTTTAAGGGGGGGCACCTGTTGGCTCAGTCAGAAGAGCATGTGACTCTTGATCTTGGGGTCATGAGTTCAAGGCTCACATTAGGTTGGAGATTACTAAAAAAGTAAATTAATTGAAAAAAACCTCACACCTTTAAGTGTTGTTTTATATGAAGAAACTTATCTGTAGACCCATTAAAGGAATTTGAAAATGAAGACTAAATCATTCAAGATGAGATAAACTTGTTGACCAGGACATCATTTTGTCAATTCTCTATTACAATTTATAGTAACCAAGTTAGTTAAGAATGTTTATCTTTTGACACTCAATTTAGTTTTTCAACTCAGGCAGTGAAACTCGATGTGAGAAGATACTACAGTAAACAACAAAAATAGTTTGTCAGATGCTGTAATAAGCATATTACAAGCATTATCCCATTTAATCTCCATCTTCATGCTGCTGATTCCATCAGATACTCTTGTAAATATGAATAGGACTGCTGAAAATGTCAGCTAAAGTATTATTTGAGGATTTGTTTTTGAGATGTTTGTTAGGTTTTCTTAACGCATTAAGTGCCAAAAGTACTTTTCATTATACTGCTAAATATAAGTAACACCTATAGGAAAAAATGAGAAACTTTTACTCTCTTAATGCTCAAGTATTTTGTTACTCTTCCAAAATATTATTTGAATCCATCATAGAACTGTATGTTCCACACTACTCGTTATAAGCCATCAAAGGATGTTGTAGACAGGTAGTTTTCAAAGACAGCTAGAATCATGTATAACAGCCAGGTATGTTAGAATTATAGGAGGAAAGAAACACAGACTTTGGGAGATCTAAACCAAGCTTATTATTAGTTCATTTCCACGGACTCGGTCATTCTCCCTTGCATCTTAGGGACACTTACTATACATTTACTAGCTGTTATATACTATGCCGGGAGTTATAAAGTTTCTGACCTCAAAGAACTAGGTCTGGAAGAAGACATATGGTATACAAATAATTAAAATATAATGAAATATATGCAACACCACATGCAGGACAAAGTACAATGGTAGCTAATAGGAAGGAGAGATCAACTTTGCTTACAGGAGATCAGAAACACAGCGAGGAGAGGGCCACTCCAGGCAATAAGGAGCAAAAAGAATGCATAAAAACATGAAGCATATGTTGAGTACATGGAACCAAGAAGTTCAGTAAAACTTTAACTTAGAGGGATTTTAGGTAAGTAGAAGTGAAACCAGACAATCAAGCAGAAGTCAGATTATGCAGGGTCTTGTATGCCACATTAAGGAATTTGGAACTTCATTTTTAAGTAGGAAGGAAACATCAGACTTACCAGATTCACTGTTAGTATTATGAAAAATTATAGAAAGGGAGCAGGTTGGAGGCTGCAAGATGAGTTAGGAAGCAATTATAAGAAATGACAGAACCTGAAGGCAGCAACAGCCGTACACAGGGAGAGAACATTAGCTTAGAGAAATACTTATTGGGTAAAACCGGCAGAACTACCTCATATATTGCTGGTGGGAATGTAAATGTTGCAAACACTGTGGAAGAGTCTGAGAGCTGCTCAAGAAGTTAAACATAAACATACCACAGGACTTAGCAATTCTATTTCTAGGTATATACCCAAGAGAATTGAAAATATATGTTCATACAAAAAAGTATACACAAATGTTTACAGCAACATTATTCAAAATAGCCCAAAAGAGGAGACAATCTAAATGCCCATGAACTGACTGATAAACTCAGTAAGGTATTATCCATACAACAGAATATTATTTGACCATAAAAAAGAATGAAGCATTGAACTATGTGATAGGATGAACCCTGAAAACATTCTCCTACATGGAAGAAGCCAGACACAAGAAGACACAGACTGTAGGATTCCAGTTATATGAAATATGCAGAATAGACAAATCCACAGAGACATTACACAATCATTATCAGGAGCTGGCAAAAGGTACTAGGGAGTGACTGCTTATGGGTATGGGGCTTCTTTTCGAGGTGACAAAAATGTTATGGTTGTATAATTTCATGGATATACTAAAAATCACTGTACTGTATATTTTTAAGGGATGAATTTTATGCTATATGAATTATATCTCAATTTTTTTAATGGTAGTTTACTGATTGAGCATAGGGACAGAAGGGGAAGAATAGAGGAAAAGATGAGTTCAATTTGGGGTATGTCGAATTCCACGTTTAGGGTTGTTCTGGTGGCCATGACCTGGAAGCAGCTTGCTATACAGATCTCATACTCAGGACTGAAATCTAGGCTAAAGATACACTCCTCAATCTTCAATCTATGGGCAGCCACAGAACTCCTCTTACTTGTGGTGTGAGCGCAGGCAAACTACTTAATGTCTTATGTACTCTAAGACATTGTTTCTTCAGTGGTAAAAGCTGGTAAATAATACCAGACAGGATTCTATATACAGGTTAGTATTAAAGACTATGAAAATCCTTTATAAAAGTGCCATAACAAGTTAACCGTATGATTTTATATATTACATTGCACATGCCATTATAGGCCAAAAAGTTTAGGAGCCAGGCCACTGGCTACTATGAACTTTGGCAACAGTAGTATCCTGTCTTCGTAAGATTACTGAACAACTACACTTGGACTACTTTTTGCAAAATCGGTCACCATATCTCAAAATAAACATAATGGCACTGGACAAGCTCCAGGGAAGGAGAGCTAAAGCTCTAAATATTACAAAGGATCTCTGTTTTAATTAGGCAGCAAGGGTGTTAAAAGAGCTTGTTCTCATGACAGAAGTTTTGATTAAGATATTCATTAATAGTAAAAATAAAGAGAACAAAATTTTTTTAAAAATTTCTTTACTAAATGAAGAATACTTTAAATTACAGGAATGTTGAATCTCTGCTTAAGACTACTTGCAAGTGGGGCACCTGGGTGGCTCAGTTGGTTAAACATCTGCCTTCAGCTCGGGTCATGGTCCCGGGGTCCTGGAATCAGCCCTGCATATGGCTCCTTGCTCGGTAGGGGGGCCTGCTTCTCCCTCTGCCTGCTGCTTCCCCTGCTTGTGCTCGTGCTCGCTCTCTCTCTCTCTCTGTCAAATAAATAAATAAGATCTTAAAAAAAAAAAAAGACTACTTGCAAGAGATAAAACTGGTTCAAAAATCTGAATAAACTCAAGGAAAATTTGCATAACAGATTTTGAAAATAAAGATATATTAAGCATACATCTGTAACCACTGAAGTCATGTGGCATTCTGCCATAAATTATCACTTGATGCCAAGGTCAGCATGTGAGGCAGGAATGAGTATGGATCCAATCTTAATAATTACAGATGTCAATAGAATCTTCATGTTTTGCATTATATTTCTCTCAGCTCTTCTTTAATTGGCCAAATACCAAATTCTTTATCTAAGACACCTCTGCATTGTTCAATCTGTTGAGGCTTTAAAAAGGGGGAAGAAAGTAAATATGAAGTAATCTAATGATAGATAATATGTTAGGGATTCTTCTCCCTCAAAAATGAGTATTTACTTTTCCCTCTCAAAAAGTATACTTTTTTAAAAACCAAAAACTCATTTTTGGTTTTTTTAAAACCAAAAAATTCATTTTTAAAAACCAAAACTACAGAGAATGAGTCTGACTAAACTACCATATTTTATGTACATATTTACAGTTTTTATATAAACAGAATCACACTCTACACAATGTACTATGATGCAGCTTCACTTCACAATGGGTATTTTTCAATGTTAGTACAGATAGATCTACCTAATCTTTTTGACAACTGTATACTTTGTATAGATATACTATAATTTACTTTACCCACTGGTAGCCATGTGGATTATTTCCATCAAAAATCATAAACAACACTGCAAGAAACATTCCTATGTATTACATATCATAAACATTTATCCAATGGAATCCTTGGGTTAAATTCCTAGAAGTGAAATTACTTGGTCAATGAACATGCAGTTTAGGGGCGCCTGGGTGGCTCAGTGGGTTAAAGCTGCTGCGGCTCAGGTCATGATCCCGGAATCCTGGGATCGAGCCCCGCATCAGGCTCTCTGCTCGGCGGGGAGCCTGCTTCCCTTCCTCTCTCTCTGCCTGCCTCTCTGCCTGCTTGTGATCTCTGTCAAATAAATAAATAAAATCTTTAAAAAAACAAACAAACATGCAGTTTACATTTTGATACATATTGCCAAACTGAACTACAGAAATTCTCTGATAATGTGCACTTCCACTACCTCATAAAGAGTATACTTGCCTACATACCCTTCCCAGCCAGCACCCCTATCATTATAATCTTAGCCAGTATCAAAGTGCAAATCTTTACTGTTTTGAACTTGCATTTCTGTATTAATGAAGTGTCTTTTATATGTTTATTCGTCATTTGTTTTTTTTTTTTTGATGGATAGGTTGTCTATTTATATCCTTAGCCTCTCTTTTATTTCATTTGGATGTTTGCTTTCTTCTAACTTATATATGAGAGCTTCCTGATGGATATATGATACAAATATTTCCCCCAAGTTTCCCTGTATTTTTGTTAATGATGTCTTAATTGTCATGTACCCAAAGAGCTCGATCTTTTCCTAGGCGTTTTCCTAAGTGGTATTCTGAAAATGGAAAGGATCCCTACTTTTGTCAGTGGAGAAAAATGTTTAATCCCAATTCCACAAATATGGAAGCTAACCTAATGTTAATTCACTTAATCTGTATTACTTAAGATAATACTTCAAGAACCAGGATTGAAGACTGACATCATTTTATTTCAACAGCTGTCTGATATTTAACAATGAAATGTATACAAGGTAGAACTAGGGTTCCCACCATGGGAGAAAAAGATAATGGAGGATGGTGAGGAAGAAGAAACTCACAATTTTTAAATAAAATATATTTCTCAGTTTTGTCCATTGAAAAGGATCTAAAAGCAAGGAACCCCAGCAGCAATAAGCCTATCTAACATCTAGGTCTTTTTTTTTTCTTTTCTTTTAAGTAATCATACCCACAGAGGCAGCCAGGCACTCCTCTAACATCTGGGTCTTAATTTCTAAATACCATTCCCCACTAAAAGGAATTGGGACTCCTTGGACAAATGGTGGAATCCCAGGTGAAGATAGGGAAAGTACAATGCGAACCTAGAACACACTGTGCCAGAAAATAAGAAAGAGCTCAGAATCTGATGGAGACAGGTCAAAAGGATACAGAGGCTGTATCCTGTTTGTACCTGTTTTAGGGTAACAGGTATTCACAGTACTACTTTTCACTACTTTTCCACAGACTGGAAATTTTCAAAATAAGAAGCTAAAAAACTACCTAACATAAGCACTGTGTCCCTACTTAATTCTCTCAAATACTTTATTTTTATGACCCATTTCTAATTTTATTAAGATAATAATAATATAACTATTCCAAAAAACCTAGGCACTCTGTGACAATATAGTTAAAGGAGATGCAAGAAATCGAATGCCCCCCCAAAAGCACAAAGCCTCTAAATTACATTAAATAGAATTAGGATCATTGTCCAGAAGCACTGCTCTTCAAAAAACATCTAAAGGCAGTAAGCTTCATGAAGGCAGTGCAATTTGGTCCCTTTTGCTCCTCAATGTATCTCCAGCCCCTAGGAAGTCTGTATGGTACAGAGTGGACACTGATTAATTATTATGGAATTAAGGAATTAGTCATGTTGTTAAAACCAGAATCTTGGGGCGCCTGGGTGGCTCAGTGGGTTAAGCTGCTGCCTTCGGCTCAGGTCATGATCTCAGGGTCTTGGGATCGAGCCCCACATTGAGCTTTCTGCTCGGCAGGGAGCCTGCTTCCCTCTTTCTCTCTCTGCCTACTTGTAATCTCTCTCTGTCAAATAAATAAATAAAACCTTTAAAAAAAAAGTATTAAAGGGGTGCCTGGGTGGCTCAGTGGGTTAAAGCCTCTGCCTTCAGCTCGGGTCATGATCTCAGGGTCCTGGGATGGAGCCCCGCATCCGGCTCTCTGCTCAGCAGTGAGCCTGCTTCTTCCTCTCTCTCTGCCCGCCTCTCTGCCTACTTGTGATCTCTGTCTGTCTAATAAATAAATAAAATCTTAAAAAAAAAGAAGTATTAAAAAAAAAACCAGAATCTTAAGAGATGCCAAACATTTTTTCCTTTCACTTATTTCCGCTACCAACTTTCATTTCTATGTTTGTAAAGCTTTGTATTTATAAATATCCAAGTAAGACTAAAACATGTTGGATAATTTTTAACATTCAGGTCTAAATAAGCACTTATTATTACTAAGTACATACTAACTCTTAGATTGACCTAAATACAGGACCTGTGTTACTTTATTCTAAAAATCAGGTGTTCATGACTATTTTACAGTGCTATATAAAAAAATCTACACAATGTTAACTGTCACAATTTGCCACTTTCCTATAGGCCCTTTCCTAACACCCCATGTAGCACATCAGGAAGCTTTGAACTCTATAGCATAGCTCCTGTGTGCATGTAAAGAAATTCAGAAAGTGTCACTTTTTATTCCTCAAAGTAATCTCAATCAGGGTTAACAACCGAACCACCCTATTTTCTCCTTCACTGCCACATTTCCTTTCTTAGTTAAAAATATTCACCTACCTATTTAATTAGTTAGGCCTAACTACTCCACACAGGAATCCTAATATAAGCAGAGAATAAAACTGACACTTTAGATTTTTTAAAATTATATAAAATCAGACTTTTAAATAAAACTTACACATTTATAAATTGATTATACCCACAGTTTAAATAGGAAAACACCCAAACCTCGTATTTCATCATTTATTATAAAAGCAAATAAACTGACCAGTAGAGGGCACTCACTTGAAGGGTGGGGGGGAAGCTGGCCAAAGCCTTGAGAAATCCATTTACAAAATTACTGTGTACCTTATTTTAAAAACAATGTTTTAACAGAAGGCTAGAATAAGCTCAAATAACATACTATTAGTTTAGAAAAGGTAAAGTTTACATCTGTGCTGTGTTAGAGTATCTGGCATAAATCTTATTCAGAGACTTGAAGTTGACAGAGATGTTTAAAGCTTTAAACACAGAGGAGGGTCTCAGCTTCAGCACTACTGCCATTTGAGGCCATCTCATTGGTTGTGGGAGCGGTCTTGTGTACCGCAGGCAGTTTAACAGCATCCCTGCCTCCACAGATGCCATTTTTAAGCTGTAACAACCAAAAATATCTCTAGATATTGCTAAATGTCCCCTGGAAAGCAAAGTCACCCACCCCTCATTGATAACTATCGGCACATAAGCATAAAACCAGAAAAATAATGGCTTTCAACATTATACAATGCTTTTCCCACACCATTCTTCTAGACTTAATATTACAAATGTTCTAGCTATTACACCTTATTCAGCAGGTAAAATAAATTCCATAATTAACATGAAAAAAAACAAAAAGATAGAGAAACTGATAAATCTTGAATAAATACTCCACAGTTCAGAGCAATAAAGATGGAGCATATCACGGGACACCTGAGTGGCTCAATTGGTTAAGCAGCTGCCTTTGGCTTAGGTCATGATCCCAGAGTCCTGGGATCGAGTCCCACGTCGGGCTCCCTGCTTGGCAAGGAGCCTGCTCCCCTCTGCCTCTGCCTGCCTGTGCTCACTCTCTCTGACAAATAAATAAATAAAATCTTAAAAAAAAAAAAAAAGATGGAGCAAATCAATCCAATCAAGAATCCATCATCCTTACTGAAACTCACTGAAGAAGGGCATAATGCTTAGACTGAATTATAAGTGTCACATTAACAGAAGCATGCAAATGTCAATGGATTGGAGCCTGAAAAAAAAAACCAAATATCTTTCTGTACCTATTTTTACTAGCGTATTAAATCTAGTAGATACACAATATCTATTTCCTAATCGATCAGATGGTCATTCTGATCTCCATGTCTGTAACTACTTGTATTTTTTAAAAACAAGATTTTTCTCCTTCTGCCAAATTTTACCTTGGAAAACACATTTCAGAGAATGTGTTTTAATAACAAGTGATCTCTAAACTATAAAAGCATACATTATTTCTAGCCTGGTATTGTGCTTGGAGATTACTTTGACTTTTAATATTCTTGTACCACTAACAACGCACTTCATTATCTCTGGAACTCTTTGGTGAACTTCACAAAAGATAAAAGTAAAATGTTTCAAAACAGAAGTTGATTATCATGTGCACAGCCTCAAATAAAAGCATGTTCTATCTATGTATCACACCTGTTTAATTTTATATCATATCTCTGCTATTAAGATGCCACTGGAGAGGAAGAGAAGTTCAAATTTTGGTATATCGATAAATCTGAATCAGCCTCCAGTATTAAGTATCTTCCTAGCTTAAAGATTAATTTCTCATTTCTAAAGTTGTATATATAAGGTGGAAATTCCACTTAACTTGGTCTCAGAAAACTTAAAAGTCCACTATTTACTAGCTAAGTATTCTCAGGCAAGTTACAACCTCTCAGAGACCATTTTTGTCCATAAAATGAAAGCAAAAATGACCACCTTCCTTATCTATCTCCTAGGGTAAATTTTTTTTTTTTTTTAAAGATTTTATTTATTTATTTGACAGAGATCACAAGTAGGCAGAGAGGCAGGCAGAGAGAGAGAGAGAGAAAGGGAAGCAGGCTCCCTGCCGAGCAGAGAGCCCGATGCTGGGCTTGATCCCAGGACCCTGGGATCATGACCTGAGCCCAAGGCAGTGGCTTTAACCCACTGAGCCACCCAGGCGCCCCAGGGTAAATCTTTATAAATTCTAAACCACTAGAAATTATATTCTTTAATTTTTTAAAAAAATTCCTTCCCATTTGTTTTAGTGCAGGAAAACTGATGAGAATTCCAAATGTGCAGCCTATGTGCTCCCTCATTTTCTCTCTGACCTAGATTATTCACCAATCAAAACCTAATAGCAATAGTGATACCCCCAAATCTCCTTTCTAAACTCTTTATAAAAACATCAAGTCAACATTTTTACTTAAACACTGTTTATTTTTAAAATAAGCTACTAAATTATCTAGTCTTTCTTGTAGTTAACTACACCACAAATTTAATGTGTCAGTTGCCTGAGACTCACTGTAATTTGGAAGACAATAGATGATCTCTGACAGCTTTTCCCAGATGGCTACACTAGTGAGGGAATGTCAAAGTTTCAAAGTTCACAGGTAACCGATGATTCCCCCAGAGTCAAGTCTTCAGGTCTGGCAGAAATCATAATCAGAGCTAGAGGTTTGAATTTATAAACTTTTTCTACCTTCACTCAAAATAAAGGATTAACTTTTGGCTTTATTATAGTCCCACATTGTACTTTAGCAAGTCGGACAGAAAGACTTCCTAACATGTTTGATCACATTATCTCCTATAACACACAGGAAACAGAGTGTAATGGAATCCCTCGGACTTTCAAAGAAATGGAGAGCACTTCTGTTAAAATCACCTCCCAAAATCCCAAGAAAACTTCCGTGTTTAACCTGAATTCTATTAAAACTTCCTTTTACTTCTGATTTAAATGGATTATGCCAAGTAACCTTGGTTTTTGAATTGGGTGAACTATTTAATCCTCCTCAAAGGTGGGGGGGGAACCACCATACAACACTGAACTGACTTGCCAAGAGAAAATATAGGAGACTATTGTACAGGTGGTCCACTTCAGTTAAACTCTTCCCCTTTACTCATGCCAAATAAAAGCTGGCTAGGTTTAAATCAAATCTTTGCAAATAAGTGTTATTTCTTTTTTTCTTGCAGTACCAAAATATTTGATATTTCCTTATGAAGCTGTCTACTCAATCCTCAAAGTTCTAACTGCATAAATATCTTGCCATGGCCACCAGTGCCCTCAGAATCTACCTCAATGCAGTCAAAGTGTTCTTGAAAACATCGTACAGCACTGTCCCTTAACAGGGCATCTTAACCTGTTGTTTTAGATTCCACAAGGAGAGACTCAGAGAAAGTTCTGGGAAATTTTTCAGGGCTGACTAAAAAAAAATAATATGATCTGCACATCCAAAATAAAAACCAAGGGATTAGGACTGCTTAACCTGGGGTAATGAAGTCTAAGAAATAATCTAACAACATAAGTCTATTTCAAAGACAGGTGCTGTGTTTATTTCTACCTCCACTGATGTTACAGTTAAAATGGATATTCAGATTATGTGTAAAATATGTTCAAAATTACATTCTGGAAGTGAGTTAACAAGGACAGTGATGTGCCATCCCCTCCTGCAGGTCTTTAGGATTAAATAAATCCTTATCTGTTTGAGAATTTAAGTACAGTCTGCCAGAAGGCAGCAGAAAATATTATGTGACCACTGAAGGTCTTTTGCAGGCCTTTATTCTATCATTTTGCTGTTGCCCTTTACTTTGGCAATTTTTTATTAAATTAAAAAAGTTTTAAAATTATTCATTAATCAATTTATAATAAAAGAAATTCTAACATTTGAGTAAATTAAAAGAGGGCTGCAAAGCAAAGGTAAGGATTGATAGTGGTACTGTTATATACCACCTGATATAGAGATAAAAACACACAAAGAATGAGATTTTAAAATATATCAAGTAGCTGTAGGTTCTCCCCTACTTCAATGTGAAGAGAAAACAGGAAAACGCTACTAATTAAATGTTTAAAAAAAAAAAAAACCAACCACCAAATGATTACATTTTACCGGTACAATTCAACTATAACTTATGAATGTGACATTAAAATAGCAAACAAACAAACAAACAACAACCATAAGACCATTTTTTTAAATGACTGTCTAGGTAAGATGTAAATTTACATATTTACCCTTTCACAAAACTCTGAAATACACTTACAATCAAAAAACACATATACTAACATAGAACGAATGTTATACATCTTAATACTCTAGTGAGAATAAGAGCTATCCATATTTCTGGTTACATATATAACTTCAGAATAAAGCCAAGGGGCCCAAGTACATTTCAGAAAACTTGGAAAAATCATTTTCAATATAATTGCTTGTAATTAGTCATAAAAAATGATCAGAGAATCCTCCTTTTTGTACCCAAAGAATGGGCCTGCACAAATCAATCTGCAAATATTAAAATAAAATTTACCTCTATTGTAGGATCATACTCATCCACAAAGTGATTCTGTATTAGCTGTATCGTCAAGGCACTCTTGCCTACGCCACCAGCTCCAACTACCACAAGTTTATATTCAGTCATTTTCAGCAGGCCTTATAATAAAAATAATGAAAATGTGACTAAATTAGAACATGTGGTTAATATAAATTAGAACATGAGATTAATAAAACCCATTCTATCAAAACCTTTTAACACAAATTCACCTTTATACAAAAAAATTATTCCAAAATGCTTCACAAAATTCAGTGATGAAAACTTCAGTTGACTACTGATGAGTATTGTAATGAATTGCATTTCATTTACAAACTCCCCCATCAACGTTTGAGAAAAATGCATTCAGAGTACAAAGTTCTTTTATCGTATATTCGGGTTGTTCTATCTAAACAGCCAGTCTGCTGCTCTGTGGCAGTTAATGGCTCTCAGAGGAACATGCCATGACTTCACTCACTACAAGTGTCTATACCCTGTGGACACACCCACACAAAACTTGTTGACAGCTACCTCTACAGTATTCCTAGTTGACTCTGGCCCCTAAGAGTTACAAGTGGATATGCTGAGTGCCTTTGTCAGAGCCAACAGCTATAGAAAACTTTTTAAAAGCATCATCACAGTAGTTCTACAGTTAACAAGAGTCAGATGGGGGTGAAGAGAAGACTGTCAAATAAAGCTGGACTATGTAGTGGGGAAATAAAAATTGAGACACCAAAGCAGATTTGATAACATTTCAATCTGTAAAATATCTGCTGGGGAAAATAATGATGTATAAAAACTAAGAGAATTTTAAGAATTTTGAACTATTCAGTATGGATGATTTCATCATCTGTCACACTATGTAACCCTATGTTAGTGCTGAAAAAAGCACTTTGCACCAAAAAAATATAATTATATAAAATTTAAAGATATGCACTGCTTTTAATGAGAGGAATTTTGAAGAGCTGGAAGTGAATACTCAGTGACTTACTCTCTGCTTCTGAGTCTCTCAACAACTGCAATAAATACTGGCAACTTGTAAGGTTGATTGCTCAAGACAGAAAATATTTTTTAATCAGCTGTTTCAAACGTTTTGAAATAAAGTGAATTTTTAAATTTTACCTTCTTTCCCCCAATAACTACATTATTAAAAATAAGGACTGAACTGCAGAAAGAATGGCAGTAAGTGCACAATAATTACAGGATAAGTTATTCTAAATTAATGAATGTGCAAATATAAACACTACAATGCATGCAGTATCCTATTAACTGAAGACCAAGGATTATCCAAATAGCACCCGCCCCAAAGAAAGGTAATATGGTTTTCCAAACGATAACATACTAACCATTACCTTCTTACACCATTCCTGAGTCTTCTCACAAAGAACAGGCTAGACAATTGTCCTATCAAAGACTATTACATTACAGCCCCCTGGCCTATTCTGTGCCACCTAGCCCTATTTGCAAGGCCACCTTGGAAGCCTCTCCAAGCATGTATCTTATCCTGATCGCTCCCACCTTTTATTCCAAATAGAGGCCATAGGAAATGGGGAACAATGAGGAGAATCACACCAAAATGTACTCTGGCTCCCTGCCTATCCCATCCCCTCAAACAATTTGGGGAGTCTAGAACAGTAGTTATCAAACTTCGGTCCAGGAATTCATCAGCATTCCTAAAACTTCTGGGGGGTCCAAGAGGCCAAAACCAATAATACTAATAATACCATTACTACAGCAATGTTATTTACCCTTTCCTCTTATTCGTTAACAAGTGTAGAGTTTTCCAGATGTGATCACAATAGAGTGAGCACAGAAGCAGATATGCAGATGTCTTCTATTAAGCAATATAGTTAAAGAGATTAGCAAAAAGTGAAACAAAGCCACTATTCTCACTAATTTTTGTTTTGAAAAACAAGTTTTCA
Organism: Taxidea taxus jeffersonii; assembly: GCA_003697995.1. Taxonomy (NCBI): domain Eukaryota; kingdom Metazoa; phylum Chordata; class Mammalia; order Carnivora; family Mustelidae; genus Taxidea; species Taxidea taxus. The sequence goes on along the minus strand of RCUC01149046.1, from coordinate 29,647 downwards.
TAAAAATCCTATTGTGTTACCAAGTAATAGGCTAATTTCTATTTTTAAATGAATTAATCATTTTTTTAAATTCTCAGTTTTAATTTATATTATGGTACATACTGACATACCCATATAAGGATCTTCAGTAATTTTCAAAAGTATAAGGTGTCCTTGCAACTAAAAAGTTTGCTAGCCTAAGAGATACTGTGGACAGATACTAGATTACAGCTTAACTGTGTGAGTTCGGAGACACACACACCTTCTGGTCTACCTGTTTATGCAGCTGTTGTTTCTGGGAGAAAAAAAAAAAAAATCCCTGAATTGGATTTTAGAAACCAACTAATATTTAAATCCACTGAAGAGAACTGGGTTCCCAAGGAGTCTTACTGAAGATCATAGACCAGAAAGAGCTCCCTCACCCAAAGCTAAAATAGCTATGGAGGGGTGCAGTGGGACTAGAACTCAACATTCTGTTAAAGGAAAAAGAAAACCACTTTTGTTGTAAAACTGAAGTATCCTCTCATCTATGGTTTCTTGAAATCAGGTATGCCTGTCCATGGCTACAGTATCAAAGTAAATAATAATGGTATCAACCATATTTGATGTCTATAGTCTATCTCATGATCGAGTCAGCATTTTGGACCTTAGTCACCTAAGAGTGACATCACTCATATGGTTGATTCTGAGATGATGATTGTGAACAGAATTTTTCCCTTTGTAATTTCTTTGTAATTTTTTTCCATTACAAACATAACATGAATATTGTAAGAAAATGCTTTTCTGTTTTAACCCTTATTTTGATAAATGTCAAAATTTAAGAAGGCTAGCTCAGGACTTCAGCTAAAGCATGCACATGCTTAGGAGTATTTCAGGCAGCTGGCTGGAAGACTGCTACAATTAACTCCTCTTGCTAGTCAGTTTGAAAAAAAATGTTTAAATAAATGCTATTTAGGAGTACTGTAATAACTCGGGATGGGAAGGTCAAATTTGTAAGGATAAAGGTAACAGACAAGAGATAGGGGAAAGGACAAGAACAGGCAAATTAAACTTTAAGTACAATTTTAGCTATTGCTGTCTACACTCAACTAGCAAGGAAAAAGCCCTGCTTCTGCTCTGCGGGTTTTCTGTGTGTTTTTTTACTTGACAAAGCAAAACAGACCTTCTGGGATTAACTTTTTCCTTTTCACTAAGTCATAGGCTTTACGTTGTAGGGTGTTGGCCACCTGTTCTTCCACCACCATCTCTACCTCCACCTCCTCCTTTGTGGCCACAGCAATGTCACAGCCCATACATGGGGGAGGGGAGCAGTCAGGAACTCGGCTGCAGATGCATTTTTTCCAAACACAATAACCACAAACAGTGGTCTCTAACCACTTTCCTAGCCTCTTCCAAAACGTGACCTCTCCTATTACTCGTAATACCCCCTACACACTGAAAAGGACCACTACCCGTCCAGTTGCGCTCGAGGGAGAAGTTTATACCTTCGTCCTAGGGATGCTAGATGCGGCAGAGAAGGCAGTAAGCGAGGCAGCCGAGGGCTGGGAAGGGAGGAAGAGGTGCGGGAGCGAAGGGAGAGAGAGAAAAAAGAGAGAGAGAGAGAGAAGGGACGACGAGGGGGAGGGGAGACTGGAGCGCATCGGGAGTAACCTCCACCGCACCCGACTGCCCCGAGGGGCAGCCCGCCCAGCCCGCGAGTTTCTCCCCGGCCGCCTCCAGCCGAGGCTCTCGGGGAGGAGGAAGGAAGGGGTTCCCCGTCCAGGAAGCAGCACAAGCGGCGGCCGCCTCTAGCCTCACCCTCCTCAGCCCCGCACCGCCCATTCCTCATTCCCCTCGTCGCCGCGTCCCCGCGCCTCCCCCTGCAGACACCCCCACCCGGTCCGCTCGCCCGCAGGGGCTCAGCGCCCGCACCCCCTCCCCGCCCCTCCGGGGACCCCTAATTCATTCAGTCGCCGCCGGCCCCGCCCGGCGCCGGCGAAGAGGGTCGGGACCGGGGCAGGGGCCCAGGAGGGGTGGTCCGCTCCGTACCTCTCTCCCGCACCTGGGAGCCGCCGAGCCTCTGGCCCCCGCCGCCGCCTTCAGTGCCTGCGCCGAGCTCGCTCCCAGTCCGAAATGGCGGGGGCCGGGAGTACTGGCCGGGCAGCCGCCACCGCCGCCGCCGCCGCCGCCGCCGCCGCCACCACCGCCGCCGCCGCTGTGCCTCCGCCGCCGCGGCCGCCGCCTAGGGAAATCGAACTCCGAGCACACTGATGAGTTCGGGGCCGGGCGGCCGCAGAGGGCAGAGCTATCGATGCGCGCGGCGCTCGATTCCTCTCCAGATCCGCGTGCGGGGAGGGAGCGGCTGAGGGCGGTGTGGGAAGAGGGAAGAGGGCGAGCGTGCGAGCGCCGCGGGGGAGAAGGAGGGGGCCGGGCCGGGCCAGCGGAGGAGGCGCGGGGGCCGGGCTGGCTGGGGAAGCGGGTGGCGGGCGGCGAAGAGTGGGGGAGCCGGGCCGGCGGAGCAGGGGCGGGGGGTCTGGGCGGCGCCTCGGCGGGGCGGGGAGCAGGGACGCGGGACCCACGCGGCGGCCCGCCTCCGGACTATCGCCGCAGAGCCCAGCCCGCGGCCGCAGACTCGCACCCGGGCCGCGCGGCCGCGGGGCGCTGGGCTGCGCGCACGCCGGGGACTCCGAGAGCGACCCTGCCGCACCCCCCTCCAGGTCTCCTTCGAGAAGCCGCGGGAAATCCGCCGCCCTTCGGGGTCGGCTGCACTCGTGCACGTACAATTACTGTCATTTTCTGCAAGTAAATAAACAGCAGTCACCAAATGTGGGAGGCGACTTCGGTGACTTAGGGAGACGTCGGGCAGAGAGTTCTCCACCCAGGGGCTTTCTGACCACCGCTTGGTGATTACCAGCCTTAACGCTCTGGGGGCTGGGAACCTAGCCCCAAGCCCAAACAGACTCGACACAGGCTTTCATCATTAATCTCAACGGGGAGGAGTTCTGTTGTTTTTTGTTGTTGTGTTTATGGATGTTTTGAAGTCATCGCAGGTCATTCTAAACAGCGACCTCAAATGTACCTTTTGCCTATGAGGGCACAAACAGAAAAGCTGTGTTTAAGAAGAAGTGCCCTTGATAGTTTAGACCTGAGGAGAATCACTCAAACATTAATTAAAAGACTGAGATTAATCAGTTAGCGTTCAGGGAGTTAACACGTCTAACAACAGAACAATTAAAACTGCTAGCATAACCCAGAGTCTGATAAACTACCTAGAGAAGAAAATTGTTTGGGTGAGTTTTCAAGGTTGAGGCCTGGGAGACCAGCATCTGCATCTAATAGGACTACCTGAGTCTCTATTTCCAGTTCTGTATCTCTAGTCCACATGGTAAAACACAATAAAACTATTATTTTAAATTCCAACTAATAATCCCAACTATTTTTAAATCCCAAACGATTATATTAAATCCCAACTGTGTCACTTAACATAATCCTTAAACCAATGGTCACCCTTTTCTTCCTACCCCTTAGGTGGGCTGTCACCTGCAAGACTTATTCTGGTCTTTCTCTCCTAGCACCTGGTACCATGTGGAAGAGACAGAAGAGAGGACATAGAAGACAGGGAAGGGAAAAGAATGCCCCTACTCTGTGTCAAGTAGTTGCTAAATCTTTTGAACATATCATCTTATTTAATCATCACAACCACCTTAGGACGAATACTTTTCAATATTTTACAAATGAGGAAACAAATTTAGAGATCTAGATGAAAAATTGGGCCCAAGTTCACCCAGCTGAATTGAAGGATCCATGTCAGATCATGTTCACTCCTCTGCTCCCAGCTCTAGAGGTTCCCATCCTGCCTGTGGCTCCCATCCCATTTAATGAAAAAGCAAAAATCTCCAAGACCTATGGCCTTAGATTATGTAACACCCCTCACCCCTTTGTCTCTGAACTCTATCCTATTGCCCCTTTTCTCATTTAAACACACACACACACACACACACACACACACACACACACACACAGGTTCCTGGCTGTTCTTGAAAATACCAAGCAGGCTTCTTGTGGGGGAATTTGCACTTGCTGCCCCTAACAGAACACATATCCACTACATAGTCATAAATCTTCCTGACACTTACAAATCTTATAAGGAGACTTAGAAACATCTCCTTCCAATGAGTTATTCCCAAAAGATCATCTTTGATATTGTATCTATCCCTCCCCTCACCAAATCCTCTCTTCCTGTTTTATTTTTTCCAAAACACCATTTTCTAATATGCTATATAACTTATTTATTGCTCTTTCTTGTCTTTCTCCAGAATATTAAGCTCCAGGAAGGCAGGGATTTTTGTCTATTACTTACTGCTGTATTTCCAGTGTCTATAACATAATAGGCACTTAATAAATATTTATGGAATGTTGAATGAAGTTATGTACCCTCTCTCTGAACTCTGTGACTCTAAATCCTTACTTAGAGTGCCTTAACTTCTCAGTAATCTGTTTTTACTTTCTTTCAAAATCTGCCTTTAAACTCACCCAGGTCACCTTCTGATAAACCACACCCTGTGGAGTCAAGGAAAGTGTCTGCACATAATGGACACAATGAGTTTTTGTTAAATGAATGAATTTGCACTTATTTGGATGTTGCTTTGTAGTCACTCTTAAATATAAACTACAGATTTATTTTGTCCAAATTCGAATACATGATAAGCTCTTGTTCTCTTTGACAGCTGCTAATACAATGTTCTCCCTGTAGCTGGTGCTCCATAAATCTTACAAGAACTATAATAAAGAGGAGGGGAGAGCTTTATATAGCGCTTTTATGCTGAGTGTTAAAATTCTGGCATTAGCAGAAACCTAATCCATCTCCATGGTCTCAATTATCATCTGAGCTCATGATTCCCAGAGAAAACCTGCATCCCACTCTCTCTTCAGCTCACCCTATCCTCCAGCTTGAGCTCACACACCTTCTCTCTTTCTTTTTCACTCCTACAGCAATGTATGCATATGTTGTGCCAAACTTTTCCACCCTTCAGTCCTGAGTACTTTCTCAGAAACAAGCATTCTCTTTCTTTCCTTGACACAGGGCTCACAGCGGCAGATCTCCAAGGGAAGTGCCTTGCATACTTTCTTAAATGCAAGTTCCCAGGGCCCCCGCTTAGAGATTCCATTCAGCTGGGGCAAGGTGATCTAGAAATGTTCATTTTTTAACAAATCAGGTGATCCTAAACTGGTGATTTGCAGTCTGTACACTGAGAAACTCTGATCTTGACACATGGCTCTTGGCAGCTACATTGTCTACTGTCTTCTGGGGTTTCCTTCTTTAAACTTGGTGCCTGCGCTGGAATAGTCTCCATAGCTCTCCATTTCTCTGCTCTCCCCAAGGACAAGCCCATAGACCTACATTGTGATCATGCTGGGAAAAGAGAGAAGGAATAGCACAAAAGTATAAACTTGAGGATTCGAGGTTTGCTCTAAGATGTAACTGAGGTTTTTGCCCTCTACCGCTACACTCTTCTGGGAAGGCAGCCACATACACACGTGCCCTTGTGAATGTCCTTTTGATCGTGCTTTATGAAGATCATACTGACCTATCCTTCACAAGATACTCTTTTCTGCAGACATAATGAAAGCCCAAACAGCAGAAATTCCTTAGTGCTAGCTGGGCTCTTATGAGATCTAAAGTGCCAGGACATGTTCAGAGCACTGCGAATGCTGAGGGTTTATTTTAAGGAAATAAGGAAACTAGAAAAACACATCATCAGCCAGAACTACTGTTGATTCCAGAAATCAATGGGAGTTCTTATGATCCTGCAACAGGCTCTGGTGCCCGGCTCATTCCCTCACTAACAAGCATCCATTGCCCATGCTCTAGTACTTTTGCCATTCTCCTGAATTAGCATCTCTCTGCTTCTTTCTCATATACGGTTCCAACTTCTACTGCCATCTCTGCTTCTAGGGACTGCTCTCTGCAACTTACATTTCAAACATCCCAAGGGGCACCTGGGTGGCTCAGTGGGTTAAGCCTCTGCCTTCGGCTCAGGTCACGATCTCAGGGTCCTGGGATCGAGTCCCCGCATCGAGCTCCCTGCTCAGCGGGGAGCCTGCTTCCTCCTGCTCTTTCTCTGCCTGCCTCTCTGCCTACTTCTGATCTCCCTCTGTCAAATAAATTTTAAAAAATTAAAAAAAAAAAAACATCCCAAGCAAAAGCATTGACATGTATCTGTCACTCACTGTGCAGTAAGAAGGGCTGTTACGGGACACAGTTGTCCTGACGGGCCACCTCATTGGTGGTCGATCTTCTTTATGCCTGGCTTAGAGAGGATTGCCTCCACTTGGAGGCCAATCTGGAGTCCAGACACCTGTGGCCAGAGTATCAGGACACAGAGCCAGAAAAATTAAGCAGAAGAAGCTACCTATGGATACTTTCATACACTCTCCAGTTTTCTCTAGTGGGCAATTTGTGTCACTAATAGGTACTATTTAATTCACTTTCTCAGGATATAATCTCCTCTGGACACTTACTCCATTAGACTTTATATTCCCTTTCACACATCTGTTTTCCCCCATTACATTAATTCCTCAAGGTCTCTGCCTCCTTTAACTCTACAACCCACAACCCTTAGCACATAGTATTGCCTCTGCAAATACCTGCTAAAGTGAATAAAATTATAACTACACCTCAGCCCTGTTTCTACATAGTCAATTCAGTGTCACCTAGCCAAATTCCTAGGCCATTTCTGAATGAATGTCCTGTTATCATCTTGAATGTCTGTCTAAAACTAAATTCTTCACCTTATTCCCCCAAACCAATTCCCTCTCCTGATTTTTACATATTACCTGAGTGGCATCATGGCCCTTCAAAAGGCTTGGACTTGAAGATGTAAATTAATTTTTAACCCACTCCACGTTCAAATTGGCTCAGTTTCTTTGAACTCTACTTCCTAAGTATTTTCTCGTATCTGTCTCTTCCACATTCCTTCCTTCACGCCTATATTTCTGGAACAACATCCTCATGATTTCTCTACCTCTTGGCTTTCTTCTTTCCAATTCAGGCCATATGCTGTTGCCAAATTAATCTTCCTTACACATGGCTTTCACCATCATCAAACATTTACTCCATACCTATTCCACACAGGTTTCAGCCCTACAGATTATTGAGTTTTAAAGTGCAAAGGGTTACAAGCTAAGTACCTAATGGGTACCTAAAGATGATGATAATTACCTTTTGAAATTAGAGGGAGAAATGATCATCGGTCCCAGCAAAGCCTTCACTCCGACCGAGTCTTGCTTAGAGGTCTTTAATAACACCTTATATCTAGCTGAATCAGGTCCAAATCCTTGATGTCCAGCTTTTGATCCCATGCATGGTCTGGCACCATCCCGCCTTGCCACTTTGTCTTCCACTTTCCCAGAGCAGATGCTCTCCTCTCACAAACATCCCCACTCCCTGCCACAAAACCAGTGGGTTGTTTTTGCTTCTCTTTTCACCTAGCATCTTTTTGTTTCTCTACTGAAATGCTCTCTCTTTCAAGATCCTTTAAGGAAGCTTTGTTAATTATGCCATTCTCTTTTTGATCTATTATTTCATTTTCATTAATCATGTCTCCCCAAGTAAATTCTAAAATTCCAGAGGCAAAACCCCTATCTTAGGTGTGTGAACCACCCCCCCATGCAAGTCTAATTCACTGCCATTACTCAATAACTGTGTGAATACATGTAATGTGCTTATCAGCAAGATAGGCATGATGAAAGCAATGTTCAAGGATGATCAGGATGGCAGCTAAATGCAGAAAAGATTGGAAGGAAAAAGACCTCAGGTAAGGCGTTTTGTGGTTGGTCTAACAGAACCCAGTGACAGTGGGAACAGTGCCCTGGCTGAATTTACTAGTCCTGTGAGCTAGAACAAATTCGTTAATCTCTGCAAGCTTCTTGCTTAAGAAGAGAGCAGTGACATAACAGCTACTGTTTGTTAAACTCCTCCTATAAGCCAGACAAGCGTTATGCATAATTTTAAACAAAGAGCACATGGTTCCCATATCTGTCTGCTTGTCCTCTTCTTTACTGCTACCACCTCAGTCCAAAGCACCATCCATCGTCCCTGTCCCAGGCAGACAGTCATCTCTAAAGGGTCTCCTTGCTTCTACTCTTGCTCTTCCGCAATTCATTTCCCATGAAGCAATGAAGCAGCCAGTCTGATTCTTTTCTTTTCTTTTCAATTTTATTTATTTATTTGTCAGAGAGAGAGCATAAGCAGGCAGAATGACAGGCAAAAGCAGAGGGAGAAGAAGGGTCCCTGCCGAAAAATGAGCCCGAAGCCGGGCTCGATCTGGGATCACAACCCAAGCAGAAGGCAGCTGCTTAAGCAACTGAGCCACCCAGGCTCACCCAGGATCCTTTTCAAAATGCAAATTGAATCGCATGACTAGATCAAGCTCTTCAAAGGCTTTTCATTGCACTCAAAAATAAAATTCAAACTTCTGCAAGCTATTTCATGTGGCTTCTGACCACAACATGTAGGACCCTTCTCCTTTCTGGGCTCCCACTACACTTAGCCACCTTTTGCTTCCAACCACTTTGGGGCTCTATCCTTGCATGATCCTCACAGCAAGACTCTTCCTGCCTTTCAGGTGTCAGCTTAAAACCTCCACTTCAGTAAGTGATTCCCCAACACACAGTCTACATCATCTCTCCCCACCCTATTCCCTCACTGCTACCCTTCAAATAGTCACCCTTTAACACAATGGCATCTTTCATCGCTCACCGTGCCTCAGAGTATCTTGGTTGTTTATTTGCTTGCTTGTGTCTTCCTCTGCTGAAATATAAATTTTATGAGCTAGGGACTACTGAATTCTCAGATTTTATGAGCCAGGGAGAGTTGAGCACATAGTAGTTACTTAATAAAGATTTGCTGATAAGCCGCTCTAGAGAAAACAATAAGACAAATAATGTACTCAAGTGAAGTCTTTGCAAATCAATTTAAGTCTCTTGTTTTTGCTTCTATCTATCCAATGCAATAGTAACTTTATTTAATGCTTGTTTTGTTTTTTAGAATACTAAAAGTCAGGAGTGCCTGGGTGGCTCACTGGTTAAGTGACTGTTGACTTTGGCTCAGGTCATGATCTCAGGGTTGTGAGATCAAGCCCCATCTCAGGCTCCATGCTTGACGCAGTCTGCTTGAGACCCTCTGCTCCTCCCCTGGCTCATGCACACCCATGCTCACTCTCTCTCTCTTAAATAAATAAATAAAGATTAAGAGTCAGATTATTATTTTTTAATTGCTTTCTTCTAGTTCGCCAAGGGGGTGCTCATTGGACTACTTTTTTTTTTTTTAAGATTTTGTTAGTTATTTGAGAGAGAGAGAGAGAGAGATTGAGAGAAGAACTGGGGGGAGGAGCAGAGGGAGAAGCAGACTCCCGCCAACATGGGTCTCAATCCCAGGACTCTGGGATCATTATCTGAGCCAAAGGCAGCTTAAACCACTGAGCCACATGATCAATTACAAGCCTGAATTTCCTAGTTCCTGTCTTTTCTCCTTAATCACAGTTATTATATATTTTATAACATCAATTCTGGAGCCTAGGGGCATTAACCCTTTGGGATCAGGCTTCTAATTTAGTATCCATATGTCCCCAGTTGAAAGAAGTCACTTTTTTTTTGCTAAATTCTTCTTGTTTCAGTTGAAGATTATTTTCCTTGTCAAATGTCCAGTGAAAGTGGAGTACCTTGGGGTGCCTGGGTGGCTCAGTTGGCTAAGCGACTACCTTCAGCTCAGGTCATGATCCTGGAGTTCCGCATGGGGCTCCCTGCTCAGTAGGGAGTCTGCTTCACCCTCTGACCCTACCCCTCTCTCATCCTCTCTCTTTCAAATAAATAAATAAAATTTAAAAATAATTTATGGAGTTCTTTATTCATTTCAAATAACAACAATAAACTCATTGCATGTTAACATAAAAAACATTTTTATAAAGATAACCTATATCTTTAAAGACGATATCTATATCTTTATATATAAACCTGTATATCTATATCTTTATATATATATAAACCTATATCTTTATACTTTTAAAGAAAAGTAGTGAGAAGAATAGCACTGTTTTAACATGTTTGCAAATTTCTGTAACGTCTGACTTAATATAAGAAGCTAGATTCTCACATCTCCTCCTGATTTCTATCTATTTAGAATGAAACAGCCTCTAGAAAATTCTACCATGCACTCATAAGAGAAATGAAGATGAAAAAAGAAAATAATGGCTTGGTGTTATTCTAAATATGTTTGACCTTGGATACCTCCTAAAAAGGTCTTGGAACTTTCAGGGGTACCAGGACCACACTGTGAGAACTACTGTTCAAAAGAACTTTTGTTACATTTTTTTTTGTAGTAAAACAGGGCCACATTTAATAAAGAGCAGTGTGCTAATTAGCTTTTTCCCAAAATTATTGCTTTATGTCTCAGAACAGGCTCTCTGAGTCCCTATTAGACAGTATCTATTGATAACAGTATTTGGGAGAAATTATCACTAAGATAACATATAAAGGTAAAACAGATGCCCCAAATAATATACTTCCTCGCAATAATTGAAAATTCTTTTTTTAGGCCAGTTTTGTGTTCTTCAGGATCTTGAAGTACTTTACAGACATTACTTAATTGAATTTCCCAGAATGCCAAAGGAATGTTTCCAAATACAATTTTTGTGCATCTTGCAGATGGTTTAACTGACACGGCAGCAGGGCTTGTCCCGGCTTGAAGAAAAGCTGTGAGTAAAAACAAAGAATTATCATGTATTTATTATGATTATAAACACACCACAAATCTTCCTTATGATAGGGTCACACCCCAGTAACCCCATCATACATTGAAAACAGCGAAAGTCAAAAATGCACTGACAATACCCAAGCTACGGAACACCACAGCATAGCCTAGCCTGCCCTAAACGTCTCCCGAGCCCCTTACCTCAGCCTACACTTGGGCAGAATCACGTAACACACAGCCTATTTTATAACGCAATGTTGAATAGCTCATGCAATTTGTTGACTATTGTACTGAGGGTGAAAAACAGGACAGGTGGACAGGTACAGGACAGTTGTCAGTATCCTGGTTGTTGACCCTCCTGACGGCAGGGCTGACCAGGAGCTGGGGCGGCCGCAGCCCGGCACCACAAGAGAACATCACACTGGCTATCACGAGCCTGGGAAAAGATCCAAATTCAAAATTCAAAGTATGGTTTCTACTGAATGCGTATGGCTTTCTCACCATGTAAAGTAAATAACTGTAACTTGAATCTTGGTAAGCTGGGGACCATCTGTATATATTCTCCAGATTGTTTTAATGCACCAGGCTCCTCAGGAGCATGGGTAATGTTATAATCAAAGTTTCTACTCTCAGTGTCTCAACAATACTGGATCTTTTTTTTTTTCTCTCTCTCCCCCTTCTCTCCCTCTCTACCTCCTTCCTTTTTTTTTCTTTTTACCAAAACAGAACAACCCAAGAAACCAAAACTATGAAATTTCTCGACACTGAATCTTACCTCAGCTCCATAAAACACCTTGGCTCTCTAGAAATCACCCTTAGTAACTTCAAACTCATATCGTATCCCCTCCACTGATGCTCAGGTCAGTCACAATAAAACCTTGTCACTCCTTTGTTCAAAACCTCCAGTAACTTCCCATCTCATTCAAAGGCAGACCCTCCAAATGACCCATGAGGAGCCCCCCTAATTTCCTAATTGTATATTTTCTTCCTCTTTGTGTGTGTGTGTGCTCCAATAAAACTTTATTGATAGACACTGACTTTGTTTTCATGCAACTTTCACATACCAGGAAATATTCTTTTGATTTTTTTTCAACCACTTAAAATGCAAAAACCATTCTTAGCTCCTAGACGGTATAAAAACAGGTGGTGGACCAGGCTGCAGGCTGTAGTTGAATGACTCTTAGTCCAGAGGGCAGATTTCCAGCAAGTTCCTCAAGGCAGATTTTCAGCAAGTCCTACCAGTGGAGCCCACAGTAATTTCTCTGCTTTTTGGCGAGCCACGCCTGCTCTCTCCCACAAGGTCTGGATCTCAGTCCCGGTTGTGGGATCCAGGGGAAAGTAGAGCGTCTCTGCTTTTCCATGCTCTGTCTCAGCCCTTGGGGTAGTGGCTGCTTCTTTATCACTCCTATTCCTACTGTCTTTCAAGTTCTGGTCACTTTCCACTAGCTATATGAATTTCTGTCGCTACATAACAAATTACCACAGATTGAGCATCTTAAGATAAACATTTATTATCTCAGTTTCCATGATCAGGAGTAACTGGGTCCTTTTCCCAGGGTCTCGAGACAGCAGTGAAGATGTCAGCCAGGGCTGTGACCTCATCTGGAGCTGGGGTCCTCTTCCAGGCTCACTGGTTGTTGGCAGAATCTAGTTCTTGTGGCTGTGGTGGGGAGGCCATCCACGAAGCCTGCCAGCACCCTCTCCACAACAGGACAGTTTGCTTCAAGTCTCCCAGGAGAGCACATCTGTAATGTCTGCTTCTTGTAGTAGTCTTACCTTTAGGCACTCTTCTATAATTTCCCTTTTAATTCAGTCGAGTGATTAGGGATCTTAATTACATCTGCTCCTCCCCCTCTTTTGATGCCACACCAGCCTCCTCCTGTTCCCTGGACAGACCGGCACACAGTTACCTCAGGGCTTCCACAGCGGGTAGTGTTTCTCCTACCAGGAAGCCTCCTCTCCCCAGGTAACCACAGGATTCACTCTCCTGCTCCCTGCAGCTCTTTGCTGAAACACCTCTTTCTCAGTGGAGGTCCCTGGCCACCTTATTTAAAATGGCAACTTCCAGAACTCTCTTTCCTTTATCTTCATTGCTTTTCTCCACAGATCACCATCTGTCACACAATATGTTTCACTTATTTATTTGTTCACAGTCTGTCTTCCCCCAGCTAGAAACTAAGCTATACGTGAGTTAAGATTGGTGTCTGTTCTATTCACTGGTGAATTCCCATCACCAAACACAGAGTAGACACTCAAAAGTATTTGTTGAATAAAAAACTACAGAAATCCTAAAATGAACTTTGACATGTGTCAGGAGGATAAGAATGTGGGCAACCCAAGAAAATATACTAAAATACAATTAATATGTACTTCCAAAAAACCATCCTGAAAACAAACTATTACATCAATAAGTAAGGACAAATGGATGCTCCACTCAACTGTTTTTTTCTGGTTTCAGAATGTGACGCAGTTTGTATTTTAAAAAGTTAATGGGAGGGTGCCTGGGTGGCTCAGTTGGTTAAGTGACTGCTTTCGGCTCAGATCATGATCCTGGAGTCCTGGGACTGAGTCCAGCATTGGGCTCTCTGCTTATAGGGAGCCTGCTTCTCCCCTCTCCCTGCCATTTCCATGGCTCAGGCATACACCATCTCTCTTGCAAAAATATATAAATAAAATCTTTAAAAAAAATAAATGTACTCGTATCTAAAATCAAAGAGTAAATTTTTTTTGAAAGTCAATTTCTCTTTTTTATTAGGAACTAACCACAAAAATATCCAACAGCGAGGATTTTTAGGCATAATCTGTTTTTAAGCTGTTGATGGGTTTCACTCAGAAGTTGGCTGACTAGATCTTTCCTCCCTGTAGTCAGTTGCTGAGCTAACCTGGTAGCAACCATCACAGGTGATAGAAAACACCTGGATGGAAAATAACAGGTCTGCTTATTACTCATCCTGAAACTCAAACCTAACTATAGCAGAATATTCTACATGGTAGATTTTTTTTAATAAAATCAAAAAGTAAATTTTGTGCAACTGTATGTAATTATTGAGAGAGTTTGAAAAATCAAAGTTCAGAAAACAAAAGTAAGAAGTGAAAAAGGAAAGGTCTTGTCTAGTTAAGACTGGGAATGCACACGCGTGTGTGGACGGTGGGACACTATGTCGTGTGTGTGTGTGTGTGTGTGTGTGCTTTACTGATACTGAGTAATACTTGATGTTGACAAGATCATCAAGGCTAGGGGTTCTCAACTAAGCAAGGTGTTGAGATGTATTTAGTGGTGAGGATATCCACAAGTCATTTCTTTTTTTTTTTTTTAAGATTTTATTTATTTATTTGACAGACAGAGATCACAAGTAGGCAGAGAGGCAGGCAGAGAGAGAGGAAGGGAAGCAGGCTCCCTGCCGAGCAGAGAGCCCGATGCAGGGCTTGATCCCAGGACCCCATGATCATGACCTGAGCTGAAGGCAGAGGCTTTAACCCACTGAGCCACCCAGGTGCCCCCACAAGTCATTTCTAACTAATGTTAAAGTCTTTCATATTTGAATTGACTTTAAAATTAAAAAAAATTAATTAATGTATTTCTCAGAGAGAGAAAGAGAGAGAGTACGCACAAGCAGGGGGAGCAGCAGGCAAAGGGAGAAGCAGGCTCCCAGCTGAGGAAGGAACGTGATGCAGGACTGGATCCCAGGACCCTGAGATCATGACCTGAGTCAGAGGCAGTTGCTCAGCTGACTGAGCCACCCAGGCATCCCTGACTTTAAAATTTTAATTCGTGTTCAGGTTTAACCCTAGCACATGCTTTCCAAACTGAAGTGAATGTTCATACGCTTTCTTGAGCAGGATTTGCAGCTAGTTCCCATGGGAGTATATGATGACTGTGATCAGCTCCAATCATTTGTCTCAGATGGGAAATATTGAGAATCCACTGGTCTGGTTCTTTTCCTAAGGAAAATCAGAAATCCTACAAAATAAAGCAAAAGAAGAAAGGAAAGCTCTGATGCTATTATCAATAGACTGTTGGGCCAGCTTTCTCAAATACTTCTCAAACAGAACACTTGAAAACCATCACAAGCTTGCTTCTAGATAGTCAGAGGCAGGCTGCTGCAATGCGTGTGATTACAAATGGTGAGATGTGACTTCTAAACTCCCGACAAATGCAACGTTACACCCTGAGACATCAACTTATAAAACTCAATATCCTAAAGTCGATTGCTTTTCAAATCTAAGAATTCTCAAAGCATCTGAGAAGAAAAAAAGAAAAATTACTTTGTAAAAAAAAAAAAGGGTTGGGACTGATTCGATTTCAGTAACATCTCTACCCAAAATAGTAAACAATGTGTGGAATGGTTATTATTTTTCCTTATGCGCTATTGAAGAAACAAGCTGTTACGGAATTTTGCATCTTGTACGTAATCCCACTGCTATAAATTAAAGAAAAGATGTGTAGTGTTGCCGTGGTACTGACTTACCATAAAGAGGAGTAATAAATAAATAATGAAGGTGGGTATAAATACAAGACACTCACACAAATCCTGAATAGTAACACCGTAAAGTACGTGTACTTTTACACTGACCAGCATGCCCATTACCTCTGGCCTGGTCTTCTGCACTGGGTTCCTAACTTGCCCCCACTGACTCTTCAAATCCACTTCCTACACTATTTTCAGATGAATCCTCTCGAAGTACAACACCGACATACTCCCCCACCCCTGCGCCTTGTTTAGAAATCATCAATGTCTACAGCATAAATACCTAGAGAATAAAGTTCAACTACTTTTCCAACCTCATTTCCCACGAATATTCCCCTTTTGGTGTCGACTTGAAGCTAAACTGCTTCCCTCCCCGCCCTGCCACTAAGACTTTGTCTGCTGCCTGTAGCTCTTACTTCTGACTCCGCATCCCTAACCCTCCTGCCCTCCCAAAGACAAGTTCTCTGAATGGAGAGGGGGAGGGGTAGAACCCCAGGTGTAAGACCCAGTCCTTGGGTTTTAGGGGGAAGTGATTACTTTCAAAAAGTGCAACTACGTTCTCGCCAGTGTATTTGCATTCTAGCTTTAAAAACTATCCAGACAACATAATGGTGAAAAACAGCTTAAAAGTCCCCTTTTAAGAGAGTGTGTTGGGAAGTCAGTCAGTCAGTCCCTCCCTTCACTCCCCATGAGGTACCCTCTGACTTGCAGGCTCTGCTCAAATGACACTGTCTCCATGAAGGCTGGTCTCCAATTATCTCAGCAAGGGATAATTTCCTTTCTCTCTCTTTTTTTTTAAAGATTTTATTTATTCATCGACAGATCACAAATAGGCAAAGAGGTAGGCAGAGAGAGAGAGAGGGAAGCAGGCTTCCCACTGAGCGGAGAGCCCGATGCGGGGCTTGATCCCAGGACCCCGAGATCACGACCTGAGCCGAAGGCAGAGGCTTAACCCACTGAGCCACCCAGGTGCCCCTAATTTCCTCTCTCTTATCTCTCCTTGTACTTTGCCCACTTCTCTCGCTCAACAATACTCATTCCAATATCTGTGTCAGATGCCAAAACATCAAGGTAAGAACGATTCTACTGCTATGCGTGGAGCCCTTTAAACTTCCCGTGTTTTGTTGTGCTGGGAGGGGTCTTCTCAGAGCGTGAGGAATAGGCACACCCAGGGCACCCAGGAAAGACCCATCGCCTCAGCCGGCAAGTCCACGGAAAACAGAACCTGATTCTAGGACACAGTCGTACTTGGAAACCTCTGGGCTCAGACAGAGCTCTAGCGTTCTGCTCAGGTGGCCATCCCCACTCCTTCCAGTCAAGGAGTGCATCGGTCCTTGCTCCTTATTCTGATTTTCTGCTAGCACAGTGAGGTAGTAAGCATCTATCTCTACTTCTTCAACTTCAGCCACATTACCAACAAACTTACTCTCTCTGCCTCTTTCCCACTCACACTTCTGGAAGGTGAACTTAATCAATGGGCTAGTGAGGCACTTGGCAAATTTGGAGTCCCGTCTTGGCGAGGGCTTATGCTCCAGACCATTTCTGGATTTGGGTATTGGTCTCAGATTGAATCTTTAAGGCCTTGGGATATATAACATATACTGAAAGTAAAGCTTCAAGCTATTTTTCTTTGAAGGTGTGTATGAATATATCAGACAAAGTTTCATATCAGACCTACCTTTATGATCACTGTTTGTATAATAATTCAGGTCCCTTCCTTATTGTAAGCCCCTTGAAGACATCATTGTAATCCATTTCTCTTTGCCCCTGGCACAGCAAGTAGCTTAGTACCTGGCACAGAGTAGGTCCTCAATAAATATACATTAATATGTGCCAAGACTATACCCTGAGTATAAATCCTATGCCTCCCTACAAAATGCTGAAAAGTGCGATCTGGCTTTGGTTATTCTCTCAGATGGCTATGTGCCACCCCTCTTCTCAGCAGCACTCACACCAACGTAGTTGCACTGTTTTTTCCCTATAGTTCTAGCCAGAAGAGCGTAAAGCTAAAGGTTGGGGGTCATTTGCCAGTTTGCTTTTTTACTCCACTGTGGAATATGTTATGAACAGTTTTATGAGATTTCGCTAGAGCCCAGGGCCCTTACATACATAAGCAATGCTGAACTAATTGCCAATTGGTGGTTTAAATGCAGTAGAAAAGAATTTCAGGGGTGGAGCAAGAATGTGAACCAAAGATCAGGCCTTAGATCCTATAACCACATTTCTAGTCCAGTGACTTGGCAGCCATCCAGAGGGGCCACATTATGCGATAGAGGACATTCTGAAAATAGAGATTTACTAGTGAATTTTCTGGTTTTTTTCCCCCCCAAGTAATTTGTTGTTTCTCCTTTATATCTTTTGGATTGTATTTCTAGGCAGCAGTCCTATGTTCACATAAAGGAAAATGTTTTTGGTTTTCATCTTTAATACCACTCTCCTGGAAGCTTTTTATCACTAGTCTCTTCCTCACATTCACTTTGCAAGGTTTCTTTATTTCTCTAATGCAAATTATCAATAACTGTACTATGTCATATGTACATTTTGATATGTTCATATTTCTTTTAGTAATGACTCTTTCCTGAAAAGAATACCAATAAAGATAAGCCCATAAAAAATGTAAAATGTTTATATAAAATCTCATTTTACTTTCAAATCACTTATCAGATATGGATGCTTTCACCCCAAAAGAGAATGATTTCTTTGCTTTTCCTGTGTGATTTCCTCAGTGCTTGAAGAGAAAAACACAAAATCATTTTGTGAGACATTTAGTTTGAAAATTTTCCATTAGAAGCATTGCTACTTGAACTGGAAAAATGAGAGGAATGACTGTTACATGCATAGTAAGAAAAATCATATGGATCTGTGAAACAGCACCAGCCCTGTTCAGAGAATAATTCTAGCTTAAAGCATTAACAATGTAAAGAAATGGACATTTTGCTTGTCTACTGGAAAAACAAAACATGATGAATTCTTTAGACCGTTCTTTTTCAATTTATTAAACATCAGTTTTAACCTCTTGAGTTGACTTGTGAAATTATATAGGTAGTTTCTATATTACATATTTTGTTAACCAGGAAATGCAGGCTTTTGTGGCCTTAGCTCTTCAATATTATACATAATGTATGACCACTACTGTCCTCAATTTCTATTCAGCACATTTTTGTTGCAAAGCATCTGTACCATTAACAGAGATAAACATATTTACCCCAAACTTTACCCACACCCTGCATTTTCCATAATGAAAACATTAATAGTCCAAATGACATTCTATTTTAATACTAACTGCTCTTATGTCTATTATTCGCAAATTAAGCTATGTCACTTGAGTGCATAAAACTAATATCATCAACATACAGAGGGTCCTCCAAGAATCTCAATATAATAAGCCATCTGTGCCTTGCTCCTGTAGGAATCCATGGAAGCCAACAATATGTTTAGAGTCAGAGGTACTCTTGTAGTTGAAAATTTCTGCTAGAAAATCCTTTTCTGTGTCTACTTGGGAACGAGGACCCATAAAGAATGTTCAACAAGATACTTTCCTTTCATTTTAGGAGATAATTTTCCTTCCTCAAGGAATACTTTCTCTTTTTAGATCTCAGCCAAAGGATTTTCAAGGTAGAACACAAATTATTTTATGACAGCATGAAGTTAAAGTGCAGCTAGTAATGGGCCTGACCCTCAAATGTCTCACTTGCATATTTAGGTTAGAATGATGCAGTGAGAGGCTTTGGTAACTTTACTTTTAACTTCTAGTTTGTTCTGTGATGGGAAAATTTCCCTTTAAGTATTTGACGCAATTTTTAGAAACTAGGTCCCCTTAGTAACTCAGTAATCCACAGACTCCCTCCTTCTGATTTTGCTGTTCCTGGGGGACTCCAGTGCTATTTCTCCTCTTCTCCTTCTCTATTTCACTTTAATATTTGATGAGAAAGAACAATGCCTACTCCAGTGATAAAAAGGAAGGTTATATTAAAATTAGTTACAGAAATTTATGTTTGGTGGGACACCTGGGTGGCTCAGTCGGTTAAGTGTCTTGCCTTCAGCTCAGGTCATGATCCCAGGGTCCTGGGATCAAGCCCTGCATCGGGCTCCTTACTCAGTGGGAAGCCTGCTTCTCTCTCTCCCTCTGCCCCTTCCCGCTGCTTGTGCTCTCTCCCTCTCTCTGACAAATAAATAGATAAAATCTTTTAAAAAATTTATATTTGGATTCTAATGATACACAATAAAATGGAAACAGGCATACTAAATGTGTACCCAGCCATGAAGAAAAACTAAAGTTACAGCTACACACTAGTGGGAAACTAACAGAGAAAAAAAAAAGTTTGACCCTTCAATATTTCCTCTCTTGAGCGGAAACATTTGGCCAGGAGATAGAAGTATTTGTTTGAGCACCCTCCCAGTCTTCCTACATAGCCTTGGAAAGCTGGGAAGACCAAATTCTCAGACCACCTCTAGGCTGGACTTGGTGCCTTGACCATATACGATGCCACAAGAACACGTATTCCTATGTTGCCTTTGTCTCTTTTACTAGAATGTGAGTCCACATTCACCCAACAAATACGAATCAAATGTCTACTACGTGCCAGCAGCACCTTCAGGTACTGGAAAGACAGCCGTGCAAAACCCAAACAAAACAAAACCAACCAACAAAACAAAACTCCCTGCCCTCATGTCACTTATACACTAAGAGGTTCAGTGTTGCATTGCCTTTCTCAGACCTACTTGCCTATGTGTTTTCTGTGCTTTGACGTCTCTTATCCCTTCAATGTCTTTACTCCCTGTCCCTGTTCCAACTCAGCATTGCTCAGCATCTGGTGTTCCATAGATATTTGTTGAATTGAATAATTGTTTCTCTGTGTTCCATGGAGACATAGCCTGTGGCATTCCTAAAGCTAGAAAAACAGCAGCACATTGTTGTGGGGCCCATCCGCAGGTAATGTGGGACCTGCAGAGGAAGAAAGGTTGGAGCTGGTGACTCAGGCATGCAGAATGGAAGGAGTGGCCCAGGGTCACAGTCCCACAGCCTGCGCCTAGGCAAGATGCACTCAGGACACTGGCTGAGGAGACATGGGGGTAGCCAAGGACAAGGACAAGGAATTTAAGAGATACCAGGAATCTCCCTTGCATCACCTAAGAGTATAAGCCTTAAAGAGCAGGGCAGAAGCTGATGAGCTCATTGTAACTGGGTAGGTCACCCTGAACTGTTTTTCTCCTTGACTTGATGAAAAATTTTCTGTCCTGCTAGGATTACATTTTTTGGCTGTGAATAATGTTAAAGGGAGGATGAAGGGACAGGTGGACAATAGATGAGGCCTTCTGAAAAAATAAGAGGTAGAGGTCTATTCTAAAGATGAATCAGAAGATGGATGGGGTGAGAAAACCGTGTCATGGGGCAGCAGCCCAAGATTAAGGTAAGAGAGGAACTACAGGCCCTTAGGGAACTCTGCAAAGGGCCTTGCGCCTGTGGACTCTGAGAGTTACCAGCTCTAGTATCCAGTTGTGAATGGCTTTCTGTATTGTTGTTCTCTCCTGTTAACCTTAGGCTTCAGTAAAGACTTGCTCAACGTTTAAAAACAAGTAATGACAGATATTTAGCATAGTTGTACTAGCAAAAATATTGTTAGCATAAAATACAGGATAGCCACATAGGAATATCACAGAGCTGCTAAGAAAGTTGGCATAGAAGTATGTTTCTTATCATTTATTCCCAATATATTATTCAATGGAAATAGTAGATTATAAAATTGTATGATCCTGTTTCTACCATAAGAAATAAATATCTGCCTAAGTGGTTAGAAGGTTGTCCAGTGAACTATTAATGGTGAAAAGGAGTAGGTGGTGAAATTAAAAGTTTAAAATTATTTTTAAATTTTAGTAACAAGTTTGTTACATATAAGATAATCAAACCCCACATGACTTCTAAAAATAGAAGTGAAATGCAAAGGGAATTAGGGATAAGAATTACTCTTATAAAGGCTTTGCAGTCTTTCTAGTTGCCAATTGGGGGTTCCTTTACCTCTGTATCCATATTTTTTTCCCCAAAGTGATTAGGAAGGGAAATGGCAAAAGAAAACATGCATTACCTACTCAAGCTATGGATATTTTCTGAGCACCACTTTGTGCAGGGATACCAAGTTAGATGCTCAGTGGGCTTGAGGGGGTGGGTCAGACGTGACTCCTAATCTCACGGAATTTTGAACAGAAGAGCAGAACCATGCGAATGGTTTGCCAACATCTGTTCCATAATGGAGCTGCCTGAGGTCTGGCTTTGCAATCTGGCAGAAGTGCGCTCAGCTGTCTTGCCTAGAAAGCCTCCAAGTGGAGAACTCAGTCACTGTTGTCCAGGCCTCCTATCATCCACTAGTGCACAGTCATCACCCCGTCCTCTAGAATCATGCTTCCTGGTCTTCCTTGCCTAGACTCCAACAGGCTTTTTTTAGTTTTCACCATCCCTTTTACTAGAGTTGCTCCCCCAGTAAGGGAAACTACACAGTGAGACACTTTCGCCTTATCACCTTCCCTAAAAAAGCGTTTATTGACTTAATGGAGCAATTTTTAAAGTGGGCAAGTCGGACAGTATGGCTAGTGAATGGAAAGCATTCTAAGGTATGTGTGTGCAAAGGTATGGTGGTGAGACTCGGGGGGCATCCCAGCAACCCTTAGACTGTGTTCCCTTCAAAAAGCTAGTTCTGCCCCTAACGCAATAAGTCCCTGTACAGCTTACTGATTAAAGACTTTAATGAAAACAATGCCCAATGACATGTTTGATTAATTACTGATACCTACTCATTGCATTTCCCAGAGGCCACCAGGGAGAAGGGGGTATGTACTCGCTCATTTTAATACACATTTATTGTGCACTATTTTATGCCAGGCATTGGATTGAATGGCAAAGATAGAACAATGAATAAAACAGGCAACACTCCTATTCTCACCCAGTTGTAAAACAAAAGACCCCATCCACCTAATGGTTTCTATCTTATAAATCCCATATGCAAGTGCTAGGTTCTTTGTGATGAATTCGAGGCAGAACTGGGTTTAATCTCAGGTCCAGTGTTTTTGCTTTTGCTTTTTGTTTCCAGATTCCATGTTTTAGAAATTTATATTTTTAATCAACATTTTCTTCTGAGGGTTTCCATTTACAAAGGAAATGTTTTTCTTTTTTTAATTTTTAAAGTAAACCTTATATTTTGGTGTACCTGGGTGGCTTAGTCTGTTAGGCGTCGGGCTCTTGATTTCTCTTGATCTCAGCTCAAGTCATGATCTCAGGGTCCTGGGATCACCCGTTGGGCTCCATGCTCAGTGGGGAGTCGGCTTGAGACTTTTCTCTCTCTCTCTCCCTCAGTCCCTCCCCACCATGCTCTCTCTCAAATAACTCAATCTTTTAAAAAATAAAATAAACTTCATGTTCTATAATAGTTTTAGATTTACATAAGAATTGTGAAGATGGGGCGCCTGGGTGGCTCAGTGGGTTAAGCCTCTGCCTTCGGCTCAGGTCATGATCTCGGGGTCCTGGGATCGAGCCTCACATCGGGCTCTCTGCTTAGTGGGGAGCCTGCTCACCCCCCCCCCGTCTGCCTCTCTGCCTACTTGTGATCTCTCTGTCTGTCAAATAAATAAAATCTTAAAAAAAAAAAAATTGTGAAGATGGTACAATCCAGCTGCTTTTTTTTTTTTTTTAAGAGAGGGGAGAGAGAGAGAGAGAAAGAAAGAACACATGTGTGAGTGGGGGAGGGGCAGAGAAAGAGAGAGAGAATCCTAAGCAGGCTCTGTGCTGAGTGCAGAGCCAGTTCAGAGATGAATCTTGACCGAGATCATGAGTTGAGCTGAAATCAAGAGTTGGGTGTTTAACCAATTGAGCCACGCAGACACCCCTTAAATCTGTGAACATTTGAGCAACTAATTTAACCTAATTGAGTCTCAGTTTCCTTATCTGTAAAATGAGGAATATTAGGGAGGCTTTCATAGGTTTGTTGTAACAATTAGAAATAGTATTTTTTAAAAATCTCACACTTGGTGGGTGTTCAAATAAATTCTAGCTCTTACTGTCCTCCAGCCATGTGACTGGGTTCAGCTGAAGGCTAATGTCATTCCTGGACTTACAGGCCAGTCACTGATGGGCTTTCAATCTCTGTGTCATCTGTCCAAGGGACATTTGGGCAGTGGCCACATCTCCACAGTGACCCAAGTACAGTCTGTTCAGGGTCAGAGTCATGCCAGTGTTGGAAAAAAAAAAATCTTACTCTAGGAATTCTTGATTATGTAACCATTAAATCATGGCCATCCTCTTAGGCAATTGACATACTTATTAGGCTGGAAGAATCTAGAATTACAATGCTTCATCCAACTGAATTCAGCCAGAAATGAGTAAGATCAAATGACTCACTAATGGTGAGAACGGCCAACCAGCCAATTGGAGAAAAAAGAAGTTCGAAGAGAGTGTCACCAGCAATGCTTTGGGCTGTGCTGTTAAAATGTGTGTGACTAAATCACAATGTGTATTTTAAAAAATCTATCTTTAGTTGGGTTTTTTAAAAACTTTTTTTCAAAGAAAAATACTTAGATTCATTGCCATGGGAATTACTAGTGATTATTTTTATAGCAAACATTTTTTTGAGCACTAACAAAATGCCAAGCACCATATTGGAAGCCATACGCATATTTCCTCACATAATCCTCAGGGCAACTCAGTGGGGCAAGCACTGATACTGTTGCTACTCTTCAGATGTTGAAAATGACACTAAATTTGATTCCAAAATTTGTGCTTTTAACCCTTAGACATACTGTGTTACAATGTTTTCTTCAACAAATAGTTTGAGCACCTGTATTATGCTGGGTTCTGGGAATAATGGGGAACAGACAGAAATGGACTCTATCTTTACACAGCGTACAGTGCAGAGGAAAGGCAGTCAGTTATGAAGTGATTTCAATAAAGTCTGATGACTATTGGGAGAATGGGAGAAAAATAGGGTACCAAGGGAACAGAGTGAAAGTATAATTTTACACCAGCTGAGATTGCCAGATAGTTCTAAGACTTACTGCATTCCATAGCAAAATGTGGCTTGTTGATTACATGTCATTTAGTTCAGAAACCTATAATACTTTATCATCTCAGTAGGCTTTTTTCCTTCTCTTCCTCCTTCTCACTCTGTTCTTCCCTTTTTTCCTTCCCTTTTAACACCTAGATTAAAAATATGTTTCGTTTTGGTTGAGCAGCTGATGCTTGATTTTGGCTCGGGTCAGGAGCTCAAGATCCTGGGATCACTCCACAAAATGGGCTCCAAGCTCAGTGGGGAGTCTGCTTGGGATTCTCCCTCTCCTCCTTCTGTTCTCACTCTCTCTCTCTCTCACTCTCAAATAATTAAATCTTTTTTTTTAATGAATATGTTTCCTGTTAATTTTCTTGAATTCAATTACTGTCTTTTTGTTCATAACTGAAAAAAAGGAGATTTTTCAGAGATTATTCTGTGTACAAAGAGAGGAAAAATATTTGGTAAGTTTTGAGTCCAAGCTCCAAGACCCTTTTAAAAAAAACATCTAATTCAACTCTTTTTTTTAAGAAGGCAGTTTCAATGTCCAAAAACACCTCTTAGTTAAAAAACTTACCGAATTTTCAAACATCAATCAATTCCTATAAAACAATACTGAGTTAAGTAAAATGAGTTAGAAATATGTACATTACATTTCCCTTGAGACCATTTGAATGTTGAAAAGGGAAATTCTTTTAGAAAATCATTTTGTTTTTGCCAAGCTGATAATATCTGAAAAATAATTTGAAATATTTTGTGAAACCTCATATCCCAAGAGATTCATCCATCTCTCCCAAATTGTTAGAACATATGTTTTATTTCCACACCTAACTTATCCAATTTGGGCCCTCCCATAGAATTAAAACAAAACAAAAACCTTTAAAGTAGGAGGGAAATACAGCTACCAAACTACAAATCTAAACCAACTGTGACCCTTGGATTTGAGTGTTAGTGCGCAGTTTTTGCATTTGCTTGAATTATTGCTTTTAAAATAATAATGGCCACAACATATGGAGCTCCTGTTATCTTCCAGGAGCGATGCAAGCTTTCGATATTCTGTTAATCGGATTCTTTTAGGGTGCAAAGAACAGAGAAATAATCACTTGGCTCAATTACTGTAGGTTTCTTAAAAAAGATATGACGTAAGAAGTAGGAAAGATGAAGGTCTCACTGGCAGGCTTATGGAAAATTAAATTTTTGTTACAGTCCATCAGCAACAACTGAGTAATAGCTCTCTAGTCTAGTAGTAGAAGCTACTCTTTGGTGACCTACAGGAACTCTTGGCTTCTTGCCATGCACATGATTCAGCTCTTCTGTCTCTGTTTCTGTCTACCTGCTTATTTTTCCAACTACCGTTACTGACTGACTACACTACTTTCTCTCTGCCTCATGGCTTTGCTTACTCATGGCTTCTGTTTCCTGTCTTCCTTCTTTCCACTTCTGCATTTACCCAGTGCTGGCCCTCCCTGGATGTTTTATACCCAAACTCTGTAGGAGAAAAGAAAGGGCACTCCTTTTGTGCCAGGCTTCATCATAGGCCATTAGTCTTTAGGTCAAGTCAGTCCCTGTTGAATTGGCAGAGTCCATGGCAAAAACACATGGTTCACACACCTTAGGGAACCTCTCACAAAGAATTATTCTGAAGCTTTTCAGGAGAGAGAGGAATGAAACTGGCTAGGTGCCTTAAAAGGCCTGCACATATGTTATTATTTAACTCTGGAACTAAGCAAATGCACAGTTTTTATATAAAGTAAACTCTCTCCTCACCATTATCATCATCAACATCATCATATCTATCTTGCATAATAATATCTAAAGCTTGGCAAATATTACCTTGTGTAAGGGTGTTACTCTATCAAATACTCTTAGTAGTGGGAATGGTTTGGTACAAAGAGGACGGTTACTTTTAGAGAAAGTCAAATAAGGGCACCTGGGTGGCTTAGTGGGTTAAGCCTCTGCCTTCGGCTCAGGTCATGATCCCAGGGTCCTGGGATGGAGCCCCACATTGGGCTCTCTGCTCAGTGGGGAGCCTGCTTCCCCCCTCTCTCTCTCTGCCTGCCTCTCTGCCAACTTGTGATCTCTGTCAAATAAATAAATAAAATCTTAAAAAAAAAAAAAAGAAAAAGTCAAATAAGAAGGCATAATGGTGTCACCCAGTAGTTTTCTAACTGGAGGTGTTACGGGGCAGTGGGGGGTGGTGGTGCTGGTGATCAGAGGCAGGAAGAGAAGTGAAGCAGCGAAGCCAGAGCATCCAGTTTATCTGTTGGATATTTTTCAGATGCACGGGAGCTTTGCCTTAAGATTCCATAGCTTGACAAAAAGTTTGAAAGCTATTTTTAGAGATATATGTTCAATTCCCAGTCCCTCCTCTTTATTGCTATGTCCAAAATGTGCTAAATTACTACCTTCTTTTGCTTTTCTTTCTTTGTTTTGAAAATGAGGATAACGGGAGCTCCTCCCCAAGTCTGATGTGCGGATCTGTCCACTAAAACACAGCACATCATGCACCAGGATCACTGTGACTAGGTAAACATTCGGTCCTGTCCTCATCAAACACCGAACAGTAAAACTCCGCTGCTCATGACTTAATCTTTCATTACTGGTTTTGAGGAGGATTTTTCAGCAGCTTCATAAATAAAATGTTGGCCAAGAGTTTACATCCAGAGTCTGCTGTAGAAATATTTAAATTCTTTTTCTTAAAAGATTTTATTTATTTATTTGACAGACAGCGATCACAAGTAGGCAGAGAGGCAGGCAGAGAGAGAGGGAGAAGCAGGCTCCCTTCCGAGCAGAGAGCCCGATGCGGGGCTCAATCTCAGGACCCTGAGATCATGACCTGAGCCAAAGGCAGAGGCTTAACCCACTGAACCACCCAGGTGCTCCGAAATATTTAAATTCTATTAAAGACACTAAGTCATGCTATTGTGAAAATCATGTGTTCTAGAAACTTTGTGTTGTACCATCAAGGAATTAGGGAGAACATAAGGAAGAAACATTATCCCATCAGATTAGTCGCACATATTATTTAATATGTAATTCAGTTATAATTTAAACCATAATTCCTTGAAAATATTATGTTTTTCAAACATAAATTATTATCATTTTTATAATTATGACTCATTCCTGGCTTCTATGTACTTTTCCTTAACAGCATTTTAAAACATTAATTTTACTTTATTGATAATGTTTCCTTTTCACAATCTTTCCAACAGTGAAATTAATTGTAGAGAATGCAGTTCCAGGTATCAACAAAACAAACGTGACTAAAGACCTATTGCCTGTTACACATACAAATATTAATGCTTGTTTTTTTTTGACTTGTCAATATACAGGTTGGATAATTGAGGTCTCAATATTTGGTGACTTTCCCAATTTTATAGAATTTGAGGACTGTACATGTTTGAGGCATTTATTTGATAAATAAGGGAAGTAAGGCAGAGAAGATGTGTGGAGTCATACCACAGTTAATGCTGGGGCCACGAACAAATATACACTTGCTGGGCCTCAACCTTCCGCCCCCCACTGAGACCAATGAACCATCTGCTGAATTATCATTTGGACAGGAGGTTGAACTAGAGTCTATTTTTTTGAGGTATATAATCATGATTGAAACTAAAAAACATAGAGAATAAAAGTAGAAAAAAGTAAAAATTTGATGCTATTTAATAAATTTAAAAACATCACATCCAAACCAAAACTTTGCATTAAATTTGTAAATTATTTACATTAAGCTAGAAATCCAATATTCTAATAGAGAAGTCAATGAGAAAATCCAATTATTAGAGTCCTCTTTAGATGATAGTAGCAGAAATCCTCAATTATTCATTTGTCTGAAAGAAAATCTTACCTTTATTATATCAAGTAGTGGGAAAATGTGTTTAAATATCTACAACAAGTTAATATTTATTTTTCTATGAGTAACAGTGACTGAGATTTAATATGTTTAAGTAAGTATCAATATAGAATCTTATTTAAACTAACAGATCATGAAATGGAATTCAAATGAGTTGATTTGCTATTTTTCTTCTATATTGAGATATTAGCTTTTATGATGGTTTGTGCTAATGCATATAACCCAAGTAAGTGTGTAAGGGAGGTAGGAGATAGGAATACTGGTTATCAATGGCTGCCAACATAGTCAGTGACCATGGCTTTGGGAAAGAACCATATCATTGTATCAGGCTTCTCCCTCTTCTTAACAATATCCTCACAAAGTATGAGCTGTCTTATTTTACATAGGTAACATATTTGCATAGGCTAATAAATTACCCCCAAACAAGTGCCTCCAAACAATAACCTCTTATAGTTTCTGTGGCTCTGGGATTTGGGTATGACTTGGTAGGTGGTTTTAAATCAGGTCTCTCATGAGGCTGCAGTCACCTGAAGGCTTTTCTGGGGCTGTAGTATATGCTTCAAAGGTGGCTTACTCACATGGTGACAAGTTGACACTGGCTACTGGCAAGTGGCCTTAGTTCCTCTCCATGTAGCCCTCTTCTTGAGACTACTTGGGTGATCTTACAACAGGACAGATGGCTTCTTCCTTTGCAAGCAATCAAAAAGACCAAGATAGATGACAATATTTTCTATGACCTAGCTATAGTAGCCACACACCATCGCATCCACTATACTTCATCGATCTTATTCCTGTTTAGTCTCTGAGGATACTACACAAGAGTGCAACTCCTAGAGTTTGAGATCATTGGGGTCATCTCGTAGGCTGGTTACCCAAAGGATAATGCATTAGCCAGGGCTTTTTTGGTCCTCAGCTGAGAGAGACACAACTCAAATTTACTTAGGCAAAGGGGAATTTATTGGTTCACATAACTGAATTGTCATGGGGATGTATCTGTGCCTTAGATATTCATGAAATCAGATACACAAGCCCCTGAGAACTCTGTCTATTGCAAGCCTCTGCTCCTCTTTGCATATCAGTGGTATGCTCTCAAACCTATCACATGGTGAGACATACCCCCTTTACCTTTGCATTCTTCAAAGAATTGACTCTCTCTTCCTTTAATTCAGTTACAAAAGTCCTACAGAAGAACTCTCTTTGGCATCATGTGGTCATTTTTATGGCTATTGGTTTGGGTACTACATTTGGCTGTTACACCAGAGCCACCAGGTTGGAGTGCAAGGCAGACAAGTTTCTCAAAATAGATGGTGTTGTTCTGAGAAGAAGAGAAGATCTGGGGGACAACTGAATGATAGGGATCTACAAAAATTAAATATCTGGGTGGTTCAGTCAGTTAAGCATACAACTCTTGATCTTGGTTCAGGTCATGGTCTTGGGGTCGTGAGATTGAGCCCCACATCAGCTCCTTCCATGCTCAGTGGGGGGGTCTGCTTGACTCTCTCTCTTCCTCTCCCTCTGCCCCTCCCCCTACTCATGCACATGCTCTCTCTCTCTCTCTCTCAAATAACATAAATGAATAAAATCTCTT
>RCUC01149045.1:0-50765 GCA_003697995.1 Taxidea taxus jeffersonii | reverse complement strand
GCGGCCCGGAGAGCCCCCGAAGCGGCCCGGCGAGCCCCCGAAGCGGCGCAGGACGCGCGGAAACGAGTTAGGCTTTCTAGCTACCCGCTTGGGAAGGCTTAGCTCAAACCGGGCAGCACCGGGCTCTTAACTTGGGTTGAAACAAGACGGATTCACACTCATCCTGAGGGCGGTCATCGTCTGAGAAAAGAAGGTTCTAGAATTCCTCTGCAAGCACGAATTCTAGAAATAATCCCGGTTTACTCAAAATAAATACACTTTTTGAAAGACTGTATTTATCGGTCTGACAGACAGAGGTCTCAAGTACTGGGAGAGGCGGGGGGCGCCGCGAGCAGGCTCCCCGCTGAGCAGAGAGCCGCGCGGGATCCAGGACCGCGAGGTCATGACCTGAGCCGAAGGCAGAGGCTCAACCCACTGAGCCACCCAGGCGCCCCCAAAGTAAATACACTTTCCATTTGGGAGAAAACTGTGTGGGTATCTTAGAGCTGCTGTAAAAAACAAATCTGTCCGCACATCAGCCTGGGCCACACTGGCCTGTGTATTGGTCCAGCGCGTGTGCCCTTGGTCTGTGGGCGGCCTTCGTGGCCTCGGGCTCCTTCCCCACCACGGCCATGCCTTCCGGCAGGACCTCGCAGTCTTCAGCCCCCAGACAGCAGGGGGAAGACGGGGCCAAGAGGAGCTCCTGGCTTCCCACCTGCGATGCGCCGGGAACGGCAGCCATCACTCGGCTCATGCTCCCGAGCTCAGAGCCCACCGCAAGACCCCGCCTACACGCAGAAGAGGCTGAGAGATGCAATGCGGCCTCCCGCTTGGCTGCATTCCTCCGACATAACTCTACCTCGGACGGCAGGCTGACTCGTCGTGGATGGGTCTCTGCTTCCGCCGCAGAGCCATCTTGCGTTGGGGAGCCCCAGGCAGGGACTTTCCAATGACAGACTTGACAACAGCATCGGTCACTGTCTTTGGAGTCCTCCCAGCATCCAAGAGCTCCCTAACTTGCAGGAAAATCTATCTAGTCTTTGAGAAAGAACTAATTGTAAGGAAGCCCTCATTTCGAGTTGCGGTATTTGGTCATGCAATGTCCATCTGCTGGTCTTCGTCCTACCCTTCTAGAATCGTGCGGAGTGAGTCTACTTCATCTTCCACTTGACAGACCGTCAGAAAATTGAAGGTCTACTGTGGTTCCTTTAGGTGATCAATTTTCTAAGCATCCCTGCTCATTGATTTTCATTCTGCTTATTACACTGGTCATCTTTCTTGGGATAGTCACACAAGGACGCTCGCCTCCTTGAAGTGGTTAGCCTGGAAGTGAGAACCTTTCATCAGGTGAGCAGAAGGGAGTATAACGGAATGACGGAGAAGCGGGGCATCAGCTTCTGAAAGCCACTCCTGCAGAAGGCCCATTCTTGAGGTACTCTCCCGACTTCTCGTCAGCTGGCTGGTGCCTTCGGGCTCCTGGCTATGGGTCCCCGGAGAGCAGCAGCCCTGCTCCTTGGGAGTGCTTCCTGATGCAGTGTTCTTGCAGGGAGACAGTTTCACCGTGAGGGCTTGTCTCAGATCAATGCTTTTTAAAGCTTAAAAAGAAAAATATGGCTGAAGTAAAATGATAATAAAGAGAGCTCAAGATAATACAGTCTTTTATGCGGGCCTTATATCACAGAAGCCATGCTTTAGAGCAATCCTAGAGGTGAGCATAAATTAGACACAGAATCTTTTATTTTAAAAAAAATTAATAAAGTTTGGATTAAATATTAATGAAGAAAGCTGCAGTCCATTGCTCCTGGATGAAGGCTGAGAAGGATGAGGTTTGTTACTCTTCCTCCCTCGAGGTGGGCATGGGAAAATAGTCTCTGTGAAAATAGTTGAAATTTTTCAAAAAATATTTTCAAATTAATTTTTACAATTAGAACTTGCATTCTGTGAAAGAATAGTTTATAGTGACTGTGTCATTTTGTAAAAAATAATCCAGGAAAGCAATTTGTCTCTATCATATTTTATTTTGCTCCATTTTGATGGGAGAAAGGATGGAATTGTGAGCAACCTTTGAATATAGTTTAGAAACTTAATGTGGAAAGGGCACTAATATTGTAATTACCAGTTTTCCTTTATCAGGCCCGGCTCTCTTTGTTGTTCCTGCTATTTAAAGTTACTGTTCACATACTGTGGCTAATTCCCTTTGTTACATTTCACAGTGAATGCCGCTTCCTGAATATTTGTTATTGCAGTGCTATGGACATACGCTTCTCAGATAAAGGAAAAACTGGGTGCATCCATCTGTGGGCAAATTAAAAATGAATTTAACCCCCTGGCTTCCATGACAGTGTCCCCTTAGGCAAAACGTGCCCTATGCTTTTGACTGACAAGGCATTACATGGTGGTTACATACAGGTTTTTATTTTTTAATGGTATTTGGTTCAACATCAAAAAGACCTTTTTTGATAGGACCTTGTATTTATACCAAGAGGAGACACAGAGGACAGAGGCTAGCGTGGAGGCTTATGGAGTCTGGAGAACAAAAGAAAACAGTAAAAGACTTTGATTCTGGAAGGAAAAGATCCATTTTCATTATTCAAGGTACAGTCCCTGACAAGTTGTTATTTTCTTGGTAACAGGATTAGAGTTTTTGAAGGTTGGTCATGCCAGCACCTTGGAGACTCAGGAGGGGAGAGAAGTGGGAATGGAGGTTGGGACAGGTTGGGTAAGGAAGGTTTGTGTACCCAGCAGGATGGGAGAATCTCTTCTTAACTCCCAACCAGAATCCACAGAGACTACAGAAGGAAAACTTTTTTTTTTTTAATTTCCTAAGAATTATTCTTTACTTCTCTCCTTTCAATAGTCTTGCCACTAACAGGAGTCTGTCCTTACAGGGAGAGGATGAATATTTCACTTCTCTTGTCTATTCCTCTGTTATAATTGTCAATGAGCGGGACTGAGAATAAGATAAGAATTGACATTTCTTTCTGTTTCTCTCAATCTCATTTTGAAAAGAGAGAGAAAGGAAAAGTCTACCACACAAAGGAATGAATTTTGCTCTGTCCTGGGGATTATAACATTAGTTGATATATTCAACAAATGTTTGTTGAATGCCTGCCATGCACCAACCTCTATTCTAGGCCTGGGGCAGAAGAGTGAACAAGTCAGACAAGAACCCTGAGTGAACAAGTCAGACAAGAACCCTGATTTTGAGGAGCAAGAGTCTGGTGAGAGAAGACCTTAATGACCAAGAAAACAAGTAAGAGCAATATATGGAAAGAAGGTGAAATGGGGCAAGGAGAACAAATTGTAAGGTCATGTCTGTGAGGCTGGCCAGGGACATCAAACTGACATCTGACAGGAGTCCTGAGTGACGTGAGGGATCAGCCATGTTTGGAGCTGGAGCATTCATGTCCCAGACTGATGGAAGAACAAGTGAAAAGACCCTGAGCCAAGAAAGATCTGTACATGGTGGGGGGACCCCAAGAAGCCAATATGGTGGCCCTGGGGCCCAGGGGAGCCTGGAGATGAGGATGGAGAAGCTGGTAGGTCAGCTCAGGTCAAGTATTATGGGGCCTTGGATTTTATTACAAATGCATGGTAAGTCATGGAGGGCTTTATTGATCTATTTTTTGTTTTAAGAATGTAGATGATTTTAGGGGCACCTGGATGGTTCAGGTAGTTAAACGTCTGACTCTTGATTTCAGCTCAGATCATGATCTTGGGGTTGTCAGTTTGAGCCCTATGTTGGGTTTTGCCCTGGCCATGGAGCCTGCTTAAGATTCTCTGTCTCCTTCTCCCTCTGCCCCTCATCCCCCGACCAAAAAAAAAAAAAAAGAAAGAAAAAGAAAAGGATAGAGATGATTTTAAACATACGCAAAGTATAGAGAAGATCCTGATTCTGTCCAAGGCTCAGTCAGGCCTCCCATCCTGACCAGGTATCAACGCAAATTCCAGATAACACTGCAGATCTCCCATAAACAATTCAGCAAGTATCACACCTGCACATTGAAGAGCATCAAACAGATATTCTCAAGTATCTGTCAGTGTTTTAGAATGGTGTGTGTGCATAATTTTTATTAGCGTGTTTGAATCAGGATCCAAATAAAGTTTATATATTGCAACAGGTTGATGTTTCGCTTAAGTCTCTTTTAACTCATGGGTTTCTTCTCCTGGGAGTCTTCCTAGCAAGGGAGTATCACAACTTGCCACTTCTTAAAAGACCACTGTAGCTCCATAGCTCCATGTGGAGAGAAACTAGCAGGAGGGTGAGGCGGAAGATTATCTCAATGGGCCAGTGGGAGAGGACAGTGGTCTGCAGGACAGGGGATCGATGAGATGGAAAGAATTTGGGTGAATATAGGATTTGTTTATTTACTATCTCATTTTCTTGTTAAGGCTTACCAGACTTACTTCTTAGATATAGCCAAACGTATTTGCAGATTACGTAGGAAAGCACATGTGAATGAATCAACCTATACAATTCGTGCACACACTGTATCAGACACACACAGACGCGGGCACTTGCCTGCACAGTGGAT
Organism: Taxidea taxus jeffersonii; assembly: GCA_003697995.1. Classification (NCBI taxonomy): domain Eukaryota; kingdom Metazoa; phylum Chordata; class Mammalia; order Carnivora; family Mustelidae; genus Taxidea; species Taxidea taxus. The sequence continues at coordinate 46,251 of RCUC01149045.1, read as the reverse complement.
AGAGGAACATAAGGAATATAAGGTCCCCCCCCCAAAAATGCCTTTTGTCCGTATTAACCCCCTTACTCCTTAAAAGAAGGTTAACCAAACTGCCCCATTTTCATTTTCTAAGGTGATGACTTCACTTGAAATTCTCACGCATTATTTTGAAGTAACGGTGCAACCTAGTAGAAATGCATTCGCTTTCCCCAAATGATAGTGAAGCACATGGGTTGAAAATAGAGTTTTGTGGCGCGAGAAGACCGAATTGATTGCCTGAGAATAAAGGAAAGCTTCTAAGAGCAACCCGCCCCCGCCCGGCTCCCCCCTCCCCAGTGTGCCTCCTCTGGGCAGGGGTGCCCCACAGGCACTGCAGGTGACCCAGCACTTCCCACAGGCGCTTTCTGCACCACCCATGGCCCCAGCTGCTCAAGGAAAGCCTGTTCTTAGCCTCCTCACTCTTACTTGTTTTGCACCTGTTCTGACCAAAATCTTTTTCCTGCTTTCCTTTCATGTGCATGATGGCTCCCAGCCTTCCTGTAGAGTCTCAGCGTGGTGCTGAGAAATACCACTCTCTCATTCTATTCTTCTACCCACAGGTCGCTCTCTTTTTGTATGTAGGGTCCGTTTTAAGGGAGCACTTTGCAGCATCTGGGAGGTCCACTTCTAACACCCCTCGGGGTATGACTCAAGCAGATCGCCCTGGGGAACCCCAGACTGCGTGTCGTGTCTGTCACTTAGAGTTTTGGACATGGGGAAGGGGAAATGAGGGGCAGAGAGGGAAGGCAAAACTGAAAGGATGGGGAAATGTCCCAGCCTCCGTCTGATTACTGCTAGTGTGTAACATTAGGGGTCATTAGGGGTCAGGCGGCTCGGAAGGGCCTGCGGGGGCACAAGCACTTACACTCTTGATGACACGCGTTGCTCTTCACCCTCCTCGGTGACATCACAGTTCCTGTTTCACATCGGCTGGGCTGTCCTTGCTCATGCTGTTTCCGAGGCAGTGAAGGTGGCTGGAGATAAGAGTGAGTGACTGATGTGAGCCCTTGGGGGTGTCCTCGGGCCGTGGCCGTGGCTTCATGCAGACTGAGGAGCTCACAGCTGAGTCTCTGGACTGACTCGATAAGCACCCCGGGGTTGACCCTAGGATCAGCGTTGTGGTCCCAGATGCTAGACGAACGCATACCGCTCCCTGTCCTGAGCTGTCGGCCTAGTTTTCCTGCCTATGAGGAGCTTGGGGACTGTCTACACCATGCCAAACATCTAGACGCAAGGGGAAAATGCAATTCAAAATCCCGAGGTTTCTGCTGTAAAGAAACAGTCCGATGTTTCATATATTTGGATAAGTGGAAAGAGGGAAAACCTTTACCTCAACTCAGTCGGTGGCATCTTGTTCTACACTGAAGGCACTAAAAATACCCTCAGTTGAATCAAATTGTTTATTGATAAGATCCATTGCACACCCCGGTGTCCTGGGCGCTGTGTGGACCAATAGTTCAACACGAACTCTGCTCCCTATGGCTCTCTCTACAGCGTTGCCTCAAATAACATGACCTTCTACAGACTCGGGATGAATGTTTCATAGTCCTAAAGCCTCATTATTTCCTATAGGAAAACTAGGGTAATTAATAATCAGTATTTTGCATTTTTCTGTGTGTCAGCCTCTGTGCTAAACTGTCAGTATGAATTATCTCACTTAATCCCCTCAACAACTATTAAGATATTACCCCCATTTAACATAGGAGGCATCTGAGATTCAGCAAGTTTAAACGACTTGCTCAAGCTGAGTCATGCACCGTCTATATTTTTGCATCATACTATCTTACTGTATGATTCTACTGTCTTATGGAAAATTAAACCCACTTTAGCCCAAGTTGTCCCTGTTTTATGTGTTTGTCATGAAAGCTGCATGTGTTTAACTTCCCAAAGTCCCCTCGTGTGTGTGTGTGTGGGCGCGCATGCCGGGTGATTATTATTTGGGTGGGCTTATTTTCTTTTGTTCAATTTCCAGGTGATATGCATAATAACATTTCCTTATTCTGGAGGGAAGGGGAAGCTCTGAAAGAAGCCGAGGACAGCTCCTTCGCAGTGTTTCCTGTTGAGGGAAACAGGAAGTGCCAGAGTGTCAGAAGGAAGCCTGCCAGCAAGAGATTTCTAGAGTTGAAAGGTAGGACCGTGGGGCCCAGCGTGGGGCCAGACCTTAGGCTTAGAAGTTGGTAGGAAATAGATGCCTGAACTTTTGGGTTTCTCTTTCCTACAGTCCTTTCAACAGAGACTCTTGGCAAATATGTGAATAGCTGAATTTTAGAGAAAATCGTGCTGCTCAATGCCACGTCATCCCCTGTCATCTGTGAGTAAAAGGCCAGCTCACAGCTGATCCACAGAGCTGTGGAAAAGGGTCAGAAATGAGTCAAAGGTATTCACCATTGTTCCTAGACTTCCAGAGTCACATTCATTGAGAGGGTGTGTGGGTTTTTTTTTCGTTTTTAATGAAATCATTGACTCCAAGGGACCAGATGGTAGTTTGGGTTAGTAAAGCTAAGTTTGGCCAGAAAAAGAAAGCAAGGTGGAGCAGAATGATATAGAAATAAAGTGGAAATGGAATGTTTACACAGGAAATGGAAGATCGGCAAAATAAGTTAAAGTCCAACTTACAGGAACTTGTTTTGGTGAGTAAACGATGACCCTCCCTTATTTCCAGAGCAGCCTGGTGAATTTCTGGCTTAGGAATAGAAGATTGGACAGTACCACACAGGGCTCCCTTGTCCAGAACAGACCTGGATGTTTCAATATTGGCCGGTGTGGGCCAAGTCGGAGTTACTACAGTATATCAACTTCCAGCCTCCCTGAACCCAGGCCCTCAGATTTCTGCTCCACCCCCACCCCCAAAGGAACCCCTGACAAGATCACCAGTGACTCCTGAGTTCTTAAATGGACCATTTCCTGGCCTCGAGGCCTTGGCCCTTCTGAAACATTTTGCACTACTGAATATTCTTGTATTCTTCGAATGCTTTTCTTCCCTGGTCTTGCTAAACTCCCTGCTCTCCTCGTTTTCTTCTACTTTTCTGGTCACATCCTTATCCACAAGACTTTTTTCCACCATCCATTTATTACATTGCTCTGGAGAGAGGGAGGCAGAGTTCCATTTGAGTCTTTTCTCACTTTTGGAAATGTATGCATTCCTTCATATTTAGCCAGTGTGTGTTTGTGCATAACTGCTATTTTTTAGTGTAGAGTTTCAGCTCTGTATATCTAAATGGCCTTCCAGAATTTTCTGACAAAAATCCCACCAGCATCTCATACTGAGCCAGCTCAAAATGAAACTCTGTCTCTTCTCTTCTCTGCTGCCGTCTGTTCAAAATGTAGGGTCATCATCCCCCCATTTCTCTAAGTGATGACCAGAGAGCCATCCTCAAGCCCTCCTCCTCTCCCCATTTATGTTTCCAATAAATTATCAAACATTCTCTTGGCTTCTTTTGAAACAGCCAAAATCTGTCATATTTTCTAAGCTGTCTATCAAGAAGTGCTGTTGAGTAATCTTATGTGGTGAATGGATGGACATGTGAATGAAATCAGGTCATAGCACATCATGAACTCCAACTCAATGCACAATGGGGTCACACTGTCCTGGGTTCCCCGAGGCCATGGCCAAGTCTCTCCATGGCCTTGTGCCCTGACAATGTCACTTTCAGAACAGATGAAGAGTGTAATTTCCAGATGTACTGAAACTCCACTGAGGCTCTGAGTTTATCCCAACTACTGGAAGAACAAAAAATAAAAAATATTCATGTAAATATTTATCAATTAGAATAGTATGTGGTTTTTCTCTATTTTTCTATTTCATGCTTTCCCATTCTCTGCCTCTACTTCACAGACTCTGGCTCTGTCAATTCCTGAGGACCAGATTTCCATTATAAGACATCCCACATCTCCTGTCCAAACCTGTTCTTCATCCTTCAAAAAAATATATCGGTCATTTGACTACTAATGTCCAGTATTGTCTGAAAGAGGCTGAGAGAATGAACACGTGTCTCTGTGTCTACATGTATATACAATTTTCTGAAGAAGAAAGCAGAGTTGAATCTGCTAATCCTGTTTCTGACTAGCAGGGGTATTATTAATAGCTCAGTTTCTATGACTGGGTTCCAAGGCAGAAAGATAAACAGCAAAAAGAGAAATCTGCCAAGCTATTCAAAAGAATAAAGAAAACTAGAAAGATAGGAAATCTTGAAAACAGATGGAGAAAGGAAGCAAGAAAGAACATTGATAACAGGAGGCAAAACTCTAGGATATCCAGGGCCAAAGTAGACAAAGCCACCAGACAACAAGAACTGGGGTAGTATTACCTTTGGGCACAAACCAGTGCATTTTAGTTTTTTCTCCTTTAAAAAGTCCTCCCACAAGAAACAAAACAAGATGTGTTCCTTGACCAAGTTTATAAATTCTACAACTTTTTTTTCATTCTATTCTGAAAAGCTTCCCCCCTTGCTATAAAGTTAATAGAACAGTATGTTCGGATTGGTATAAGAATTCTGCAAGACAGGAACGATATGCAGTAATCTTCATTAGCCTTACAACAAACATTGATAATAACAAAACCACCAGCATATTCTGGGGAAGTAAAGATTTGTATTGGCGTGATGGTGTGGCATGCAGCGTGTGGAATGTCATAGATGTTATTCTGTATGCAGGGCTGGGATTTCAAAATGAGAATCATTTAGCTCTCTGTGAGGTAAGTTTAGAAGCAGAAGTTCTGAAGAAAGAGCCAACAAAGATAAAGACCTAACCTTAGGTCTGACAGTGTTTCGGCTGACCCATAAGCCTATATTGTCTCTGTGTCCCTGGCCTCGTGCCATGATCAGCCATGTGCCATTTTTACAAACTCACCAGGTAAGGACCTCAACATATGCAAGAGAGTATGTACAGCGAGGTAGTTGATGGAGGGCAAAAGAAAAGATTCCTGTTAAGTTTGGCCATTATTCATTGTCTTTCTATTTTCACAAGAGGGAAATGAGTCCATTAATTCTATTATTCTGAAGGGATGTCAAAGTTTAACACGGCTTTAGTTCCAAACAGCGACAATCTTTTCTAAAATTCTGTAGTGAGTTTGGAGAGCTACTCTGCTAATAGTTGCACAATTACATGGATTTCCCAAGGTGATTTAACTATGAAAGAAGATATTTAGGACGATAATTCTTGATTAATTCACAGTTATCCTGAAAGCACTACTCCCAGACATAACTTTTAATTCTACCACTTTCTGCTATACAGAACTATAGCTCCGCACTAAGGGTGAAGGAGATGTTGGTCTCAGAACCTCTCAACTCTTCAAGATTGGGCTGGTCCTGAAAAAGAAGACCTTGGTACCTCTGTCTTGTACTCCAGCGATGTAGGCGTGAAGCCTCTGTCGATCCGAATTTTTTAGGAACAATCTGTTCCAATATTTTAGAAAATAGAGGATGGACATTTTTACTTCCCAAATTCCAAGATCCTAAAAATATATCAATTAACCGAGGCTTTCAATTCCAAGTGAATCAGGAGCAGTAGAATTTATGGGATCAGTGGTGCTCTTGAGGCAGCAGGCAGAGAGGCTGACAGAGCAGCTCTGATCCCAGGTAAGAGACCTAACTCAGGAGTTTCAGGTCATTTTTCATCCTTTAATGAATTTATAATTCTGCTGGACTCCTTTGGTAACAAGGTCATCACACAGGGCGAGAAGCCCAGTGTCCAGACGGGAGTGCTATTCCATGCCTGGTTGTAGACAAAAAGAAGGAAAATAAAGCTGGCAAACTTGTCCCCAAACATTTATTATGAGTGAAGAGGTAATTATATGTACTAACAGCAATGCTCACACACATCTGTCCACTCCCCGCCCCCTCCCTGAGGTCAGGAGCTCCTCGGGACACAATGCAGGAGACGATTTGCAAGGAGAGGACACATAACTTCGCTTCACTCTTCACATTAGCCAAATGTGAAATTGGGGTGGAGGCCAAGTTTAGAACTTAGTGTTTTCATCAGTAAATCCTAAGAGATAAATGGAGAGAGATCTCACATAGAGGATAAAGCTGTACAACAAAACATAAAAATAATATATTCACAGTTTCCCCTTCTATTATTAATATTTTGTCCGCTGTCATAGAGTTGCAGTCTCTTTCCTACTCACTACATATTAGATGGCTACTGGCTTTGAATCTGTTCTAACCCCTTCAAGACTCCATCCCCACACCTGAAATAAATATGAATACAGGGGCGCCTGGGTGGCTCAGTGGGTTAAAACCTCTGCCTCCGGCTCAGGTCATGATCCCAGATCTTGGGATCGGGCCCCACATCGGGCTCTCTGCTCCACGGGATCCTGCTTCCCCCTCTCTCTCTGTCCGCCTCTCTGCCTACTTGTGATCTGTCTGTCAAATAAATAAATAAAACCCTTAAAAACACATGAATATAAAAATCTTACCTTGCACTGCAGGATGCAAATCTACTTTGTAGACTGAAATGTGCCACACACCCTTTGGGCATTGTTATTCAACTGAAATTCTCAGATATTTTTAATCCACTATCTTCTCAACCATTAAATCCAAGCAGATGCCTCCTCAAAGGATGGAAATTACCATATGGGCCTACCCTACCCCTCAGCAGAAGACACCTGAACAGATTTGGTTCATGAATGGCCTTGTCTCCGTCTTCCAGAAGCTCTAGAAAAAATGTCCAGGATCATTTTCTACCCATTATTAACCTGGTCTCATGGATTTTTTTCCCCAATATTTATGATTCAGTACTGTCCTTAATGTAGTACTCAAACTGTGCATAGTGATCAATGAGTGCCCCCTGGAAACTTTGTGTTCTTTTGGGAGTTATCCATCACTTTTTGAATCTTTACTTTCTAAGGCAACAAGATATTTCAGGTTCATCTTGTCCCATTCTTGGCTTAGCACTAGAATTAGGCTTGATGGTTCCATTCAAAAGAGAATAGAACCAGAAACCAAGATTTGTATTCCAAGTGTGCAGCTTGTTTTGGGGTATCTACAACTCTGGGCATTTTTGGTGGACAGAGCTGGGTGGGTATATAAACACACACACAGTACAATGATACATGCACAGACATATATAACACATACACATGCATTTACATACTTCTATTTTAGAAATCACGAGTGTATATCAACTTTTCAAATTCCAAGCCAAATCCAATTCATTCCAGTTAAATCCAAATTCATTCATATAGATTTTTAAATACATATATAACACATGCATTTATATATATTTTATATTATATCCTGTACATACATATCTTCATTTTGTATATCTCTATCATCCTCATATACACACACACATGTACATACATAGTCTTTCACAGTAAGAACTTGGTTTCTAAGATCAGTACATTTCCTTGTCAATACTGTAATCGATCTAAAACAGTCTCAGAGTTGACTCAGATATTCAGAATGGAAAGCAAACTACTGAATAAAGAACTGAGGATTCATTGGTTCTTAATACGCAACTGTGCCCCACCCCCCCACCCCCCAAGACTGTCAACTCTGTTCCTAAGCTATTGACTACATCTTCTCTCCCCCTCAGTGTGGTTTTGTTATTCTTTTTTTTTTAAGATTTATTTATTTATTTGAGAGAGAAAAAGAGGGAGAGAGAGAGAGCATGCACGAGTCGGGGGAGGAGTAGAGGGCAGCAATCTTCAAGCAGACTCCCGCTGAGCAGGGTGGCTTATGGTGGATTTGAACCTACCACCCGAAAAATCATGATCTGAGGATAAACCAAGAGTTGGTGGGTAACTGACTGAGCCACCTTGGTGCCCCTGTTATTCGTTTTAAAATACAGTGGCATTCACTTGTTTCAGCTTGCTTTTAGCTCCATTTCCTTCTCATTCTTGTTTATTTTTTTAAATTTTTGATAGAATAGTAACACGCTCTGAAATCTTAAAACTTTACAAAAAAGAAATCTCAGAAAGGATACTAAAAATAAAAGTTTTATTTTATTTTTCACTTTCGTTTCTTGCATTAATGGAGCTCTATCTCCAGGGTGAGTTTCTAGAAGTGAGATTTCTGGGTTGGAGAATACATGCACGTGTACCTGTGTTAGACCTCAAATTCCCGTCTGTAGTGACTATGCCGTGTTTGTCCCACCAGCGATGCATGTTTCCAGACAGCTTTGCCAATTGAGTAACTTGTCAAGTCCTTTTGTCCAAATAGATGGCTGAGAAATGGTCTCTCAATGTAGTTTTCATTCACAATTTCTCTGATTATGAGTTGCAATGGACATCTTTTACATATAATATTACTTTAATATCTTTTTGTTAATTTTTTATTTACACATGACTCATATAAATTTTTCCATATGATATTTGCTCCTTTTCCCTTCCTATATAAAAGTTCTTTATATGCTAGGTGTATTTTTGTTCTAGTTTTTCATTTGTTCTTTGACTTATATATGTGGGTTTCTGCCATGGAAAGAGGGTTTTTTGGGGAGCAGGGGATAATGTAGACAAACACGTCAGTCTCTTCATTTATTGAATCTGGATTTTATAATGTTGTGAAAAATATTTTCTCACACTCAACTACAGAAGAATTTGCCTCTCTTACTTCTTTTTTAGATCCCATACAATTTCATTTTTCCGTTGAGATCTCTAACTCATTCAAAACTTATTCTTGAAGTTGTGTGCAGCACGGATCTAAATTCATCTTTTCCTCTGTGCTCTCCAGTTACTCCAATGCTATTTATTAAAAAATCCTTCTTTGCCCCCAATTATTTGAGACATCACATTTACATTGTGCCAGATTTCTAACATATGGCCAGGCCATGGGGAGAATGGTCGTGTTGAAACATCCCCATCTCCTTTTGGCTCTTTCTGGCATATTTCACAAGTTGTTTTTTGTTTTTTTATTTTTTTCCCCAGATGGGTTTGAACAGTTATTTTTAAATTTATCTTTACTTTCTTTATGTCTTATTGTTATCGCAATTGGGACTTCTTCATTTATTATATCTTGTAGCTGCCCATCATTCAAGTATATAAAGACAACAGAATTTGTATATCAATTTTGTGTCCTGCTTATTTATTAATTTTGATTAAGTTAGTTTTATAGTAACTCTTGGATTTTCCAGGTATACTATCATGTACTGTCATGCCACCTACAAAGAGAGTTTATTCTTTTTTTGAATCCTTCCACTTTTGATTGTTTTCCCTACTTTAATGACATTGGTGTAATCTTCTAAAACAATGTCTTCTTGCCTTGTTCCTGAACTTAATAAGAATAGTTCTAGTGTTTCCCAATTAAGAAAGATTTTAGAATTAGGATTGAGCATGTGTTTATATTTGTATTTAATTTATCTATCTATATATTTATCTAATCTCTTCAGACCTGTGGAACTGATAGGATATACATAGATTTATTTTAAGGAATTGACTCAGGCAATTGTGGGGATGGCAACTCCAAAATTTGTACAATAGACCAATAGGTGAAAACTCAGGCAGAAGCTGATGCTGCATTCTTTTTATTTTCTTTCTTTCTCTCTCTCTTTCTTCCTTCCCTTCTTTCTATTTTTTTAAAGAGAACATATGTGTGCTTGCAATAGCAGGGATGGGCAGAGGGACAGAGGAAGAAAGAGAATCTTAGGCAGACTCCGCACCTAGTGCAGAGCCCAACACAGGGCTCGATCTCACAATCCTGAGACCGTGAACTGAGCTGAAGCCAAGAGTTGACATTTCACTGACCGAGCCACCCAGACACCCATGATGCTGCATTCTTAAGGCAGAATTTCTCCTTTCCCAGGAAACTTAAGTTTTTGCTCTTCAGGCCTTCAACTGACCAAATGAGATCCACCAACATCATTCAGAATAATCTCCTTTACTTAAAGTCGATTTATTGTAGGTGTTAACCATATCTGAAAGATGCCAGCCATCATGGCAACCCTTGGATAGGTGTTGAATTAGCTGGGCAGTGTGGCTCAGTCGAACTGAGAAACTGAGCTGAACACATGTACTTGTCTCTTACTTCTCTAGCTTGTCAATGATTTTCTCTCTCACTCTTTTTCTCTCATATTGTATCTTGATTTTATTCCCCTGCTTAATGTTGTCTTAACGTTGTCTTTATTGGCCTTTATTAAATTTTGAGTCAAATCTGTTCTTTTAGCAACTTGTCATTTAGCTCTCATTTCCTGTAAGACTGTTTCTTCTCTGGGTCCCATTAACTTTTGTTTTGTACTTTTTTGTGTGTTCTCCGCTTCTATTTTTAACTTTTTGATTTAAGGTGTCTTCTCTATGTCTTTGAATGCTTATCTAAGTGTATTTAATTCAGTTTAATTGTTCTGTTACAATGCTCTTCTGCCTCATGGCTGATAGTTTTTCAGAGAATTTTTACCAGCTTTTATGTGTTGACTCATATTTTCAATTTTCTTACACTAGTTTTATATGAATGTGACCTGCATTTTCTACTCCTGTTGCTCTCATGGGAAGGATTCTTAAGTTTGAGAGTGTACTTTTTTGTGTGTCTGTTGCCTTCTGCATAGTGTGCTTATGTGGACAAAACCGGCTGTGGTGGGGAAAGTGATGGTTTGGGTATCTGTCACTCATATCTGTAGACCCCTTGTTTCCTTCCATCCTTTGCTGCCCTGTTTCCAGCAGCTGCCCACACTTTCTTTGGGTTCTGGTTCTTCACCGTTAGCAGCCTGCCTCTGGGGCTCTCACTTCCCTGGATCAGGTGTCTGGACTCCCACGTCCTGAACCCTAATCAACATTTTAGCATTTAGTGTTGGGTTTTCCCTTCAGGAAAAGACTTCCTTTGCTTTTCCTAGGCTGACTCCGTCTGGTGTCTTTTTGTCCTGAAGTCACTTCCACCTCAGCAACCCCACACCCTCACCCATGAGCTTGTGGTGCTGGGTAGCAAGCTCTGCTGGAGTGTGGTTTACTTCTCTACTGAGGGATAATTTTGTAGATTATGATATTCTCTATCTCCTGATAATGCTGTGGTTTTATTTGGATTATTTTGCAGGGAGGAGCTACAGGGAGATAAAAAGTCAAGCACTTGCTATAATCCTTCCCACCCAGAAGATCCCCATCCTCTTTTCAGCCATTTATCCTTACTTTTTAGCCAACAAGAAGCTGAGATCATGAGGAACCCAAAAAGAACTTTAGTAATGGGGGAAATGGAGCCACATTACAAAGGCAGCAGGGCATCAGTAACCATTGTGTATGCATGTTCAAAATGAGATAAGTCTACTGTTCTGTTGGGGTTGGGGTCCTTACAAAGACTAAGGCCATAAACACAAAAGCATGTCACTTGAAATTCTCCTTTGAGGGTCTCCCTGTAGGTGAATGGCCTTGACCCTCTTCACAGGCACTTTGGGCGGTGTATACTCCGAAGCTACAACCAGGGGGCTAACAATTACTTCAGGTTTTCACTTAGCTAAGAATTGTTTGTTTGTCTGTTTGTTTGTTTTTAAAGCATTTGACTATCTGGGATGCAGAGTCACTAAGCAATATAAAGAGGGATCTGCCTACAAACACAAAAAGAAACACAATAGCCTCACGATAGTTCTGAGCACACTGTTAGCCTTAGTCGCTGATCATTCTGCCAAAAAGGAGACAAGAGAGACAGCATTGGAAACATGGTAAATTCCCTAAAATAATCTTCCTGGCGTAGGGACTGATGGGTCACAGTGAGACATTCTCTTCCCTCCTCTAAGTCAACGTAGAGTCTAATATTGAAAAGCAGAGCCATCAGGATAATTCAGAGGCCATGTTCCCACTTCCTTCCCCTTAGTTTCATCCCCCATCTTCCCTTCATCACCCCAGCCCCCCTCCCTCCCTCCTTGCTCCTTGCTCCTTGCTCCTCGGGACCTGCCTCCAATTCTCAATAGCAGCCATGACTGTGTCTTAATGAAAAAAGATGGATAAAATATTACCATAACCTCAGAGGCATGAGCAAAGCCCTTATTAGAATTCGGACCTACAGCTGGACCTTCCAGCATGGGGCAGGAGATAAAGTTCACTATTGTTAGCTCACAAGTGGCTCAGACTTCCTGGCAACTGCGGGGAATTACTCAGTCATTTATGCAGGCCTTCAGAAATAGTCCACTGTTTCCCAACAAAAAAGGCATTCAGGCCGAGAGCTATGGCTCCCCGGGCCTTGGCGAGCCCGGTTCAGGACGGTGAATGGACGCTGCCTCCCAAGTCAATGGCCTCTGTGGGAAAGACAATGATGTCACCACGAATGTATGTGCAGGGTTTTGCTCTGCTTTTTCCTGCTCTCTCTCCTTCTTAGGATGGTGACCTGTTTGATTTTTTTCCCTTCTTTTTTACCCTCTTGCCATCTCCCTCCTGCTTCTTTGAGGTCATTATTTTTTTTTCAAAGTTTGGAACTCAAATCCACTGAAGGCACACAGCAACATCACTGTCATGGCAACACCGAGGCCTCCAGGATTCAGGTTTTGCATAAAAAGTAGAAAAAGCTTGAAAGGGAGGGCAGCGTGGAAGGGGAACGGAGCCAGGTCGGCCCCATCAGGGTTGGTGTGGGATGGGAGAGCAGAGGAGCAGGGTGGGGAGAAGAGCGGTGTGGCTGGCAGGAACCCATACAGAAACAAGCCTGTGAGCCTTTGAGCCTTTGCCTTCAGACTTCAAACACGGATGTGTGTTTCTGACAGGCAACCGCTGGCGAAGAAAAACACAGGTTCACAAGAAATAAAGTTTTGCTTTGGAAAATGTACCCAATTACAGTTTACAGGAAGCTTCCAGAACTTTGTCTAGCCTACTCAAAAAGAAACAAAAAGGAAAGGAAAAGTCCCACTGGGACTTGCAACTGGGGCGGAGAGGGAACAGAAAACAAGCTGACATGTTTTTGAAAATGCCCAAGGTTCTGGAGGTCCCTATTGTCAAAGGGCTGCAGTCAAAAAGTCTAAGACGCCTTTATGTCCAGTCAACTCACAGTCATCAGTGGCAAATAGAATGAAGCATTCCTTACTCTGCTTTCCTCTCCTGGGGAATACAGTTAGCATGAACTCCTGAGAGAAAGCAAGGAAAGCATTTCTCTGATAGGCTTTATGTTCATTCTATTAAAAAAATAAAATCCATTGGCTGTATCATAAGTCACAGGGCCCAGAGGCAGTCATTCCACGGAGCCCTGGAAAAGCCTACTGGAGGCACAGCAGGAGAGTCATCTCCATTCCCTGCAAGAATAGGTGCCACACAGGACCCAGTGTGTGCACGGCTCAGGGCACTCTAGGTGCGGGCGGTGGGAAGGCTATGTAGAAGGAGTGGAAATGGGAGCAGACATAAATCTAGCTGGTGTCACTCCACTGGACCCACTTAACAAGTCCACACTTCCGTCTGTGCAAGTCTGGAATCTGCAAGGTGGGAGGAGCCCACTCATCTTCACCAGGGGTCACAGAAGAGGCTCCCTTGAGCCCCATGCTGTGGCTACTGCCTGGACACCTGAACTTCTTGTGTCAAAGGACCAGAGGGGAAAAGTGGGGTCACTATTCTGATGAGGGAATTTATCCTATTCAGCAGGGGAAGTTAGAGCTGCTTTTCCACACTGGGGTGGGGGACAATGCATGCAGACCATGCAGAGCATCATGGTTGTCTCTTGTCCTGTTGTCACTGTGCATGGGGACCTGTAATAACCGTGGCCAGAGAAGGGGGAGATTGCCAAGTGTTCTGACCCCTCAGAAATGAAGATGCCAGTCATGGCATCAGGAAGGCCACTGTAGGGGGTTGAAGGGTGTCCCCCCCAAAAGATATGTTAGAGTCCTAATCCTGATACCTGAGGATGTGATCTTACTTGGAAATAGTGTTTCTGCAGAAGCAAGCCAGTGAAGATGAGGTCTCACTGAATTCGGGAGGTGGGGGGGCCTTAATCCAGTAGGATTGGTGTCCTTGTAAGAAGATGAAGCAAGATGCAGTGACAGGTGAGAACACAGGTGGCAGGGCTGGGAGAGACAGGGCCACAAGCCAAAGAATGCCCAGGCTTCCAGAAGCTGGAAGAGACAGGACAGGTCCACCTCTGAAGGTTTCAGAGGAGCAAGGTCCTGCCGACATCTTGATTCAGGCTTCTGGCCTCCACAAGGTGAGCGAGTTCCAGCTGTTTTAGTGCCCCCACGCCCCGCGCCCAACACCAGGCTGTGATGTTCCCTCAGACAGCCACAGGAAGGGAGCACAGCCTTGGGGGCAGGCGGTCAGGAGCAGACATGCTGTCTCAAGGGAAGGGAGCCGGGGTGGTGGGGGTGGAGAGAATGCCTGGCTGCCCCCAGACCAGTGCCAGTTTTCTGTAGGAACCCCTCCAGGAAGAGCACCTCAGAAGGATGACAAGAGGTGCTCCCCAGACATGCACGAGAAGCAGGTCTGTGCAGAGCAGGGGTGTCTGCACAGACATGGAGGTGTGCTCTTGTGTCCCCCTGTAAGAGTGGCGATGGCTGGGAGCCTGGATGACAGGTCAGCTCCAGCTGTTGCACTTTCAGATCTGCGTGGTGACTGTGCCAAACTTGTGTGTCCCTGGACTTTCCCAGACAAGGAGGGAGCACGGCCAGGCTCAGGACAAAGACCTTCCTGCCATCATGGGCACCCCCATGCGTTTCTTACTTTGTCTGAAACACTCCCACCACCTTTCTTCCTCCTTTCCTCTGACAGATGCCAGAGCTGCCTCGCCGTCTGAGGTTCCCCTCGCGTCCCCACCCATCCCCCCATAGACGGTCCCATACATGTCTCCTGCACGTGGGATGCTCTCTTGGAACTTGCTTCTCAGAGGACCGGAATTAATGCAGGGAACATTTCTGTCATGCTGTCACTCACAAAAACATCTCATTGTATATCAAATCCCTGTAAGCCCATAGAGGCTGATCTCTCTTCATTTACTCACTCAAGAATACACAAAAATAGCTAACACTCCAGGGCTCAGAACATTAAGAAACGAGCACAGCAGATTAATGAGCTGCGCCCACCTTCTGAGTTCTCTTGATGAGTTCAGACTATTACCCGACTCCATGCTATAATGGGCAGCTTCCAACTGGGGCTGAAACCAGAGATTTCTCAGGAGCTGTGGTCACCGGCTTCTCAGATTCCTTCTGATCTGAGCACGGTGCGCATCCGTTCAGAAAAATAAAACCAAACAAACAAAAGAGGAGAGCGATGGCACTCGGTTACAGCTTTTAAATTATTGGAAATTGTCACCTAGCAGCAAGCACCATACCTCCCGCCATAGGGCAGCTTAATTGACATAGGACTGTCCACAGCCAACTCTCTGGCTTATTGTTTTCTGGTGAGATGTCACTCTGCGTGATGAAAATTAGAGCAAAGCGGCACTCCATTCCCCTCTCCGGTCTTCTAAATCTCACAAAGGGAAGATTATTGTGAGTTTAAGGAAGGCGTTTGTTATCTTCTTACTCCAAATTTGGAAATCATGATGCTACAAATACCACTTGCAAACCAGGAAAACTCTTTGGTGGATGGGGAGTCAGAAAATAATAGTAATACATTACGATGATGAAAGAGGCAAAACAAAATTAAGAAAAAGAAGGAAAAGAAAAGGAAAACAGGGGAAAAATCTGGCTATCATAGTCTTATCATTATTCTGAAAGACAAATGTTGATCACGCACATTTCCGCTAGCGATACAGGTCTGGTGGATTCTGGGACGTGTGGGAGACCCTCCGTGGGCTCCTCACCCGATCAGGAGCAGCTGGTCCAGCAGGCCCAAGGACACCAGAGATGTACCTGCCACGGATCTCCGACTCGGAACTCTGGAGTGGAAGAGATCTCAGACTTGCATCCATACAACTTCCAGAAAGAAGGTTTCCATCCAGGCCTTCACAAAAGAGTAGCAATTTGATAGCTGATCAAGAGAGAAGACCATTGCTGAACCCAGGTGAGACACTGCTGAGGTCAAAGGGGACCCTGTCAGGTATAAGGAGATTCATGTAAGAGCACCCAAATGTCAATCAAGAAAAAGAAGTGGAAGAAAATCAAGAGAACTGCAAGTTTTAGACTTTATTTAAATGAGGCATTTCTGAAGGAAATGATGTGATCACAATAGAATATGGATCATGGGGATGGTCAAATTGTGAAATGCACATTGACTTATTTGTTTATATATGTGGGTTTTTATTTATTTGCTTGTTTTTCTTTACATTTATGGTGGTGTGCTTCAAAGACAGTTGGCAAGCTTGCGGGGCCAGCTACCTAGAAGCCACCAGTTCCCAGGTAAGCTGGTGTTTCTCTCAATCTAGACATCAATTCACATCAAACAAAGACCCACAACCAGGAAAAACAAAGGTTTTTTTTCTGTTTTATTTTGTTCTTTCTATATATATAGGAAGGGGTACTACCCACATACTCTTCATTTTACCAAATGGTCTTGTTTTATGAGATCTACATCTACTTCTATTCTCTAATTCCTTCCCTACCACAATTTTCATTTCCTTTCCATTTTAATTCACTTCTTAATCCTTTCCATTTAACCATTTTGTGTGTATGTATATATGTATATGTGTATATACATATATATACTAGGATTTGTATCTATTTTCTCTTTGAGTTCATAAATTTGCGTATTTTAAGTTTCTCTTAAACCTATTCTCTTTTGGGTATTTACAAAGCCTAATAATGCTTTCACTAATTACCCATTTGTTCCAGCAAGAAAGCTTAGAAGCATCACCCTTAGTTCTGTCACTACCCCATGCCCTGATTCTGTTGCCCACACAACGATGAGTCTTCACTCTCAGACATCTCTCTACTTTTTTCCTTCCCACTGTACTTTCTGCTACTGCTTCAGTCATGCTTCATCAACTTTCGCTAGGACCACCACAGTAGTCTCCTAATTGTGTTCCTCATGGTGCCTGCATAGCCCCATCGCCGGTCCGCCTTCCTCACTGCTAATGGAGTGTTCTTTATAAAATATCTCTCATCATTCACTCTCCTGCTTAAATTTCTCCAGCGGTCCTCAAAACCTAGAGGATTGTGGAAACCTTTCCCATTATGTCATAATGTGCTAGCTTCTTAACCTGTGTCACAACCAGCATCCCTATACTACTCTAATTGTGCCATCTCCCCAACTTTCCCAAGTGCTCTCCACCTTTTGCCATGATGCCTCTTAGTCTGGAATGCCCTACTCAGTCATCCCATTGACAAGAGCACCCTCTCTGCTTGTCCGAATACTCCTCACCCTTTAAGGGTTAGCTCCGATGACACCTTCCCTGTGAAACAACCCTGAACCAAAAATAATGTTATGCTCTGTTGAACTTCTGAATCACTAAACACTACCCCTTTGATTAAGCCTAATATTTCTGCCTTCTATGTAACTGGTTGTGTATATACCTATACCATGTCATAAGTACCGCACCATAAGCTTTGACCATGACCACATGTGACCCACACACTCTTCTACAACAGAAGTACCAGGAGAACAAATGCTTTTCCATTTGCCATGTCCACTGTAGGTCCAGGCACATTAGGGGCTCAAACATGCTTTTATTGTATGAATACCTAAATGAAGAAAATAATAAAGAAAGGTTGATCTATGTCTCATTCAACTTTGCAGTCCTCACTGAAAACAATATAATTTTGTTGAAATTCAACAAATCAGTAACTCTTGAGTGAATACATTATTTAATAAAAATACGGCACACAAAAACTAAAACAAAAAATATTTAATTTAGAACTTCCCAGCGATCTATTGTTTTTCTGTTGTGACCTCTGAATGATCAGTCTAGCCCATAATAAAACCATGCCCTAAATACCCAAGAATGGAAAATACTCTCTCTAATGTAGTGGCAGAGACTCCTCTATGAATTTATTAGACACAGGTCACCCGCTGCCTGAGTGAGTCTGGTGCCTGATGGCAGTGAGAGCTATTGTTATAAAAGAGAGATGTGTGGCAGAATAGTCTTCTGCTTAGCAATTGGAAAACCTCCTTTTTCCAACAAATTTGTTCTAACTTAAAAGTTAGATAGGACTATAATCACACACCTCTTACAGCAGTATTTTCCAACCTGGCATATTTTTTAAGTCACCAAAGCAAGCACATGAAAAATACAGATTCAATAAATACAATTCAGCAACATGTAAACAGAATTACACACGATGAGCAAGCAACATTTATTCCAGGTATGCAAGACTGGGTCAACACTCAAAAATCAATAAATGCAAAATTCACCATATCAATAGGAAAAGGAAGAGAAACCATGTGTTCATGCCGATTGACACAGAAAAGCATTTGACAAAATCTATCAGGAAAATCTATTATAATATTTTTCAATGATTAAAAACTCTCAGAAAACTAAGGACAAACTGGAAAAAGAACATTTACAAAAGACAACACATAATCAATGTCATCATTCATGGCAGAGATTGAATAATCTGTTCTAAGATCAGGACCGGCATGTTTGTTCTCACCTGGCTTACTTAACATAGTCTTGAAAGTTCTGGCCAGTGCAAATCCTTTGAAAAATACATCCCAAACAGACAGATTTTTAAAAATTTAAATTGTACTTATTTGTAGATGACACGATTGTTGATATAGAAAATCACAAGGAATATACCCAAAAAACTCGGAGAAATAGTAAGTGAGCTCAGCAAGTTCACAAGAAAAAAAATAAAAATAAAAACCACAAAATTGATCACATTTCTATACTAACAACAAACTGCTGAGACACTAAAATTAATGCAATAAAATTTACAATTACTGTGAAGAAATTGAAATACATAGCTATAAATTTGACTCCACGTAACAAATATGTCTCTTCTCTCTAAACTGAACTACAGGTTTTATGCAGTTCTTATCAGTATCCCAACCAAGTTCTATTGTAAACATAGACATGCTAATTCTAACAGTTTTATGGAAAGGCAAAGGCAAATTTTACAAAAGAAAAGGGAAGTGGAGAGAATCAATCTACTGGATTTCAAGAATTAAGATACAGCCACCGGGGTCAAGACAATGTGGTGTTTCGGGGAGATAAACACAAGGGTTAATGAAAAAGAATAAAGAGTCCAGAAACAGACCCACACGAATATGCCCAGCTGATTTTTTTTTTTTACATGTGTGCAAAAGCAACAGAGGAAAGGTAGTTTTGTACCAACTGGTGCTAACACAGACATCTGCAGGCAAACGATAATCATTTCCACTTAAGCCTCATATCTTACACAAAAACTAATTCAAATAACTCAAAAGTGGATCATGAACTTAAAGGTAAGATGCATAACTACAAAACTTGTTGAAATATGGAAATAGTTTCAAGACCTGAGGCGGGTGAAGAAGAGTCATTCGCCTCGACATCAAAAGCACGTGCCATAAAAGAAAAACATGATACGTCGCACCTGTTCAAAATTAAATCTGTTGATCTGCAAAAGACCTTCCTAAGAAGATTAAAAGACACATTATTGACTAGCAAAAAAAAAAAAAAAAATGCAAACCACGTATCTGACAGAAGACTACATTTGAATATACGAAGAACCCTCAAAACTCAACAGTAAACAGATACTCTCTTGTGGAAACATGGGCCAAAACCATGAACAAACATTCAACGGAAGAAGAAATGCAAACGTCAAAGAAACACGTTAAAAGAGGCATACTATCATTAGTCATTAGGGAAAAGCAAATTAAAACTAAAATAAGCGATCACTATGCACAGTTAAAATACAAAACCCAGTAAAAATACCAGTGGTTCACAGAAGCTTTATTTACACCGGTGCAAACTAGAAATGGCCTGGCTGTCCTTCAACAGGGGCATGGGGAAGCTTACCGTGACCCATCCACACAGTGGGATGTTATTCAGCAATAAAAAGGAATGTACTATTCCTACAGGCAATGCCTCAAATGAACCTCCAAGAACCATGCTGAGTGAGAAAAAGACAATTGGAAAAGATTATATAGTGTAGGATTCCATTCAGAGAACATTTGTGAAATGACGAAAGTATCCAGAACAAGTTAGTGACTGCAGAGGTTAGGGATGCAGGAACGAGGAGAGGTAATTGAGGTTGTAGAGGGTAGCAGGAGAGAGCCTTGCAGTGACGGGACAGTTCTGAGGCTTGACTGGTGGTTGCGCAGATCTGCACATGTGATGAAAATGCAGAGAAGTCAATACACAGTGCACACACACACACGCACACGCACGTAGGCTTACATCTTGGTTGTGAAATTGTGCTATAATTATACAAGATGGTGCCCCTTGAGAGAAACTGGTGAGGGGTAAGCAGGACCCTTCTGTACCCTTTCTCAGAAGTGCATGTGAATCTACAATCCTCTCCGAAGAGGAAATTTTAAAAACAGATTCACCGGTCCTTCCATGGCTATTCAGATGTAGCAGGTCTAGAGTGGGGTCCGGTTACGTGTATGTTCCACAGGCTCCTTGGACGATCCTGATGGTCAGAGCTCGAGGCTCTACTACTTCCTCACTTTGGAATTTCTGGCAGGGTGCCCAGATTTGACTAAGACACCGAGTGTGTGGGTTATGACAGAAGGATTCTTCACATGGTCAGTTAGATCCCATAAACATGTGCGTCAACTTCATCCTAATAAGAGAAAGGGTTAACACGGAGTCTCGTCTAACAGCCCAGATCCAGCAAAAGAGTAAAGCAGTTCTCTTATTTAACTGGAAGTATTTTCCCTTTTAACACTTTAGAAATAACACCATTTTACAGATGTGTTGTTATGGTCTATTGCAGTGTATGGTAAAAAGTTTCAATAAACTTTCTGGAGTTCTATTCGTGGCTGAAAGTTACCCATCACCCCTTAGAGATCTATACGTTGGAGTTTAGGAGAAAAGTTTTAAAACACAGACTAGCCATTAAAGATTTAAGAACTATCTTCCCCTCATCTAAGATTCGTAATATAAAGGAACTCTTATAATATTCAGGGACTTCACACAGTACATTCATTCAGATCAGGACCTCATGGATCAGGTTAACTCAGCGGCTAACGAGGGCCAGGAGCAGAGTCCCCAGGGGACTGAAGGAGCTCTTCTCAGGGACTCAGGCTTTGGGATCAGGTTTAACCATTCCCTTGTTCTCTCTCTTCTCCCACTGGATTGTGAGTCCCTTGAAGGCAGGGGCTGGTGGTGTTCATCTCTCCATCCCAACTTCTAACACAGACCGTAGCACAGGGAGAATTCTCCTTTACGATCAGTGCTATCTGCTCTAATGATAAAAACAGTCATACCCACATGCTTAAATATTGCTTCTTATTTCATTTTTCACATATGAGTGTAAAGCAAGATTAAAAACCATTCAACAAATATGATCTCAAGAATTAACCTGGAATTATACCAATATGAATTCTGAGAGAAAAATCACAATAGACTTGACATCCTCATTTGTATACAGAGAAAAGTCTAAATAAAACTTAGTCTCTCTCCACTTTTGCATTTTAATGAGTACACCTACATTCTTAAAAGGCAGCAAGAAGGTGAAATTAATGTCTATTTATAACTAGGAATATGTATGTTTCTAATTCTGAGACACGGATTTTTCAGGAAGTAACATAGAAAAACGCTTTCTCTAGATACCTCTTTTAAATTGATATTTTCACCCAATTTCTTTGACCAAAAATTTATTCCAGGGAAAAACTAATTTTTAGTATCCAGTTTTCCCATTTTTTAATTAATAAAAATTCCAAAGAAAGGTCATTAAAAATTTTTCCTCAGTACCACAAATACAAAGTTGGATGAATTCTTGTAAACTTTTCCCTCTTGCTTTCTATTTTTGTTCACTACAACGAGATCAGACCCACATTGTCACTTTATTTTTTTAGATTTATTTATTTATTTGTTAGAGACAGGGAGAACGAGCACAGACAGACAGAGAGGTAGGCAGAGACAGAGGGAGAAGCAGGCTCCCTGCCGAGCAAGGAGCCCGATGTGGATGCTGGGATCATGACCTGAGCTGAAGGCAGCTGCTTAACCAACTGAGCCACCCAGGCATCCCCCACGTTGTCACTTTTAAATATTCCCCTGGTGATGCGTGCTGATGAGATGTTTGTTACTACTTCTTGGCAAAATTAAGCAAACTATTTAAAAATTAGATCTCAATTTTGGTTCTTACCTGGGAACAGTAATTAAAACAGGCAGTTTGTTGGTGATTTTTCCTGGCTTCCAGGGACACATCAAACTATCCCAAATAGAGTTCTAATCCTTGTCCTCCTACATAAAAAATCCCTGCAGCGAGCAAGGGGTTACTGACCCAGAATGAAGAAATTAATAAGCTTTGATTATTGCATTTGGGCCATTTTATTTTAAACCATGAAATCAAGAGCTGGGTTCGCTTTCATGCACGGATGGCTGAAGCTAGCCCCTGGGACTGCCCAGGTGCCCCAGCACCTGTGCCTAAGCTCGGCTGCCTCCATCCCAGCCCCAGAAGCCTTATGGGCACAAGCTCACCAGCCATTGTTCCCCATCCTGCGCCCAGCCAAACAAAACCTCTTGGCATTCATTTTTGCAGATGATTGGGAGATTTCATGCAGATGAACAAAAAGGAAAGGAATTTCTGTTGGCATCCGTGGTCTTTCTGTCAAACCACTCAGGAAGAAGCTGGCCCCAGGACCCCAGGCCCAGGC
This sequence comes from Taxidea taxus jeffersonii, assembly GCA_003697995.1. Taxonomy (NCBI): domain Eukaryota; kingdom Metazoa; phylum Chordata; class Mammalia; order Carnivora; family Mustelidae; genus Taxidea; species Taxidea taxus. The sequence goes on along the minus strand of RCUC01149045.1, from coordinate 23,732 downwards.
TGTCCGCATGTGGTCAGGAACAGCAGGTGCGTGGTGGAAACCACGGAGGCCTGGGCCAGGGCCAGGGAGTGACATCATGTGGCTTGCACAACGATTTAAGGCCTGCATGGCACATGCCAGATGAAGTCATCAGGACGCTTGGGATCAGAGACAGCCGGAGGTCAGAAAAAGGGACCCTTGGCAAGGGCGAGCGGTGTCCAAGGGAAAGCCGCTAGGAGAGGAGTGTGCTTCATTATCTGTGCGCTGGCCTTCTAGCTCTGGGAGTAGAGCCGCTTCAAATCCTGGGTTCGCTCCGGATTGTTGTCTGAGGGGTGTTCCTGGCTGGAGCTGCCGCTCTTCTCTCCAAACCCCAGTCTAAGAAAGGCAAAGAACCAAGGAAAGGAGCCTAATACACATGCCTTTTACAGATCTGTTTATGTTCAAGTAATTTTACAGCCATAACGGCAGCATTTTTAGAAAAAGGAAATTAGGAGAAGCTATTCTTCTCACAGGCCTTCACTCACAGAAGGATTCTCTACACTTCTCAAAAAGTGGATACTTACTTCACTCGGGTTTTATACATTGGAAATAGGATGCCTGATGACGAAGAAAGGGAACGATGGGGTAATTCTTACACACGAAAGAAGACACAAACAACATGGAGCAAGTGCATTTTCAAGGGGTGCTACTTCTACCATAGAGACCCTCCTGTGTCCATTGATTAGTGATAGGGAAGCCTTGCAGAACCCTGGCATACATACCCACGTTAATAAATTACCCCTATGCAACACTTTTATCTCATCTACGTCCGATTTCCTACTGTGCAGCTGGCCCGGTGCTGTCCTTCTTACCTTCTGTTCCCTCCAGGACGAGATGCAGCCTTGGGTCAGGGATCGCATTTCGTTGGTCCAGGGTCTGCAGATCCCTTCCCCATACAACATTTCCTCACCCTTCTTTTATGACCTTGACATTTTTCAAGAGGTCAGTACCCCACCTCCCTTTTTAAACAGAACATTCTTTAGGTCGTGCTTGATCTCCTCACGTTGGACTCAGGGTGTGCAGTATAGGCTGGAACACACCATGGAGGGGTTGTTTTGTCCTTCTCAGGGGGGCACGTCCAGAAGCGTACAGTGTCCATCTGTCCCTCATCAGTGATGTCCCTTGTGAGCACTTAGTCAAAGTATTGCCCAATTTCTCCATTGCATCATTATTTTTTTAATGAATAAAAAAAAGTTATGGGCAGATATCTGGGTGCTTACTATCAAAATTTCCCCCTAAGTTTCCCATCCATTGACAATTCTTGCCTGGTCCAATTTTTACTTTGATGTTTGCAAAATACTGACTTTCCAGCTCCAACACTCACTCACGTCTCCTAGTTGGCATGTGGCATTCTGCTGTAAGGAAGAGTCGGCCCTTCTTCCTTATTTATTTGTCTATCTGTTTATTACTGGTAAGCACTGGGCTCTGAAATAAATTTCTCACTTGTGTATGTATCAACTCAAGGACAACAAAGAAACACAAAAGAAACATATCATGTTGGCAGCATCTTAAAAAATTTAGTGAGAGCCCGTTAAGTCTTACAAATGGCATTCTACCAATTTTGGGAATATATGTTAGCATAAGTAAAAAAAATAATAAACTTAGGTTATTATCAACCTAGACAATTTATAGGCTGTCCAAAATACACGGGACTGTGGTAAAATCTAATGGCCGTTAGTCTATCTCCTACAGTGGCCCATGGAGGATGCTGATGAGGAAGACATTAAAATCCCCATAATTATTATTTAGCATTTATTTGGCACCATAAACAGATACAGAGGAGTGTGATAGATAAAACTGTGCTTTGCTAATAACACTCTGCCCCGAGGAGCTCAGGGTCCTGAAGGAATATGCCTAATTGGGCAGTGTTATGCTGTGGGAAGAAATCTCTTTGCTTTCATGAAATATTTAGGAGACTTTGGATGAATTTAGCCTTTTATAAATTATAAATCAGCCTAATTGTTGAAATAACATAAGTGAAAAAAAAAAGATTTATCAACACAGTCTAGTGGGAAAGTTCACCTGTGTAATGAAGTAACCCTCAGCGGTATGGACGACCCCGGTGAACCCCTGGTCTGGCTCCCAGATCCCAAGGGCAGGACTGAGGGAGCCTTCCCATCCACGTGTCTAGCTGCACGGCCAGCCAGACCTCTGCGTGGCCTTCCACCACTGCTGATGGACGGAAGGGGAGCAGTGAGCTGGAAATCAAGAAATCAAACACAGAAATGACCAAGTTAACAGGCAAGTGTGTGAGCCTCACGGACCCCCTCCCTAACACATTTCCAAGAGCTCTTTACCATTATTTGTGTCAAAACTTACTTTCTGTGAATTTCTCACATCAGCCGCCCCCATTTAATATGAAGAGTGCACCTACTTCATCAAGCTTTGGGCATTTCATCCCACACTCCATCCCAGAACTTTGCAGTCAAGTGCTACACATTCCAGTAAAACTGGGCTGTAATCTTATGGGCTTCAAAATAAGATGCAGAAAGCCACCAGTTAATATCCCTCTCAGTATTACCCATTTTTCTTGAGCAACAAGAGAAGAGCTACTGTACATGCTTTCTGTTTGTCTCATTTATTTAAATATTTAAGATAGCACCTACAAGGCTGGAAATCCAGGAGATACTTGAACATATCGGGTTTGGGATATCCTCCAAGACCTCCGCCCTGCCTTATAGGGCCACTTTCTCTTAAATACCCAAACACTGCCTGCCTTGAGGAGTTTTTCACTGCCCATGACCCTCTTCCTCAGACCTGACACTCTCCTTCCGAACTCAAATTTCCGAATTCATGCTGAAGTCAAGGCAGAGAAATGTGGCTCTTTCCCCTTTCCACAAATGAAATTCCAAATCTTTCTGCTAAAAAAGGGATCTACCATAGGTGGTCATCCTTTAAACTGCAAAACACCAGCAGACATGACAAAATCACACTATTTCCTTCAGTGTGAACAATTGTTTAGGTAGCCCGCCTGCCTTCAATGTGACTTTTTAAAAGAAAGGAAAGTGGTAAACAACAACAACAACAAAACTGAAATATGTTATCGCACTATATGGTAAACACATAAGGATTCTGGGTTTCTTTCCCCTCTACTTCTAATGTCTGCCTTATTTTAACTTTATTCTCACGTATGAGGAATCTACTAGATGTGTTTCAGCAGGGGATGCAGAGAGGTGCAGAGAGTTATCCTTGGTGCTAAATAAGCTAGAAAACAAACCAACAAACAAAAACCTTTGTTTAGATTTAATTTGTTAGATTTAGTTATATACCATTGCATTGCTTTGGCCTTCCAAATCTCCTTCTTAAAATTAAAAAAAAATTGAAACCCCTGCCTTCATTTTGTCTTTCTCCAAGAAGAATGTTTCTATTGTAAAATGATCAATTTCCTACACTTGTTTCTTCAGTGTACCTATTGCCTTTAACATCTTCTCCTTTCTCATCAAGCAGCATCATTAAGTGCGTAGTGGATACTACTAGAAAAATGTCAGTATTTAAAACTACCATGTGTACATGGATGTGTAAAAAGTATCATCTATTTACAATTATAGAACAAAATACAGAGAGAAATAGTATAAATGAAAGCTATTTTTATCCCCCGCACACATTTCTACCTCTTAAGAGATATTATTTTAGAACAACTTTTCTGGGATTCTAGAGTGTAAACCTCTGAAAATAATTTTTAAAAGATATATGATGTATATTTGAAATATAAAACATAATTATGTAGAATATAGGCAGTTCCTTGGGGTGCCTGGGTGGCTCAGTGGGTTAAAGCCTCTGCCTTCGGCTCTGGTCATGATCTCAGGGTCCTGGGATCGAGCCCCGCATCAGGCTCTCTGCTCAGCGGGGGGCCTGCTTCCTCCTCTCTCTCTGCCTGCCTCTCTGCCTGCTTGTGATCTCTGTCTGTCAAATAAATAAATAAAATTAAACTTAAAAAGAATATAGGCAGTTTCTAGACTTTAAGTAATAAAATAGCATAAAAATATGAGTATTAAGAACAGAAATGCATGCTTCAATGCAGATTTCAGATCAATATTCAAAATTATGACTATTTTATATTAAAATGCTTATGATATTCTAAAAATATTATTAAATTGTTCAATGGGACTTCAATTTCTTGCAGACTAGATCCTGGATGACCTTGATCTTCTTTATTGAAACAATTAAAATACTGGAATATAGATGATACGTAGATGGTACCATTATGCCTCACTCTCAAGCTGGCACAGAAGAAGGAACCTGCCGAGTCTAAATAAAAATGAAAGCAGAAACCTGGGAAATAAGCAAGAAGTGTAAGAAGCAAGGTTGGTTTTGCCTGGGGATTTTATTGTAAACTGGAGGCCTTGAGCTTCTTCTTTGATATGAACAGAAACACTTAGGCCTGCGCAATGTGAAGAAACTCATAAGACACCTTCCCTCATAAAGCTGAAATCCTAAAGGAGTAAGGACACTGTCCAGAAAGAAACTGATTGATCTCAATTTTGATACTGTCTGGGATGAGGAGAAACCTGTCTGAAGAATTTATGTCTTTATAGCCCCAAATCACACCATTTGTGTGAAAGGAAGGAAGGAGGGGCGCCTGGGTGGCTCAGCGGGTTAAGGCCGCTGCCTTCGGCTTGGGTCATGATCCCAGGGTCGTGGGATTGAGCACCGCATCGGGCTCTCTGCTCTGCGGACAGCCTGCTTTCTCCTCTGTCTCTCTCTGCCTCTCTGCCTACTTGTGATCTCTGTCTATCAAATGAATAAATAAAATCTTTAAAAAAAAAAAAAAAGAAAGAAAGGAAGGAAGGAAGGAAACTTGAAGCTGTCCCAGGTTGGTGAGGTTCTAGGCCACTGGCAGAAGCAGATTCAAATTCTAGCTGAGTGCAACCAGGTAGGAAATATCCCGACATTTAAGTGCAGGGAAAATAACTAGCTGACATTTTGAAATGCATAAGACCCAGAAGGAAACAATGTCCCATGTATGAGAACCAGCTGTAACAGTAGGCAGCAAAAGAAAATCCACAAGGTCTCAAAACGGGAATTATCAGAATCAAATTTATTTTTACATGTTTCAAGAAATAAGAGTTTGACAACATGAGAGAGTTGCAAGAGTTTATTTAAGACCATGGAAATTTGAAAAAGAATGACATCACAATTTCACTGTCTGCAAATGAAATTTAAATTAAATTAGTGGATTAAACAGCAGATTGGAGAAAGTTGAAAAAAAAGAATTCGCAAACTGTCAGAACTAAAGAGACCATCCTGAAAGCAGCAACAAAGGAAAAAAAAAAAAAAAAGATGAGAAACATGACAAAGGGGTTAAGCACTGAAAAGAAAGTGAAAAGTTTTAACTTTGTCTCACTACAGTTCCAGAAGGAGAAAATAAAGGGTAAGAATTAATATTCAAAAGACAGTGACAATGGCTGAAAGCACTCCCGAATTGTTGTAACTTAGCAATTCTGACATCGGGAAACCCAGGGAGTTCCGATCAACAGAAATGGAAATCAAACTCATCATGAATTTGCAGAGGAGTCAAAAGCAAAGAGGGAAGGACAGATCACCACAGACACATAGCAAGCGGACTGATGAGTGATTTCTCAACAGTAAGAACAGAAGCCATGAGGCACTGTAATTAATACCTTCCAAGTGCTGAGAGAAAATAATTGTCAATCTCAATGTCCATATACTTCAGGAACGAAGGCACCATACAGATATATTCAAGTCGGAACTGAGTTTGTCACCAGCAGACATACACAGGAGAGGCAGAAGGAAAGAGACAGCAGCTGGAGTGTGTGAGATGTGGTCACATGACAGGGTGTGAGGACTTGCTGACCAGAACCTCAGGCACCCCCATGGGACCGCTAATCTCGGAGAGCTGAGAGGCTTGACCGCCTCTGGGACCTGGATGCCCCATCTGTGCAGGAGGACAAAAAGGAGCTTCTTAAACCTGATGATAGCATCTACATGGTCCAGACCTGACCTACTTTCCAAGTTACTATTTCTCCCGTGACATTTACCTCCTCTACAACACCACATAATCTAGTTATTATTATGCTGATTGGTTATTTTCCATCATCACTGCTACTTTTGCTAAAATTTAAGCTCTATGGTATCTGGGATTTTTGTTGGCTTCGTTTGCTGGCTAACGCTAAGCCGTGTGTGAATATGTGTGGACTGACTGAAAAGTTACAAGTATTTTCTTTAAAATAGACCAAAATAAGTAAACACAGTAAAACAGACACAGAAATTAAAGGTAAAACTCAACATAAGAAACCAAATTGTCCGTATTTTTAGAAAATACAATTATCTACAGAAGTCTCAAAAAATCTACAGGCAAATTATTATAATTAATAAGAATACTTGCCACAAAGTATACAAAATCAATACACAAAGGTATAATTGTATCTACTCTAGAGCAACACAAAGTTATTTAAATAATTAAGAAGATACCATTTTAAATACAGAGAAAACATATAAGACCTGAGAATGAACTTAAACACTTTAAGCATTCTATGGAAATACTGTCTCATAAAAGATGTATAAGGCATTTAAACACAGCTATCAAAGAATATCTAAATAAAAGAGAGATGCCAAATTTTTAATTAAAAAAATAATGTTCAACATATATCAGTGCTACACAAATGGATCTATGAGTTCATTGCAAGTTCAATAAATTTCCCGACAGAAGTTTTCACAGATTTCACAAACTACTTCTACAATTTAATAGGAAGAACAAATGGCAAGGATCATGAATGCCCCTTTGAAGAATAAGGTAGAAATAACTGCCTTCCTAGACATCAGGGCTTGTTATAAAGTAAAAGTAATGAAGTAACAAATACTTAATAAAATAGTAGCAATCAAAATGTGTTGTAATGTAGGAACAATTAAACAGTGTGGTGTGGAACCAAGGTCAACATGAAGAGCCCAGAAATAGACCCACAACCATGGGAAGGATCTAAGACTGCAGGCAGGGCAGGTGAGTGGGGAAAGAAGAAAAGTCTGCAATAATGGTTATTCATATTTTTTAAAAATGAAGTTTGTACTGAACTTTCTAGGAAAAAAAAAAAAACCCTGAACGAATTCTGTGATCCCTAGGCAAGAAAAGATTTTTTAAAAAAGATATTATTTATTTATTTGAGAGAGAGAAAGAGAGCCCAGAGGGAGAGTGAGAAGGAGAAGCAGATTCCCCCACTGAGCAGAGAGCCTAATGTGGGGCTCGATCCCAGAACCCTGAGATCATGACCTGAGCTGAAGGCAAATGCTTAACAGACTGAGCCACACATGCATCCTAGTAGGAAAAGATTTCTTAAACAAGATCCCAAAAAAGAAAAAAGATAGATATGTTTGACCACATTAAAAGGAAAAAACTTGTATTCATTGAAAGATACTATATAAAGTGGACTGGTAAGCCACAAGCGGAGAGGGTGTTTTCAACCCTTACAGTGGATAAGGGATTAGCATCCAGAGTATTTCTAATGAGTTAATCAATCCAATGGAAAAATCAGCCAAAAAAAGAATACATAGAATACATGAGTAGGTATTTACAAAAATGAAAACATAAATGGCCCACAAATACATGAAATGATATTCAACCACAGTATTAATCAGGAAAATTAAAACTAAATCTGCAATTTAAGTCTATTTCACTATCACCAATTTGGCAAAAATTGACGTCTGATGACATCAAGTGCTGGAGAAAATGCATAAGAAGAATACATATGTGCTGGCAGGAACGTAAGTTGGTACAAACACTTCGGACTATGGGCTGGCCACAAAGCTGGACAAAGTGCCTTATGACCAAAGTGACTCCCCCCAAGAAAATACTGCTCATGTGCACATGTGTACCTCATATACAAGTGCTCCCAGCAGCACTGTTCATAGTAACAGGAGGAAGTAAAGAATTGTGATGCCCATCAATAGTAGAATTGACAAGTCAATGGCAAAATACCTTTCCAATGGAATACTCCAAAGCAGTAAAATAAATTAAGTAATAAATTAACTAGAACTACTGCATCACTATGGATAAATCTCTAGAGCAAAATGTCGAGAAAAAGAAATAAGCTAGACAAGAATAAAAGTAGTACAATTCCATCAAGAATAAAAGTAGTACATTCCATGTACTTCAAAGCTGGCATATTCAAACACTTACTTGTTCAGGGAAGGATACATAGATGGAAAACTATAAAGAAAAAAAGGAAGAAGAAACATAAAACTCAAAAAAAATAGATAACCTCTAGGTGGGGTTCAGAATCAAGGAGGAACATAAAAGAAATAAGTAAAGTATGACTAATCATCTATTTTTTTAAAGCTGGACGCTTAGAATGAGAATGTTTTTTAAACTCTGCATAATTCTATTTATGCCTTTTTTGTCTCAAAATATACATGTTTTTAAAAGTCAATGGTATTGATTAGTAGAGCTGTTATATGCTTTTAGAGTACAAAGTGGCATAGACTAAGCTTATATACTCATGGGTTTCTACCAGATTCCATGCCTTTCCTTAGAAATCCAAAATAATATACTTATCTCTGCACTGGTCCACACATTAAACATGAAGGGCGATGTCCATTCAGATGTCTTCCTTTGGGGTTTTGTCTTGTTTTGTTTTGTTTGGAGCATTCACTAAAATAAAGTTTCATGTGACATGAGAGCTGTTCCTGGATTCTAATCTGTATAATAAACAAAAACAGAAAAACAAATAAAACCCAAAAAGCAAAAATAAAAATAAACCCAACACTGTGAGAAGCAGACTAGTCAACAAGATAAACGTGGGCCGAGCAGTGTTCGGCAGAATACGGGAGCCTTCCGATCTCAGTGACAAGCCAGTGCTGCTGGGTGAATCTGGCCCAAGTACACCGGATGGCAACGAACATCTCACTTCTGCAAGTTCAAACACTGATTCTCAAATGTGTGCAGAAAAAGGTCAAAAGACAAAAACATGAACATCAAACATGGTAGCATATTTAAATTCATAGAATGAAAATCTATCCTAATATAGACCCTATGCAAGAACACTGTTGCTGTAAGTTATACGTGCTTTTCCTAGAAACGAAAATTTAAATTATAGGACACAGCCACTAACAAGTCTGCAGGTTGTTTTAAGCCAATGACCAAGATTCTTCTTCACCATTAATTTACAAGGTATGTACAGAATTTTAGCACTCAGAAGTGGTCTCTAAAACAACACCAGAATTTTACAAGTCACATAAAATGCACTAATATTAATTCTATGAAATATTTTACTTGCAAATCAATTTACCCATGTTCTCCTAGAGCAAGTGGCATAATGCAGTTGAAAATTGTATTACAAGTAGATTTGCTCCAAATAATCACTCTCAGCATCGTGCCTCCAACTAAATAATCCTGCGATGTTTGCATTCGATTATTTGGAAAATAATAATTATAACAATTATAATATTTCCTGAGGGACCAATAATCTAGCAAATTAAATCCAGTGAAATATAAATATGTCATCATTATCTTTTAATATTGGTGAACTGGATCTGGGAAAACAGAAGCTATTATTCAATAAATAAATAATCAAGTATGGCCTTGTTGTTAGCACTCAACAATAACCATATAGATGTGTCCAGGGCTGTTTAACAAGGTTCCTTATAGTTCTAAAGGTGAGAATTAATGAGGAAATTTGTATTAAATATGATCAGAAGCCCTGAATAAAACAATCTCATTCCCAGCCTCCACATAAACAATACAGTGCTGTCTACATATGCTTTTGGGTTCACTAAACTTCGTTGTCATTTCTCAGACTAAAATGAAAGTAGAGGGAGGGAGGGCAGTTTTTAAAACCAGGCAAACAAAACTCTCACCCCAGGAGTCAGTGATATGGATGTGTCCTTTTCAAGTCTATGTCAAGTTACATCGAAAAATAGGCAAAGTAGCCACACACCAAAGAGATTTTCCAAATCTCTGGAATGTACCCAATCTAGATCATTTTGAGGTGATCTCATAGGACCATGGGGACTTCACTCCACATTGCCTGGTGGTCAAAAGTAATGGATATTGTGATGGTCAGTCATGCCAGGACCATGGTCTATCCCACGGCAGGAAATGAGCAGGCACGGGAGAAAGGGGATGTTCTGCTGTGAAGGCAGACAGCCAGTGGGGGCACTGGACCAGGACCTGAGGCAGGAATGGTTCTGCAGGTGGAGGCAAAACTCTTGCTTTTGGGACTGCAACCACACCTTGGCAACAAGAAGAGTCCTGGCCTCTCACTGGAAAGGAGTGAAAGCGCCAACAGTGGGGCCAGAATCCAGAGCAGCCAGTGTCTGGAGCACAGAGGTCTTGAGAGCTCTTGTTTGGAAGCATCAGCAAAGTTCACCAGCAAATCCAGCACGCCCATCCTGCAAAGTGACCAGCACAAGCAGCAAAAGTTAACAGCTTGACCCCCAGACCAGATGGCTGGAGGTGGGGCAAGGAAGAGTGTGGAGAACTGACTGGGGGTACAACTCAGAAACGTTTGAGAGGCACTTCCTGGCAGAGTGCTTTACAGTACCATCTGAAAAAGAAACCAGAGGGACTTCACGCATTAGTAAGCTGGATCTAAAAGAAGAAAATATAAACTCTACTTCCTACTTAGAGTAATTAGGTGGGTTGGGGCTACCTGGGGGACAATATTATTTATCCTACAGGCTCAGGCAAAGACATCCAAAATGATGTTTAAGGCAATGGTGTCTACCAGATTTTCAAAGATTGGTTCTCACTTCTAGCCCTCACCCCATTCCTTCCTTTATGCAATGACACACTTTCATAACTATCAAGAAAGGAGCAAGTGACTGTTTCTATTTTGTTCCGGACAATGCTTTGATTAGGCCTGGGTCAGTAAGCTGCCTGGTAGTCTCTCACAGAGACTTAAAGACGTTTGAAGCATCTTGAGTAGAAGCTAAAACTTGTCTTTCAATACCGTGAGTACTGACCACTGTTCACCTTTGTATTCTCTATTAGGTGTCTTCATATGTTAATTATGTTAACTCCTTGAATGTTGCAGAGAGAGCAATATTTTACATAAATTCAAATAAATTTTTATCCATTAGCCTGAGGCCAAACCTAAGCTAATGAAAAGAATAGAATTTGCTGGGTGGTTACTGTTGAACTTTTCTTGTCAGGGAAAGTGAGGGAGACAGATACTTTAAATAAAGAAGGCAGGTATGAAACTACTCATGCCATGAAAAAGGGTGGTCAAATTTCAGTCATCTCCCTCATGGCCTCTACCTAGCTTCCCCCAATGGCGACCTCTTGCAGATAGACACATTGATAGGGTCAAGATACAGAATATTTCCATCACAGGAGGATCCCTCCTACTGGCCCACTTCCCTTCTCTCCTGTCCTTAGCTCCCAGTAATCACAGATGTGTTCTGTTCCTATAGTTTTATTGTTTCCAGAATATTTCATAAATGGAATCTTAGAGTATGTAACCATTTGAGAATGACTTCATTTACTTAACACAAGTCTCTGGAAATTCATCAAAGTTGTTACATCTTTCAATAGATTAATTTGCATGTGCTAATAATCTATTCCTTTTTATTGCTCAGTAGTATTCCGAGTTTTGGATCTAATGAAGTTTGCTTTAACATTTACCCATTGAAACACATCTCGCTTGTTTCCAGTTTGAGGCTGTCATGAATAAAGCTATGTTGGAGATTTACATACAGGTTCTAGCTTGAACATAGGTCTTCATTTCGCTGGGGAAAATCCCTGGGTCATATGGCATTTGCATGTTTACTTATTTAAGAAACTGCCAAACCGGTTTCCAAATTGGTTGTGACATGTTCCATATATTCCCACTAGGAACATAAGAGTGAATCCAATTTCTCCAGGTCCTTGCAAGCATTTGGTATTGTCACTATGTTTTATTTTAGCCATTTTGACAGACATGTCTTATATTTCATTTTGGTTTCAATTTACATTTCCTTAATGGCTAGATGCTGCTCATTTTTTCCCGTGATTAGTTGCCATCTGTACTTCTTTGGTGCAACGTCGATTTGTGTCCTCCCTTATTCTAATTGGATTTCTTTGTTTTGCTTTGCTGTTGAGTATTAAGAGTTCTTTATATATTCTAGATACTAGTTCTTCATTGGATTCTTGGAATGCATACATTTTCTCCACATTTGTAATCTTCCTTTTCTTCCTTTTGACAGGATCTTTTGAAGACCAAAAGTTCTTTATTAGGGGTGGAGTACAATTCATCACTTTTCCCTTTTATGGATCTTGCTTCTGGTGTCAAGTCTAGAAACACTTTCCTTTGCTTTACATCTGGAGGATCTTCTTCTATGTTTATTTCTAAATGCGTTATTGTTTTCCATTTTATTTTGAAGTCCCTGATCTATTTTGAATTAGTGTGTGCATAAGGCATGAGGTGTAGATCAGTCACTTTTTTTTTTTTTTTTTTTGGTCTTTGAAGTCCAAACGTTCCAGTGCCATTTATTAAAAGGACTCCTTCCTCCACTGAATTGCTTTTGCAGTATTATCAAAAATCAATTGGACAGGGGCACCTGGGTGATTCAGTCAGTTGTCTGCTTTCCACTCAGGTCATGATCCCAGAGTCCTGGGATTTAGCCCCTTGTCAGGCTCCCTGCTCAGCTGGGAGTCTGCTTCTCCCTCTGCCTCTCCCCTGGCTTGTGTTCTCAATATCTCTTTCTCTCTCTCTCTCTCTCTCTCTCTCTCTCTCAAATAGGTAGATAGATGATAGATAAATAGATAAAATTTAAAAATTCTTTTAAAAAATCAGTTGGACATATTGTATGGATCTATTTCTGGGCTTTCTTTTCAGTTCCATTGTAATATATGTCTATCTCTCTCTGAGATCATACAATCTTATTGATGCAGGTATAAAATAAATCTTGAGGTCAGGTAGACTGATTCTTAACACTTTAACCTTCTTTTCCAAAATTCTTTTAGTTTATTCTAGGTATTTCGCCTCCCACATAAATCTTAAAATGATCTTGCCTATACCTACAAAATATCTTATCAAGATTTTGATAGGAATTGTATATAACCTGTTTACCAGTGTTCAGAGAATTGACATCTTTCCTCTGTTGAGCCTTCTAATCCATGAATGTGATAAGTCTATTTATTTAGAATTTTGAAAATTCCCATCAGTGTTTTACAACTTTTGGCATACAAATGCTATTCATGTCTTGTTAGACATATGCCAAAATATTTCATATTTGTAAAGGAATACAAGTGTTACTGTATTTTAAATTTTTGTATTCAAACTTCCTTTGCTAATACATAGAAATACAGTTGATTCTTATATGTTTATCTTGAATCCTGTGAAATGAGTTAAATTAATTTACTAGTTCTAGGAGAGTTTTTTTGTTTTTTTGTTGTGGTGTGTGTGTGTGTGTATGTGTGTGTATGTGTGTGTGTGTGTTGTAGATTCTTTGGAATTATCTATATAAACCATGATGTCACCTGGAAATAAGCACAATTTTATTTCTTCCCTTCCAATCTTGATGTCCTTTATTTCCTTTCCTGCAACATTACACTAGCAAGACCTTCTAATACTGTATCAGATAAGAGAACCATAGCCTTTTCATGATCTTAGGGGGAAAGCATTTACCTTTCCATTACTAAGGACAATGCTAGTTGTAGGTATTTTGAAGATTTCTTTTATCAAAATGAAAAATTTCCCTCTATTGGCAGTTTTCAGTGAGGTGTTTGTTTTTTCATGAATGAGTGTTGAATTTTGTCAAATGCTATTTTTACATCAATTGGTATAATCATGGCATTTTTCTTCTTTACCCTGTTAATACTAGAGTTCACATTGACTGATTTTTAAATATTGGACCAATCTTATATCCCTGGAGTAAATTTCACTTTCTTTTGGTATATAATTCTTCTTATTGCTAAAGTATACTTGCTAATAATTTGTTAAGAAATGCTAAATCTGGGGCATGTGGGTGGTTCAGTTAGTTAAGCTTTGAACTCTTGGTTTTGGCTCAGGACATGATCCTGGGTTGTGAGACGTGGCCCCAAGCCCAACAGAGAGTCCACTGAAGATTATCTCTCCCCCTATCCTTCTTCCTCCTCCTCTGCCCAGCCCCTCTGCCCCTCCATTTCTGCTCCAGCCTCTTGCCTACCCTTTTGCTCAGGCTCTTATTCTGTGTTCTCTCTCTCTCTCTCTTTTTTTTAAGATTTTATTTATTTATTTGACAGAGAGAGAGAGAGATCACAAGCAGGCAGAGAGGCAGGCAGAGAGGAGAGAGGAGGAAGCAGGCTCCCCACCGAGCAGAGAGCCCGATGTGGGGCTTGATCCCAGCGCCCTGGGACCCTAGCCTGAGCTGAAGGTAGAGGCTTAACCCACTGAGCCACCCAGGCACCCCAGGTGTTCTCTTAACTAATTAATTAATTAAAAGAAACGTTCCATCTATATTTATGTGTATTCTTGCTCTGTGGTTTCTTTTTTTAAAAACTGATTTTATCTGTTTTTGGTATTAGGATAATATTCTAAATTCATAAAAATAATGGAGAAGAGCTCTCTCTCCTTCAGTTTTCTAGAAGAGATTGTATGTAATTCTTTAATTCTTCCTTAAACATTTGACAGAATTCTCAAATGAATCCAGCTGAGTATACAGATCTCTTTTTGGGGGACATTTCCAATTCTGCAGCTAATTTCCTTAATAATTATAAGGCCACTCAGGTTATCTATTTCATACTGGGTGCATTATAGCAGTTCGTGTTTTTTTAAGAAATTGGTTCATCTTATCTAAGTTGTCAAACTTACACAGAGAGAGGATTGGATTCCAATATTATCGATATCTGTAGAGTTGATAGTGATTTCCACTGTTTTATTTCTGATACAGGTAAGTTGTGTCTTCTCTTTCTTTCCTTTGTAAGACTTGCTAGAGGTTTGTCCATTGTATAGACATTTACAAAGAACAGCTTTCTGTTTATCGATTTTCTGTTTCCAATTCCACTGATCTTCACCCTTACCATTACTTTTCTTTCCTTCTGATTACATTAGGTTTATTTTTTTTTTCCTTATTTTTAGTTCTTTAGGTGGGATCATAGATTACTGAACTGAAATTTTCCCCCTTTTTTCCTAATGTAAGCATTTATTGCTATGAACCTTCTTCCCAGCTCCGCTCTGGCTCTGTCTCAGAAATTTTGATATGTTTTTCATTTCATTCAGTTCAATGTATTTTCCCCTTGATATTTCCTTTTTGATCAGTGAATTATTTAGAAATATGTTACTCAGCTTCCAAGTGTTTGCGAAATTACTGTTATTTTTCTGCTTGGATTACTCGTTTGATTCCGCTGTGGTCCTTCCAGTTTTAGTTCTGACATGTAAAGAGTCTTGAAGTCATCACTCCCATCCCGACAATAAAATAATTAAAAAAAAAAAAAAACCTGAACTGAAAATCAGTGGCCTTTCTTGGACACACCAGAAAGACGCCTGCCTTTCATTCAAGGCAATCTGCCACCTCAAAACCTGAAGAGGTAGATAACTCCAGAGATTTACGGACAAGGTCTAATATGAAGCAGAACCTGCTAGAGCCATACACTAGTAGAAACATTGCAATGTTAATCTGGATGAAGTTCTGAAGACTGAATGTGGAGTAGTGGGAGAATGAGAAGCTCTGAAGGGTGTTATCTTGGGGGCAGGACACGTGCTCATGGGTTTCATCTTCGGAACCCCACCAGGTCCTTGATGGGAGGAACCAAGCAGGTCTCCTCCAGGGTGTGGCAAAAGAATGAGAAACGCAAGCATCACTGAAGATACCCAGTGCATTCTCCTCACAAATGACTGACTCTTGGGCGTAGAAGACTTTCCTGGCACCTCACTGGGGAAGGATATTTCCCAATTTTAGCCCCCTTTAGTCTTCCTGTACCACCTGAAGGGGCAATTAAGTGAGGAGAAACTTGTGAGGGTCACAACCTAGGGACAGACCTCCAATATAAGATTTAGATTTAGTCATAAGATTTTAGAATACTCCCACCACTCACCTCACCTCACCCCTACTTTGCAGAGCTCCAGCACAGTAATGGTGGATTACAGCTGAGAGGACTGCAAATCCTTAGGTAAAGATGAGTCCTTAGGAAGCCCCCAAGCCACAGGGGAAGCAAAAACAAGGGCATGATAACAGCTTGAAGCATCCTAAAATATCCTTTAGTCACATTACCTCTGAGCTAACAGAGCACTCCCCGCTGGCCCCACATTACCTGGCTAGCTCTTCCTGATCATTCAGGAGTAATTTGAATCACATCCTGAAGAAACACATGTGAACATATGGCTTCCAAAGTTGTACCACAAAACTTCATAAATCCCTGATCTCCAAGGCAGGGTGAGGTTCCTCCTTGTGGTCTCTCTTGGCGCCTGGTACCTGCCTCTGATGTGCGTTGTAATGCTCTGGATTTCCTCCTTACATGACATCCTTTGTCTCTAACCATAAGTTAATTAATACCAGGGACTCACTCACATGGCTATCCTGTGTGTATTAGTTCCTAGCACTTCGTAAGGCCTCAACAAATATCCTGAGTTCAGAGGGGACTGAGCTGATCTGCATGTAGAAGAAGGAAGGAGATATGCTGACATATAATAACCACTAAGTCCTTACTCTCACATTACAAATTACTGGACCCAGAACAGGCCTGTCCCATGTAGCTCCTCCTTGGGACACATCGTTATCCTCTCAAGGGATAATACCCCTCATTTTCCCCTCTCAGACTATCTCTAGTTGGGTTTTAGTAACACTTCTTTTTACTAATATGGGGAATGGACCGGGATATTCTTTCCTCCAGATGCGCTATCTGCTTAGAAGGAGCATGGCCTCCAGTAACTCTGGAAACCACTAGGAAAGTGGCTTCAAGCTCCAGGTCTGTTGGGAAAATCTCAGGGAAGCTGCTGATTAGGGTCAGTTTAGGTCACATAACAGTTTTTGAGCTAATTACTGTGATAAAAGATGGGACAGGAGGGGAGGGATTAGGACTAGGACAGAAGCATAGAGATGAAACAGTTCTCACATGGGAAGGGGGAAGAGAGGCCTAAGAGTCAGGGGGATCCCAGAGACACCAACTAGTTACTCTTTCTACAATTGGTCTCACTCCCTTACACCCTGCTTCAATTCTTGATAACTTACAGCTTTGGCATTGTTGGTATAAAGACGGACGTTCGATAACATACAGTAATTGCAACAATACAAATGCTTAAAGTCTTATTAGTCATTCCTTAAGCAATCCAGTCCAAAGCGCCCCTCACACAGGAGTCATCTCTAGCTTTTCTCTAACTTCCATCCAGTTTCTCTGTGTATAATTTCAGTGATCAGAAACTCATGGCTTTGCAAACAAGCATAAAACAAGACCATTCCGTTATCGGACAACAACAATCATGAGGGATATGCTTCCTCTGATAAATCTAAATTTTCTCTCCCATTATCACTATCTCCTGCTCTTTGTTTTACTCTCTGCAGTATTATGGGATAAATCTGTTTCATCTTCCACATGGTGGCATGTGACTATTTGAAGTGAGACACCCTGTGCCCTCATTGTCCTCCACTGCTGAGGTGGAATATCCCCATGCCTTATTAGTATAGAGTGATATTGAAAGCCCATGATTAGAAAACAGCTTGATAACCTTGACACCACCACACATATTTTAAAAATGCATTTGTTCCTATAAGGTTATTCGTGAATCACTTTGAAAGTCGTGCCAGGCACTGACTTTCAATTATTTTGCAGGATGATTTTATTTGAATTGAAAAGCCTATCCTTTGACCAATGAATACCCCAAGCTCCGGCTGTCACGTGCCTAGAAGGACAGATGTATATCTCATACTGTATTGGGTAATTTGGAGCTTAAGGTATTTCCAGAACTATCCCTTAACACTCTCAAATGCCTAGTCTATGTATAGTAAGTGTGTTACAGTTTAATTTTGTTTGAGTAAAAGATTGGTCATTGTTCGTATCCTCAGTGCTTGTATTGGTTCACACATCAAATCAACCCTGGAAAAGTAATTACCTTTCCTTAGGCCAAGAAAACTTGATAAATGGTAAAAGCCTTCCAGTGGAAGTCTTCCCATCACCTTGTGGTGGTAATAAATCAATTGGGCAATCCCATCTAGAAGTCAATTCATTACTGAGTGTGTACTGAGAAAATGACTTTCTATATTAGCATTGCTTATTTAGGAGGTAATGGATATTTGAGTAATAAGAAAAACATGACCTTAGAATACTATTGCCTCCTTTAACATATAATTGGCATTTTAAAAACAATAATTTTGAAACATACATTTGGATCATTTTTTACTTTGGTATAGATGTTAATAAAAATATTTTTTCTATCATCTATGATTACAAAGCTGAAGCATGACCTCTTACATGGGGTCTAGAACTATGGGAAGTCTTCCCTGCATGGGAGGCTCCTATAGTACTTTTCCCCTGCACTATCCTGCTCATAACTCCTTTGTCCTAGAACACCTACTCCCTGACCTCCTCTCTACCTCTTGTGCTCCTGCAAACATCTCAACTTGGTTTAACCTGAATGCCTGGCTGGTCATTTTCCAACAAAACTCAGAATCATTACTGTGCTCTCAGTGATGTGCTCTAACTTTACCTTTGACTCTGAGGCAACTCTCTCAGTAGAGTATTATTGAGAGCAAGTGGTCATCTCCATTGCAACATCTCAGGGAGTAAATGATAACAATGCAACTTAGCACTTGAGTAGACTTTCTTCATCACTTGGTTAAGGTGGTGTCTGCAGATTCTCCACTTTCCTGTTTTCCCTTTGCATTCTCTTTTCTTTGGATATAAGCCATTAAGTTCAACCCACATGAAGGGAAGAGGAATTAAGCCCCACCCCCTAGGAGGGAGGGTATTTACACAACACTTTCCGTAATTCTTTTGTAAGATTTTTTTTTCTTTTGTCCCTTCTTATTTATTTTTTCTTAATCCTTTTTTATATCAGCATGTACTCGTGGATATTAATTTTATTATTTGAGTATAATCCAAAACTTTAAAAAAATTTTCTATTTTGGATTATACTGGCTTTGACCATTAGAAGTTCTTTTAAGTTGTTTTGGCCTATTTTAGTTGGAATATCTCTCTTTTCTTATAAAACTTTTGTCAGACCTATGTATTATATGTTTCTGTTGCTTATCTTTTTTACTGTTAATGATATATTTAACCACCAAAAGTTATTAATTTTAATTGGCCAAATGTATATACCTAAGATTTTTTTTTGAAGTCAACAAACTGGGAATAGAAAAAAAAAATTTCTCTAGTGTACTAAAGAATATCTATAAAGAAAACCATACTGCTTTCATACTTACTGGTTAAATATTGAAAACCTTCTATCTGAGTCAGGTACACGAAAAAGATGTCCACCATCAACCTTTATATTTGATATTGTACTACACTCTGGCCAGGAGAAAAAGAAAAAAAGGTCTCATAGTGGAAAAGAAATTGAAAAATTGTCATTATTCACAAATGACATGTTTATGCATGTAGAACGAATCTTCAATTTAATGAACATAACCAGTGTATGCAACAATGCTGGTGAATAGAAGGTCCACATATAAATATCAACTTTATTTCTACATAGTAAAAACAAATATGTGGGCAATAAAATTTTAGACACCGTTTACAAAAGAATAAACAATGAAATAATGAAAATAAAAACTGTCTACACTGAACACATAAAAATACAACAGAGAAATGAAAGACCACCTACATAAGTGGAGAGACTGACTGTTCATGAATCAGATAGGTCGATATTGTTCAAAATTTAATTCTCCCAATATTGATGCAAAGATTCAGTGCAATCCCAGAAGGATTATTTTGGAGCAAGCTAATTTTAAAATGTATATGTAAATAGGAAGGAATTAGAATAGCCAAGCTGATGCTAGTAAAGAAAAAGCTGGAGAACATATCACATTAATATCAACAGATGTGATGCCAGGCGAGGGTAGATTCATAGATCATTGTAATAGATCGTAATAGACCAGAGCATCCAAAAGAGTCCCGAACCCACATAGCCACTCCCTTTATGACAAAGACCCCACTGCAATTCATTAGGGAAGGGATGAGTTTTTCAACAAAATAGTAATCCATTTATTAGATATGAAAAATATTTAATCTCCATACCTTACATCATACATAAAAATTAATTTTGAGAAAAATCCTGGTCTAAACAGAAAAGCTAAAGAAATGTTTCCAAAGGGAAAGAAAAGCTAGTATCATCATGATTTGAGGAAAGGAAAATTCAATGATTTACACATCTTTCCTTTTTCCTTCTTTCTTATTCTGTTTTGTTAAGTTCTTGAGTGCTTACAGGTTAACTTACAGGACAGTGCATGTGCAAGTGCTTTCTTGTCCGAAGAATGCTCCCCTTGGCCAGAAGCACCGTCCTACATGTGTGCGCACTGCTGAGTCGGTCTAGCTTTGAGAGCTTATTACAAAAGGTGCTAGTTAGGTGATGGCATCCCTGGTCCTTGTTTGAGCTGAGTGGCTCTTTATTCTCCTGGGTCGTTAAACTTTTTTTTATTGGATCAAACAAGCAAATCAGTATCTCAACTGCATTAACTCCTCATTGATCTGTTTTATGAAATGGGGTTTTGGTGTCACATCATTGGCATGAAGTAGTGAATCTTAAAAGAAATATTGTGGGGCACCTGGATGGCTCAGTGGGTTAAAGCCTCTGCCTTTGGCTCAGGTCATGATCCCAGGGTCCTGGGATCGAGCCCTGCATCGGGCTCTCTGCTCAGCAGGGAGCCTGCTTCCCCTTCTCTCTCTGCCTCTCTGCCCACTTGTGATCTCTCTGTGTCAAATAAATAGATAAAATCTTTAAAAAAAAAAGAAATATTGGAATACTATTTTTGCATTTAATATGCAGATAATTTTGAGGCTGCGGTTCAATAAATTCCAAAAGCCTTCTTTAAGAGGGTCTAAAATTTAAATTTCTGTACCATCTTAGCATCAGGACAAAAGCTGTGTCTATTTCAAGCAGCTGTTTCTTTGTTCTCTCTATGCTAGAACACTCAGTCAGATCTTCTATCCTCTGCTGATTACTGCGAAAGAACTTAATACATGCATTCACTGGTTTTGCTTTCTTCCCTACTCGTGTTTTTCCTTTATCCTAGGCTATGTTTATTTTTAAAACCTTGCCATGATTCATGTAATAATGTGAATCACTTCAAACCATTTTTAATAGCCTAGAATTAAATAAGAGTGTATACTGTTGAGAACTCATAAGCCCTTTTGTCTTCTCATTTCCACCTTCACGTGGTTAGTTATTATTATCAGGCATTCCTAAGGAGAGAGACCAGTTTCCCTGATGTCGGCAATACAGTTTCTTACATCCAGATGGAACACATCTAAAAACATGGCCTTTCAGACACTCCTCACATGCAGCTGAGAGGAAGGAAAAGGAAATTGATTGAGAGTCACAATTTCAATCCACAGAGCTCCAAGTTTTGTTGTCCTCAAGTGCTGTACAGCCTACCACTCTCCGAGGGCCCCAGAAGTCTGGCCACCAAGAACCATCCATTATCCGAGGGGAAATGAAGTGTGTGTGACAAAATTTCCCATTCTAGTTCATTTGCTCATGGTGTTACCGTAACGGGGATCCAGGCTGAGCCGAGATTAGGCTCCCCAGATTCTAGCCACATCTCTTGATGGAGTCCAAGGACTCATGTTTTCCATCTGCAGGCATCCTCTCGGTATCACATGCGATCATTCCAAGTGTCATCAGCACATGACGGTTAATATTGTAAAGAAAACTTTTTTGGATCAGCAGCTACCACAAGCCCAGCTGAAGCATGAGCCCAAGGGCTTTTTATTTCAACATAGCCCGCCCGGCTTTTATGCTCTACTTCCCCGCAGTTTCAAAACCATAAAGATGGCCAACAGTGGCAGATGGGACCTGACATTTGAAACAGGGGAGTCCTCCTCCAGAAGAAGAAGAAATCAATGGAAGAAGTCAGGCACACTCCCAAGAAAGCAGAAGTTTGGGCCAGTGGAAATGAGAGCGTGATGGGTAGGAGTTAGAACAGTTGATACTGTAAACACCCGGATTAGACATTTCTGCCAGATGCTGTCCTAACAGAACTTTTACATAAAACCCTGAATGAAGTGGAGAGATGGGTCCTGGTTGACAGAGTATTTGTCGAGGTCCATTAGCTGGTGGTCATCTCTGTGGCTGCATTATAGGCAGGGTGGGGCTATGGTCATAAAAAAAAGAGACCCAGGAGCTCAAAGGAGGAGGCAGCCATAGGATCACAGAGTTGGGGTTGTTTGCCTTCCTCAAGGAGAAGGCAACTCTTCTTAAGGCTATGTGTGAAATTATCACTGCAGCAGGAAAAAGGTGTCTTGACCTTATTTATTCAAAACTACAATCCTGCATCATTGTGTGTGCAGTTGGGCTTCTGAGAATCAGAAACCTAGTCTGGGAGAGCTGGGCTGGGTTAGCGTATGAGATAATGATTGTGTCCAGGTAAAAGCTTGCAAGGGGGCTATGTGCATGGAGAGGTGTGAACTTAGTGAACTTAGTGAACTTGGACTCAACCTTCTGATGAATCCAGATGATTTCAGTAAACATGTGGGGGCCCAGGACCTGACAACACGAAGTGACACATGACATGCAGCGGAGGTGACCGACCGCAATGGAGCTGTTCTTCCCCAGCTCCTCTTTCGCCAGCTCACCAGAAACCGCTCGGCTCCCCCAGGAAGACACGTGACTGGTATATGGGGTCGACCTGAATGTTCGTGGCTCTGTTGTCTTCTCTCCAGGTGAGTTGTTTGCTCCAAAGGGCTCACTGCGTTTGCTCCCAAACAGGACTCCACTGGCTGAGCTTGCCATTACAGTCACTTGAATCAGTTGTTACAAAAATTAACAATATATAAATGCAAAAAGAAAGATGTTTCTATGAACACTGAATTGAATCCTCAGAAAACTACTACAAAGCAGACTTGCTAAAAATAATCGTTCTCAAATAAAGTATAGGACAGTTAAGTAGGAAATACCAGGGTGGGGAGCAGGGTTAAAATCTCAAAGGCTTCTGGGCTCAGATTAGATGGCAAATGTCTTGAATTTTTAACTCCTCTGTAAGGATACTTGAAACAGAGATTTTTGGGCATCTGGGTGGCTCAGTCAGTTAAGTATCTGCCTTTGGCTCAGGTCATGATCCCAGGACCCCAGGATTGAGAGCCCAGATTGAGCTCTCTGTTTTGTCTGGGTCTGCTTCCCCCTCTGCCCTCCCCACTGCTCCTTCACTCTCTTCTCTTTCTGTCAAGTAAATAAAATATTTACCAAAAAAAAGAAGAAGAGGAAAAAAGGGAAGTTGTTAACAACACACTATGATTGTTGTTTATTGTTTATGCAAAACAAACAAAGAGAGGGAGGTGCTGCACATGGGGCAGCCCCAGAATACATGGAGGCTGGGTGCCCACCTCTCTCTGGAGCTGGTCTCTCCAACAGCGACAGGACCACGGACTTTCTGGCCTAAACACCCAGACAGGTAGTCCCAGTAGCAATTTTTTTCCGTAAATTGTTACAAAACAAAACTCTACATGCGGATATCACCATAATGTATATGAGGAAATCAACAGAATTCCTTTAAAAATCTGGAATCTATGTTCTTGAAAATTAAAACATCCTTGCAAAGCAAGCATCCCCTGGCTTAGAAATATGTATTAAATTTAAAGAGCATCACATCCTATGAAGAGGAATATTATTTTCATAGGAAGCTTCAGATAAGCCAGTTATTAAGAAGGAAGGCAA